>JASGLE010000049.1:1967500-2567500 GCA_030179965.1 Cyperus esculentus | reverse complement strand
CAGCTCCGACCAGAGTGACCCGGGCAGAACCAGGAGGCGGCCCGACCTTGGCTTGTAACGCTGGTATCCTAACACTGGAATGCACCACCACATTCTTGTGATGGCGCATTACCGGCTTGTAATGCTGGGTCCGGAGAATGAGATTGGCTTCCATTATAACTTGTGTTCGTACTCGGAAACGGTTATTGTGAGGTGACTACAGCCTTAGAATAAGATTTTTGTGTTTTATTGGCTCATTGATCAACTGATTGTCATAATAAGTGGCACCCACACCAAGTTTTTCATTCTTTTTTTTTTTCTTTTTCTTTTGTCCCTTTTTTCTACTTTTAAGCTGTGTTATCTCATGTTTGCCTTTTCTTTTTGGGGTAGTAAGGTATCCTATTGTCCTTTGAGAGGCTCTTTTTGAACGCAGAGAATTGTAAGCTGAAGCAAGGTATATATCTTAGTTCTTTCACTCCTTTTAGAAATCTTCAGATAATTATTTTGTTGGTGTCTTGAATGTAAAAATTGGATTGATAATCTTGACAGCTAAAATAAAAGCAGTGACAGTGGTACAACAAAATTTCATTTCTGACAAAAGTGGTACAATCAGTTCAGTTGTCTTCAAAATCCAAAGCCTGAAAACCCACCTTTAAAAGGCCTGCAAAATTCCAAAATGCCTAATTAAGGCACTCAATCCTGGCTCAAAACTTTTACTGGTACAACTCGTACCAATACCAGCCCAAAATTCTTTATTGTCCTATATGAGTGCAAGCAAGCCCAATGACCAATGTAAATCAGATATCTGTGCTGTGCTCTAACAAGTGCCTGCCACACGACATGCATCCAGTGTATATCACATCAATCATGTCCGGTCTCTTTCTCTAATTTGCTTTTACTTATTTTATCAAAGTTTTCAGCCAACACGTTTACACTGCGACCGGAACGTAGTCAACACTCTAGTGATCAAGTCCGAGATTCCTGTGGAAATGTTATCATGGTTTGGATGAATTGTTATTTGGTTCCAATCCATACCCCAACTTGTTACTTAAAGGGCAACGCTTTCTGAGTAGGTGGTCGCGGGTTCAAAACCCGGGTATGAGGTCTTTAATAGACATTTAAATTTGAGTGGACTTGACCCTCGTCTTTATCTCAAAAAACTTGAGACATCGAACCTGTTTGGATGGTAGAGAAATAGAAGGTAAAGAATTAGGATAATCTCACTTTTTAATATAAAAATATTTTTTTTTATTTCATGCCTCGCAAAATTGTTTATTCCACTATCTTAAATGAAAAAAATAAAAATAAATAAACATGTATTATATTTTGAGATTTAGTTTGTCCCAGTTTCTCTCTTGCAATTTTCACAGCTTTATTCATATCTAACTTTGTCCTACAATGAATTTTAATCAATTTATCTATTTCTTCTCTAACTATATAAGGCATATACATATTATTACTAAGGATCTACAGGAGTGAAGACCCATTTTTTTTTTTTTTTTTTTTGTCTTTTTCTTGCAAATTATGTTATTAGGTCTAAGAGATTGTCAAATATCCTTTCATATTTTCTCTGCATCAATTAATAAGTATTGGTGAGACGTTAACATTAAATTGCAAGAAAATATTTAATTAAAAATAAATCTAACAAGCTACCTAACATGGCCCTAAAGGGAATATTTAAATTTGATTATAGCAATATTAAAATTTTAAATTGATTATTTAATTAGTTGTAAACAATTCAATACTCTTCAATATATCCTTACTCCTAATAAAAACGTATTGGAAAAAATGACATGAAAGTTCTATATTCCCCGAATAAGAAACCTCAGCCGTTGATTGTTTACTTAGATTGATCACCACCGTTGATGTACTTTAATGTCTCAACCCATTAATACTTAAGGCCTATATTAATTTTCTCAATTTAAAGGTGGTAGATCAATCTTGCTGAACTCAGTTCTATCCTCAGTCCCTTTGTATATTCTCTCTTTGTATAGGTTACCAAGTTATGTGAAAAAGCATATTGATAAGATCAGATGTAGATTTTTTTGGCAATGTACTAGTTCAAAAAAGGAATATGCTTTAGTTAATTGGAAAAATATATGTTTACCTAAGACATTAGGAGGATTAGGTGTTATGGATCTCAACAGTATGAATATTGCCCTTTTGGTTAAATGGTGGTGGAAATTTCATGATAAGGACTATGATAGTATAATATGGAAAAGAATAATTAGAGCAAAATATAATGAAAATACTCCGACTTTGAATATTTCTCCTTTATGGAGGGATATATGCAAACTGTTCAATATAGGGGAAATAGGTATTGAATTTCAGTTAGGTAATGGTAAGGACATAAAATTTTGGACTCATAGATGGACAGGGAATTGTGCTTTCAGTGTTAGCTTTCCTCAGCTTTTTATATTTGCAATGAAAAGAACATAAGAGTTGTAGAAGTTATAGAGTCCAACTGTCAAAAGTTAACGTTTAGAAGACAACTGACAGGCATGCTGTTAGTAGATTTTATTTACCTTATAAATTCTGTACTTCAATTTCATTCGAGGGCTAGAAATGACAAACTGATATGGAGATGGACTTCTTCAGAGAAGTTTGCAACTCAATCTTTATATGAGTGGCTAGTGTTTAGGGGAATTATTCCTGACAATTGTGATCTGTGGTGGCAGTTGCCAGTTCCTCTCAAGATTAAAATCTTTATGTGGCTTGTCAGGAAAAAAAGAATTCTTACTAAAGATAACTTGTTGAAAAGAGGTTGGCCGGTCTTCAGGGCTGTTGCTTCTGTGGTGATGATGAATCTGTTAATCACATATTGATTAATTGCTATTTTGTCAAACAAATCTGGTTTTGGTTGGGTCTATGCCAAGACCTTAGTCCACATTGGCAATCCTTTGATGATATTCTAGCTTACGCTTATAATTTGTCTGGTTGGGAAAGAAAAGCATTCTTAGTAGTGTTGTCAGTTGGGTGTTGGTCTGTATGGAAACTTAGAAATGCTATTATTTTCCAAAATACAACTCTGCCCTCGGTTAGAAATGCAGTTTTACTAATAGTGACTTGTATTAATTATTGTACAGGGTGGCTGATCAAAAATTGAAAGGGAAGACAAGGATCTGAATGCCTGCGGACTTTGATATGATCCCCCTTCAAGCTCTTCCTCCCTTGGCAAGTTTACCAAACTAAACAGATCGGTGCATTGAATGATCAAACAAACAGGATCTCAGGAAAAAGCCTGTTTGAATATATACTGAGTACTGACGGCAGTTTATAACTTCAAAATTTATGTTGCTTAACCAATGTTGGATGTTTGTTTTCTTTTCTCTGCTTTGAGGTATGAGAGAGTTTTGTTTTAGTTTAGTCTAAGCGGTTACCAGTGTTGTAAATATGAAGTTTGTGTGGTTTTCATTCAATGAAAACAGGGCATATTACGCCTTTCTTTCAAAAAAAAAAAAATCTCAATTTAAGACACATTACATAATATCTTAAAAATTATTATAAAAAAATAAAAATTTCGGCCTAAAGCAAAGCGTATGCTCTTTGCTGGTATTATTAAACACATGATGAGGCAATGAACATAAGCTCGTTTGTCCGGACGAGCGAACATCAGTAAGAAATAAGATTCTGATTCGGTTGCATTTGGGCCCGAAAGGTCCAATTTGACTAGATTATTATGGAAGCGTGCTCTGAAAGGTCCAATTTTTCTTTTTCTTTTTTTTTCCAATGCTTTGTACATCAATCAAACAAGTTGTCACCACAATAAAACAAAGAAAACTAGTAAACTGCACAATGGAAGGGACCAATTACCAACTAGCCTCCAATCCGGACATTATATTTGCTTGGACAACCTTATCTGCTTTTATTTTTATTTTAAATATATAAATCATGAGGAGGGATTCAATAACCACAATATCTGGTGCCTTTCGAGACCACATTATTATGTATTCATAAATTGACAAACGTACACTATTAGTTTGTTTGATGTATTGTAAATCATCTCAATAACATATGCATAAAAAATGATAAAACATGTAAATAAAATCAAAATGATATAATTTATACATAAAATATAATATATATACAAAACATTCTATCAATTAATTTTGTTATTAAGGATATAAAATGTAGTTATTTGATATTTAATTTTGTAGTTACTGATGAGTCACCAAAAGTTGTGGCTATTTGATCACTTCTCATAAATCATATGTCATTTAGTCATTCATTTTCACACCATCTCATAGTGCAATAGCTCTCATTGCTTCAATGTATGATAAGTTATTTTCAGCAAATGACCTAGTAGCTCAAGTGGCAGCTAACTAGGATGACTTCCAAAGGGTCATGGGTTCAATCCTCCATAGGCACAAAATATCTCCTAAAAAGAAATGGGAGATAGTGAAAAATATCCACTTATAAATATAAAAATGATAAGTTCTTTTTGAAGTTCTGAATTTTAGGTTAGTACCCAATAAATGCTTCTACTGTTTGTCCCTATATATCGATCCGGAACTGTTGTTACAAAAGAACAAGAGTACCAGGACTAGTAAAGGATGATAGTTAATTAGTGAGACACCCAAGTCAACCCAAAGTCCAAATCTTGCCAAATTAACGATAATGTAAGCAGGTTTCCTATTACAACGTACCTGCCTGGAATTTTTTCGGCCTGAATTTGTGATGAATACAAGTTGGAGAACGACGTCTGAAGACCAGAATAAGAGTACTGCTTAAAAAGAAGCACTCACTCATTCATTTTTGTTTTTTTGTTTTTTAGATAAAGATGGGATTAAGTTTCTCAAATTTAAATATTTATACTCATCTAAATTTTGAATTTGCAACATTACATATGGAGAGTCTTGTATTTTGCTGCTACTAAATCAAGAGGAAATATTCTTGTCCCCTTTTTTTATTCTCTTTAAATGTCCACCATTAAGATTCTAGTTAAGATTCAAATTCTAATCAATACTTTATACTTACACTGTGCTCCAGACAGGAGAAGCCAAGGAAAGAGGAGGGAAGGGTATGGAAAAAAGAAACTTGTTACTTGCTTCAGTCAATTAATTATGATGGGAAAGATGATGACTTTCTTCCATCACAGACCCCAAATTGTTCCCTCTCAAATCGGGGTGTAGGCTGGGGGAAAATGGGGCCACCAATGAAATTACAAAATAACTATGTTGTTTATTTAGATGAACTATTACACAAGGACAAAAAGTCATTTTGTAACAGTTGTTTCATGCTACCTGTTCTTCAATTTTCTCCCCCTCCCCTCCCATCTGAATGTTCCTAGAGCAATTAACTTCGGTCATTTTCTTCCATCCTCTCTCCCCTACCCTCACCTTCCATCATCTTCCCTACCATTCTTTTTTTTCCCTACCATTCTTTAACCATTTCTAGAGCACAGTGTTAGGGGGCCGTTTGGCAACCCCTCCTTAGACTTCATTTGGTTTCCTTAGTCTCTTAATCCTTCCGAACACAAGCTCCTTAGCACGGATTAAAAGCTTCTCCTTAAGCCTCCTTTTGACTGGGGCTTAAGCCTTGCCCGAATTCCTAAAGAAGCAATACCCATGACTTAAGGCTTAAGCTTTCTTAAGCTCTTTTTCTTTTTCCGAACGAGTGTGACTTAGTGAGGCTTAAATATTTAAGCCAACCACCTTGCCGAACAACCCCTAGGTATTTAGACTCTAAAGTCAGATCCATTATTTTATGGCCAACTCTGCTGTGGCATTATGGTGAATAGTTGTTGTAATGTTCATATCTATTCATCGAGTGTTCATACCTCCAATCATGAGTTAGTAGTCAGTGCATTAAGTGTTCACATCTTTCCGTTCGAGATTCTGAATATGGCGTTCAAGATTCTGGGTTATTGTAAATAGTTCCATATAGGACACATCCTAGATTTTTGTTCTAATGAATGATTGTTCGCCCTAACTTGAATGTTTGGACACCATATTTTGTCAAGTGTTTATATTTATTACATTCCGGTATTTATACTTATGCATAAGATGGTATACTAACAAAGGACATTAATTTAAGGAGGATTTAAGTTGATTATCAATGTTCAATTAAAACTTAATGGGGCCGTTCGGTAACCTCTCCTTAAGCCTCCTTAGACTTCCTTTAGTTTCCTCAGTCTCTTAATCGTTCCGAACGTAAGCTCCTTAGCACGGATTAAAAGTTTATCCTTAAGCCTCCTTTTGACCGGGGCTTAAGCCTTGCCCGGATTCCTAAGGAAGCAATACTCATGGCTTAAGACTTAAGCTTTGTTAAGTCCTTTTTCTTAAGCCAACCACCTTGCCGAACAACCCCAATAAGTGCAAATGTGGATTGGTCTAGTGCTCAAAGACTACGATTTTCTAATAAAAAAATGTGTATTTTAATTTATTTATTATAAGAAAATGAAATAACAATTATCTACTGAGTCTGAAAGTAATCTAACAAGTATAGGTACAACTCGCATAATGACATGATGCAATTAGTTTATAAGCTGTACAGGTAAGAGATGATATAATTTTTTTTGGCATGTTTGTTAAGTGTAGATATGTACATATATATTATTCTTATTTTACTCTCCACTTGCCGTTAGATATGTCAAAATTTTCACAAGTAGATTTAAGGACCATGCTAAAACTAAGGGATGGTCCCTCTTTATTAAGCCTTAATAGTATGACTTTCTAGTTTCTACCTATTGGTCCTGCGCAGAGGTGACAAAATCTAATCCCACCCAAAAATCCGCCTGACCTGAACTCGATCCGAGTTTCAAGAAAAGTCAGACTGACCTGAACCTGACCTGTGTTTCAGGGAAAGTCGGACTGACTTGAACCAGACCCGATCCGACCCAAATGACCTGAAACCTGAGATGCCCCGGGAATAGAGGTGCAAAATCTGACCAGACCCTAAAAACCTGCCCGACCCGACCCGAAGCGAACCCGACCCATCCCAAAAAAATGTCGGCAGACATCAGCCCGATACCCAACCCGACACGATCGAAAAAATGTCGGCAGCCGTCAACCCGATATTCAACCCGACATTTCCATTTAGTCAAACTGACCCGACTCGATCTGAACCCGACCCAACACTCTGCCACCTCTATTCTTGCAGCAAATACGGCATACCGCGACATTCCACTTAAGAAACAGGGCAAAACAAACATCCTCAAAAATGAGGAAAAAAATTGAAAAAAAAAAAAAGACAAATTAAACTTACATCTATTCTTCATTTTTTTTATATAATATAAGTATTAAAAGACAACAAAAATGAAACACTGTATTTTTTTTTAAAAAAAAATATCTCTATTATTTCTTTATGTCGATAAAATTTATCGTGTGTATGTCTAGAATTCACGATTTAGACTTCGATTGTTATTTAATGCCAAAAGAAGTGAAACAAAATGAAAGAATTAATTATCGCTATTATAATTAAGTATGTCCCATTAAAGATTCAATTTATTTTGATGAAAGAATTAATTATCCCTATCGTAATTATTAATTTCTTATTGAATGAAAACAAATTGTAAAGTCAGCTTGGTAAATATCTTTGTACCAAACAATTATTACATATTTTCCGTAATTTGCTTAACGTACGAAAAGAGAAAAACGTAAAGTCAGGTAGTTAATTAAGTAGCTCTGTACCAAATATTCATTATATCTCCTTCAGTCCTTCGTGACATTTTCATAACTTTATATATCATAACTAGAGCTGTAACTCGGGCTTTACCCCGAAATATGATAACAAAAAAATAATAAAGCTTATAAAATAAAATTATTTATTTAAAAAAAAATTAAACATGATTTTAAAATTTTTGATAGGAATAATGATGATGATGATGATGATGTATAATTTATAATAATAGCATATAAATATTATATCACTTTAAGTATTAAATTTTGTCTTAGACATATCATATCATGTTATTAAATGGGGAGAGGGAATAAATATAAACCATTGGATCAAAGTAGATGAAGAGATTTAAACAAAATCAATGGTTAATAATATTGATGATGTGGTATAGTTGAGATGCTTAGAGAATTACCCCTCTTTCTAGTTTATAGATTATCATGCCCAACTAAACAAAGATATTGATTGTGCCATCTTTCAATGTCACAAAGCCATGGGAGCTTAATCAGTCAATAAAATAGGAGTAAATATATATAGTCTGAGCTTAAGCTCACGGAGCATACCTCAAAAAACATATCAAATCACCACCAAATTATGATTTATATGACTCCATTAATTATTTATATCAAAATCATATTAAATATTAAAAAAATTCATTTTTTTTTATTTTAAGTATTTTTTTTAGATTTTTAATAGTAAATATACAATATTAATAAAATAATTAATGTTTTATGTATTATTTTAATATCTCAAACAAATACATAAAAATTTTCAAAAATGGAAAATTTTTGTATCCCATATAATTTTGATATAAATAATTTATTGAGTTATATAAATCAAAATTTGGAGATAATTTGATATGTAGACCAGATCACCAGATTCTGTCAGCTGTTCCAATACCTCGTCTTGATTGACAGAGTTCAACCATTTAATCCTGGTCTCAATCACCATCTTAAGCCCCGTTTAAAAGAAGATAATTAGTTCATGCAATATCATCACTTTCATTAGGTTACAAGAATTTATAATGTCCGTTCCCACTGAACCCAAGTTGTTTAATGGTACTTGATCATCACTCTTTAAGTCTCCACCAAATCAATCATGTACAATACAAATCAATGATAGTTCCAAAATTTGAGTGGCGCAGTATCTCATGAGAGTGAGAGTAGTACGGAGTTGACTTCTAGTCAGCTGATGTTTCTCGCTAAGAAATCATTAAATTTGCATTTGAAAGAATAACACGTAGAGACTAGAGACTACCCCTATCAACTAGGCCACCCATCCACCCCTCTTACAATCCTGACACACCACGTACACCCATGTGCTTACCACAGTTATATAAATGTTCACTAAAAATCGTAGTATATCTGTTTACTGGAAAATGATATTTATTAATCGGAAAGATATAAATGTTTACTTAAAAATGATATTTATTCATTAAAAATACGGTGGACCAGTAGATAAGTAAAATGCATGACGCTACCGACTACTCTTTTTTAGAAAATCATAATTGAAGAGTAGTCTAATTTCATTGATATGTGAAATTATATTTCCAACAATATCTATACTATGCAAAATTAATTTGATCTTGACCCAATACAGCATATCCAACATCCATGACAATTGCTGATATTTTGTTTCATATAAAGACATATCAGGTCCTACTTAATTACAACTTTCAATTATAAAATGCACTCCATCTACCAAATTCCAATTGAGAAACCGTGACCACGTACTAGAGGGGTGAATAGTACAATTTTACGGAAGATAATTACAGATTCAAGATTTAACAATTCAATTCAAGTTGGAAGGGCAAGATCTCACAATTTCACGCAATTCACAATTCAACAGTTCAAGTTCTTAGAATTCACGTGAGATCACAATTTACAAATCTACTCAAAACAAGATTCACTAAAGTAAAGTAAAGAGTAGAGAGAAGAAGAACACATCCGATTTTTATGTGGTTTGATCGACCCAAAGAAAGGGGGTCTATATCTACGGGACCCGCAACCAAATGAATGACTACACCGCAACCACTACGCACAAATGTCTTTACAAAGCTCGATCGCAAGCCTCAACACAAATATCAATTTGAGGTCAATAAACCGATTGGTGCTCCACACACCCAATGTAATGACTCGGGCTTCAGCCGCACTATCCTCTATCCTATCCTCCACACCGGGCCAAGATCTACGGATGACGAACGAATCTTGACTTGGTCGTGCTAGGGTGGAAACAACAACTCAAAGGGTTTGTTGAAAGTTTGAGGGATTGAGAGTTGAATGGTTGCAAGAGCTCAAAGTATGCAAATGGATTTAGCTATTATTTTTTGATACCGGTTTCGATGAAGGTAGAGTTCTTTTATAGATGTGGGTTTATGCCAAGGATAAAGATGTTACTCCCCCCCTCCACTCTCGATGCGCTGGCAGAGAGAGGGAGAGAGGGAGAGAGAGGGAGAGGGCGGGAGAGAGAAGGGAGAGAGAGGGGGGAGAACGTTTAGAACGTTTGTAAACTGTCTTTTTGTCCCTTAGAACGTTTAGAACATTTTGTAAACTTCTCATATGTTCCCAAATTCATTTAGAACGTTTTGTAAACTGCCTATCTGTTACCAAAATTCATTTAGAACGTTTGTAAACTGCCCATTTGTGCCCAAAATTCATTTAGAACGTTTTGTAATCTGTCTTTTTATTTTTTTTTCGGGGCATTTCGGGGGCAGCCGGTGGGGGGGCATTGTATCACTACCCTTATGCCAAATGTTGCAATTGGGAATAAAACGTCACAACTGTTGGTAGGTGGGCATCACCAGGTTTAGAGTTGAGTTTTGGCCTGATCCACATGCCAGTGAGTCGGCATGGTGAGTCTGCACAACGACTCAGGGCGTTGTGACAATCGTTTCAACACGATTGTCTCGGGTTTTGGGGCTTTGGAGATCTTGTTTTAGTTCTAGAATACGTTCCAAAGTTTCCAAACTATTTTAGATGTTTCTATTGGGTTCAAGGAAGTTTCCAAACTATTTTGGAGTTGTACCTACATCTTACAATCTCACGTGCAACTTGTTAAATACAATGTCGGTTTACAAATTATCAAACAAACAAGGGATTATTAATACAATTAAATGTACTACACCAATTTATAATGACATTTGCTAATATACTACAGCTGCATTTCAGTAGTAGCATACTAGCATGGTACTGATCAGTACCAACTACCAAGTATTCCAATTTCCATGTATACGCATGTGAAGGGTATGCAAGCCAATTGTAGCATCATAAAGGGACCTAAACCCAAAATGGTCAGTCCATCAAATCTATAAAGCAGCAGTAGCTCTGCTTCACTTGCACAAGCAGACAGCAAACTAACACTGCTCTGAACCAACCAATGGATCAGCCAAAATCCACTGGCAACCCTCCGAAAGGGGAAAATACCAGGAGTTACTGGAGGTGCAGCAAGCATGACTTCTTCCCAGAGAAGTCCTTCCAGAGCTGGGCAGCGTACCGCACTGCCTTGCGCGAGACACCGCTAAGGCTCAGGGACCGGTTTGTGGGCCGGTCGGACGATGCAACCGAGCTCGGTGTGGTCAGGGAAAGGAGTGAGAACGACATGAAGCGGTGCCTGACATGGTGGGACCTGACCTGGTTCGGGTTTGGGTCGGTCATCGGAGCCGGTATATTTGTTCTTACTGGACAGGAGGCTCATGACCATGCTGGACCTGCTATTGTGCTCTCTTATGTTGCATCCGGTCAGTGCTGAACTGTTTATTAATAAGTTTTATTTGACATTTCTATGAAAGTTTAAATCTTTTTTCTCAAAAAGAAAAATATATGAAAGTTTAAATCTAATGACAATTAAATTGGCCGTTATAGTCCTTTTATTATACAGTCACTTACGGCCCGAAAAACCTGCCCGACCGCTCGACCCGAAATCCGATTCGACCCGACCCAAACCCCCAATCCGTGTTTCAGGGAAAGTGAGACTGACTTGAACATGCTCCGACCCGAACCCGAAAAAATGCCGGCATACGTCAACTTGATACCCGACCTGACCCGAACTCGACCCGAACTCGACCCAACCTGACCCGAACTCGACCCAACCTGACATTTTCCATTTGGTCAAACTGACCCGACCCGAACTCGAACCAGACCGAAAATCCAACCCGACCCGAGTTTCAGGGACAGTCAAACTGACCCGAACCCGTCCCGTGTTCTAGGGAAAGTGAGACTAACCCGAACCCGACCTGACCCAAAATCCGACCCGACCTAAGTTTTAGGAAAAGTCAAACTGACCCGAACCCGACCCGACCCGTGTTCTAGGGAAAGTGAGACTGACCTGAACCCGACCCGACTCGTGTTCCACAGAAAGTGAGACTGACCCGAACCCGACCCGGGAATAGAGGTACAAAATCTGACCAAACCTGTAAAACTCGCCCGACTCGAACCCGAAAAAATGCCGGTAGACGTCAACCCAATACCCAACACGACTCGAGAAAATGTCGGCAACCGTCAACCCGATACCCGACCTAACTCGATATTTTCCATTTGGTCAAACTGACCCGACCCGAACTGAACCCGAACCTGGCCCGACAATCTGCCACCTCTACCTATAATTAAGCTGGTTTTAGTACAAACACAATAATTTGTTGTATCCGGAATCCGGATTTAAATTTGAAATGCCAGAAGATCCAGTCAATTTGTTTAGTATCCAAATTTAAGGATTTTTTTTTTTCTTTTGGGTATCAGGAAAGGAGGTGATAACTGCACCCCTTAAAAATCTCCTTAACCGCACTCCAATATAATTTAAAATTTTTTATATAATAACATCAACCGGAGGGGGGACGGAGATGCGGCCGAAGGCAGCGGTGGTCCGGCCGGAGAGGATGGAGAAGTGGTGGAGGTGGTATGGTGGTAGAAAATAGATCAATGGAGAAATGATGAAGGAAAGAGAAAATGAAATAATAATAACGGGGTACAAATAAAGGGTGTAGTTAAGAAAATAAGATTAATTTCTCGTCAGGAAATTATTGCCAAGGAATTCTTTATTGCTTGAAATAAAGACAAAACAAGATTTTCTGAAAATTGTTTCATGCCTATATATCACAAAAATAGAAGTCAAGCCAGAAACAACTGTTCTGAGTCGGTGGTTCCAAATTTCGTAAAATCAAATTTTCATTTTTAGATTATCAGTTACAAATGGCTTAATTAGTTCTTTCTGATTATCACAGGAATCTCTGCCATGCTTTCTGTATTCTGCTACACTGAATTTGCCGTAGAAATCCCGGTGGCTGGCGGCTCCTTCGCTTACCTGCGAGTCGAACTTGGTGATTTCGCGGCATTCATAGCCGCAGCAAATCTGATTCTTGAAAGCATAATTGGCGCAGCAGCGGTTTCACGATCATGGACTTCTTACCTAGCCACGCTCCTAAACCGGCCGCCGAACTCATTGCGCATCCACACAAATCTTGCACAGGATTATAATTTCCTAGACCCGATTGCGGTGGCGGTACTCATCTTCACTTCCACCATTGCAATTATTAGTGCCAAAAAAGCCTCATACGTCAATTGGATCGCATCGGTCATCCATTTGGCTATAATTGTTTTCATTGTAGTTGCGGGTTTCGCCCACGCTAACCCGAGCAACCTCTCTCCATTCCTCCCATATGGTGCGAAAGGTGTGTTCCAAGCAGCCGCTATCGTGTACTTCGCATATGGTGGATTTGATAATATCGCCACAATGGCTGAAGAAACCCGAAATCCGTCAAAGGACATACCATTAGGGTTGCTCGGGTCAATGTCAATCATCACGGTCATCTATTGCCTCATGGCCTTGGCCCTCAGCATGATGCAAAAGTATTACAACATAGACCGGGATGCGGCTTACTCTGTAGCTTTCAAGGATGTTGGCATGAAGTGGGCCCAATATCTAGTTGCACTTGGCGCCTTGAAAGGGATGACGTCGGTGCTGTTAGTTAAGGCACTCGGTCACGCACGGTACACTACACATATTGCAAGGAGCCACATTATCCCTCCAATTTTTGCTCTAGTTCACCCAAAAACAGGCACACCTATATATGCGACCATTTTACTCACCTTTGCAAGTGCGTGCATTGCACTATTCTCTAGCCTTCACGTACTTGCAAGCCTTCTATCCATCAGTACTCTTTTCATTTTCATGATGATGGCGACGGCTCTAATTGTACGAAGATATTACCAAAGAGGCGTATCAACTAAGCCTCATCTGTTAAAACTTATCGCATTTTTGTTCCTCATTATCGCATCATCGATGGGCACATCAGCTTACTGGGGACTGAGCCGGCATGGGTGGGCCGGTTATGTGGTGACGATACCAATGTGGTTTGTCGGTACACTCGGAATTCAGCTTTGCCTACCTCAATGCAGGACACCGAAAGTTTGGGGGGTTCCTCTGGTGCCATGGTTTCCTTCACTGTCAATTGCAACAAACTTGTTCCTCATGGGGTCTTTGGGCTCTCAAGCTTTTGTCAGATTTGGGTTCTGCACTGGTTTGATGTTAATTTATTACCTGTTGTTTGGAGTACATGCAACTTATGATGTGGCTCAGGGCAATTGCGACGAAACGGAGGGGTTAGAGATTGAAAAGTTCTCAGATATGGAGAAAAATGCAGTAAAGGGGTAGGGTATGATTTTCTGTTCTAAGTAGCTCATTGTTGGAGACCTTCACTGATCACCGGGCGCGGTACCTCCTTCGATTTGCTTTTGGTTCAAATGTAAACAATATAAAACTATATTTTTCATGTATGATAAAATAGATAACAAGAGCTAATTAGGGTGAATGATAAATTGGACAGTAAACACTGTTATTCATAATGAACAAATCTCTGTAACATTTGGCTCTTGTTCAATGTATATCAGTTGGATGTCAAAATTTGCTTGACTGATACATCAATTGTTTCTTTTATGGTGGTAGCTTGCAAATGTGAGCACATGATACATTGGTACTAGGTACTAATTATTGCTAAAGATATCAACCTGCCGCCTTCATTTCTGTGGTGCAAGTGTAACCATCAAATTGGTCCAGTTACCTTGTGGTCCTTTTTTCCTATACACATTGCAATACATAGTACAAGATTGCAAGAAGCATTGATGAAGAATAACTAACTAGCTAATCTAGGAAGATCCATGTGCACAACACCAGCCAGAAAAGTGAAAACCCACCTTTAAAAGGCTTGCTAAATTCCAAAAAAATGCCTAATTAAGGTATACTCAATCCTGGCTCAAATCTTTTACTGGTACAAGACATGCATGGATCAGAAAAAGATCAATGCACACAATACCAATACCAATACCAGCCCAAAATCCATTGTCCTCTATCAGTATATGCAAGCAAGCCCAATTTGGATCATGTGTGCGCTTACCACACGCAACAAGTGCCTACCACACGACATGCATCCAGATTCCAGTGTATATATCACATCAAAGTTTATTTTTGTGCGGAACCCAGTTTCACATCAATTCGGTCCGGTCAGGTCTCTTTCTCTTACATCTTATTTTCTCAAAGTCTTCAGCCTCCACCTCCATGTTCACACTGTGACCGGTAGTCAACACTCAACACTCAAATGATCAGTCCGAGATTCATGGTGGAAGAAAATATTATGTTTGGATGGATTGTTATTCACTTATTTGGTTCCAATCCATGGATTTATATCACCTACTGCGCAGTATCTTACTAAGCAGCATGTGGTTCATTGGATTGCTTCAAGATTTGTGCCAACCCAAATCTTAAATACCCTTACAAATCCTAAGTCGGGACTGCGCAGTTGGGGACAAGCACGCCCAATCCATACTCCAACTTGTTACTTGTACAAGTATATATTATGGATGACAGGAACAGGATGACCAAGACCAATCCATAACGAAGGGCAGGTACTTGTAACTTGAGACAATAGAAGGTAATATAAATAATTGGAATATATAATATAATCTCACTTCTTAATATAAATAGAATATTATCTTATTTTATGCCTCCTCGCAAAATTGTTTATTCCACTAGCTTAAACTCAAATTAAAAAAAAAAAAAAAAGTGTAAGATTGTGTTTTACCAGTTTTCCTCTTGCAATTTAATTTTCATAGCTTTATATCTAACTTTATCCAACAATAATTTTTAACCAATTTATTTATTTCTTCTCTGACTACAAAAGGTATAAACATATTATTACTAAGGATCTACAGGATTGATTTTGAAGACCCACTTTTTGTTGTCTTTTCCTTGCAAATTATGTTATTAGGTCTCAGACATTATTGAAGGTCCTTTGAAATTTTCTTTGCATATATCAATTAATAAGTACTGGTAAGACGTTAACATTAAATTGCAACAAGTTTATAAAGCAACCTAACTGGCCCTAAAGGAAATATTTAAATTTGATTATAACAATATTAAACTTTCAAACAGATTTTTAAATTAGTTGTACACAATTCAGTATATACGCTTCAATATAATATTATAAAACACATGATGAGGCAATGAACAGAAGCTCGTTTGTCCGGGCAAGCGAATTTCAGTAAGATTCGGTTGCATTTGGGCCCAAAATATCATGAAGAAACTAACAAAAAGCTAAAGATTAAAGAAACAAAACCAAAAAAACAAAAACAAAAAAGCTGGCTTTGAGTAGATTATTAAAGCGTGCTCTAAAAGGTCCAATTTTTCTTTTCTCTTCTCTTCTTATTTTTTTTTCCAACGCTTTGCACATCAAACAAGTTGTCACCACAATAAAACAAAGAAAATTAGAGAAGGGACCAACCAACTAGCCTCCAATCCGGAAGTTGCTTTGACAACCTTATCTGCCTTTATTTTTAAATATATAAAAATTGGTGCTTTGGTCACCTGTATTTATAAATTGACAAATGTAAACCGTGAGATTTATTTTAAATCACCTCAATAACATAAACATAAAAAACGATGGAAATTTAGCATCGTTTCGATAGCCATCAAGACGAGTGGTTATCCCCTAACTTACTGCATTTTGCAGTTCATGATGTGAACCGTTGGATCGTCTCGAGATTCGTAGAGATCTGAGCTGGCACGAATCTCAGGACAATCTAATGTCTCACATCATGAACTACAAAATGCAGTACAGCAGGAGATACAAAATCCCATTAAGACTATAGAAAAAATCATAAAATTTGAACCGTTGATTCTTATAAATGCTTGATGCACATGTAAATAAAATCAGATGATACAATTTTTGTGTATACATAAAAGATGATATATACAAAACATTGTATCAATTAGTTTTGTTATTTAAGAATTTAAAATGTAGTTATTTGAGATTTAATTTTGCGGTTATCAATGAGTCAATCGATCCCTTCTCATAAATAATATGTCATTTAGTTATTCTTTTTCGCACCATCTCATAGTACAATAGCTCTCATTGCTTCAATTACGGTCGTGTTCGTTCCATTCCATGAACAATATATTTCCTGAGAACGATAAGGTAAAAAGAAGCCAGTAAAGACTGAATTTTGCTTCTATTTTTTGTAGTAAGGAACAGTGTCTCACCATTCATCATAACTTAACTAGTGATGGTTATTTTCCAAAGTTTGAATTTTAGGTTACAAAAGAACCAGAGTACCAAGACTAATAAAGGATGAAAGATGATAGTGGGACACCCAACTCCCAAGTCAACCCCAAAGTCCAAATCTTGCCAAATTAACGATAATGTAAGATTACAAATTTACGACAGCCTGGAATTTTTTCGACCTGAATTTGTGATGAATACAAGTTGGAGAACGACATCTCTGAAGACCTGAATAAGAGTACTGCTTAAAAAGAAGCGCTTATTCCTTTCCTTTTTTTAGATAAAGATGAGGTTAAGTTTCTAAAATTTAAATGTTTCTACTCATCCAAATTTTGAATTTGCAATATTAGATATGGAGAGTCTTGTATTTTTCTTTCAAAAATCAAGAGGAAATTTTTCCTATCCTCATTTTATCTTCTTTAAATGCATGGTCCTCCATTAAGATTTTAGTTGAAGATTCAGATTTTAGTCAATTGCTTAGGCATTTAATTAGACTCTAAAGTCGGATCTCACCCTTTAATGGTCAAGTTTGTTGCATCCTAGCATCATGATGAATAGTTGTTTATAGAAATCTAGTGTTCATATCTATTCATCAAGTGTTGAGATTTCCTATTATAAGATGTTCATAGTCGATACATCAGGTGTTCACCTCTTCCTATCCAAGATTCCGAATGGGATGTTCAAGATTATGCATTCCTGTAAATGATTTTTATATAAGACGCGTCCTAGATTTTGATTCCGATGAATGATTGTTCGCCCTAACTTGAATGTTCACACCATATTTTGTTGGGTCTTCCTTATATTGATTACATCAGAGTGTTTATACCTTATGCATAAAATGGTATATTGACGGAGGACATTAATTTAAAGAGGATTTTTCTTGAGATACAGTTAGCATGCCCCTTAATTTAAGGTTAATTATCAAAGTTCAATTAAAACTTAATTAGCGTAAAAGTGTGTGGATTGGTCTACAGATCAAAAACTACAATTTGTTTTTTAAAAAAAATTGCGTATTTTTATTAATTATAAGAAAATAAAATAAACAATTATGTACTGAAAGTAATCTAACAAGTATAGGTACAAGTTGCATAATGACATGATGCAATTAGTACAGGTAAGAGATGGTATATTATTTTTGGCATGTTTGTTAAGTGTACGTATGTTATGTACATGTATATATATAATACTTATTTCACTCTCCACTTGCCGTTAGATATGGCAAACTTTTCACAAGTAGATTTAAGGACCATGCTAAACTAAGGGGTGGTCCCTCTTTATTAAGTCTTAATAGTATGACTTTCTGCATATGGGTCTTGCAGCTACTGTGGCATACTGGCATTCCATTTAAGCAACAGTGCAAAATAAACATCCTCAAAAATTAAGGACAAAAAATTGAAAAAAAAAATAATAAATTACATATATTTTTTTTATAACATAAGTATTAAAAGACAACAAAAATGAAACACTGTATTTTTTAAAAAAAAATCTCTATTATTTCTTCATGTTGATAAAATTTATCATTTATGAAGCCCAACCAAACAAAGATATTGCAACTCATTTTATCTTTACAAAGTTTCACGATAATGGTATCTTAAGTTCAATAATAACCGTTGTATATACCAGAGTTAGTGAGAGTACGATAATGTTTCTAGTCCTACATATTGACGATATTTTGTTAAGCCACTAATGATCTTGGTATGTTATATCAAATCAAGAAGTTTCTCTCAAAGAACTTTTGAAATGAAAGATAAAGGTGAGGCAAATTATGTGATAGGAATTGAAATATTCCCTACTAGATCACAATGATTGTTAGATTTGTCTTATAAAGCATATATAAATAAAATTCTTAAGAGATACAATGATTCAGATTACGCCAGATGCACTGATACACCCAAGCCCACATGTGGTTTTGTGTATCTATTAGCATGCAGAGCAATATCATAAAAGAGTGTAAAGCAAAATATGATTGTTGCATCCACTATGAAAGCTGAGTTTATAGCATGTTTTGAGGCTAAGATACGAGGATTGTGGCTACGGAATTTTATTTCAGGACTTGAGTATGTTGACATTATTGTCAAGCCGTTGAAAATTTATTGTGACAACTCCGTAGCATTCTTCTTTAGTAAGAACGACAGATATTCTAAAGGTGCCAAGCACATTAAAGTTAAGTATCTGGTTGTGAAAGAAGAAATACATAAACAAACAATTACGATTCAACATATAAGTACCAACCGAATGATAGCTAATCCATTAATCAAAAGATTTACGCCCAAGACATTTATGGATCATGTCGTAAATATAGGTTGGTTGAGTGTGCATGATTTTGTTGAAATTTGTAAACTTTGAATTAATATTATTAAAGTGTTTATTGTTTGTTTGTTTCTGTATGATTATTATTTACTTATATACTATTACCTTATCATTATATTTAAATAATAGTCAGTTCTTTGCAAGAACAATTACAAGGATCATTAAGTAATTGTCATTATTGTTTATGTTGATTGGGGTTAATATTGTAGTACATAGAAGGAAATGAGTCGATTATAATGACACACGACCGCCATGACTCGTATTGATTTTGGTTAATAATAAACCTTATGTTTTGTCAAACTGAGAAATATATAACATATATATTATTGTGCACCTTATAGTTGATATATATTATTAAAGTTATATTCATTATGAATTACTGAATTAGTGGGAGAATGTAAGAAAAATTCAGTAATTAATTAATTCTCCTAATTTAATTAATCTTTAATGGGCGGATTAATTAGAGACGTATTAAAGATAACATTCAGTCACTGAAAAGGTGTATACGGCACATATAAAAGACCCGAGGCAGATCCTCTCTCCCCTCCAACATATCATAATCTAATTCCAGAAAAGTGCTCGCACCCATTAGCGAAGGAAAGGAGAAAGAGAGAAATCTTCGGGAGGATTGCCACGCAGGATTTCTGGTGATCCGATTATAGACTTCAGCATGGATACCAGCGAGGAAGGTAACTTTATGATTTGTATTCTTATGGGCTTTCATGGTTCGTCTCAAAACTGTACACTTAGAAATGATAAAAGTGCTAATGATTATGTTACTAATGTCTACTAACAGTTCAACCATTTAATCCTGCTTTCAATCACCATATCTTAAGCTTCGTTTAAGAGAAGATAATTTGTTCATGCAATGTCATCATTTTCGTTACTCCGTTTCCGCTGAACCTAATTAAATTGTTTCAAAAGTACTTGACTCTTTAAGTCTACACCAAATTATGTACAAATCAATGATGGTTCCAATTATGATTTATGACCTTTTTTTTTTTTGAGTGAATATGATTTATGATTTATGACCTAGCTACGGAGTTGACTTCTAGTCAGCTGATGTTTCTGGCTAAGAATTTATTAAATTTTGCATTCAGAAAGTCGTTATTGAATATATAAAATTACATTTCTAACAATATTTATACGAGCTGGACAATTGCGCTAACATTAGCATTTCGTATCAAAATGTTAACATTTCACATTATATGTTACCCTATCCGAAATCATGATTTATATTGCTTAATAGATTATTTTGAAAAACATTGGGGATACAATTTTTTTTTTTTTTTTTTTTTGGTTAGCTGAGCATTTGTTTTGGTTTTTCTAAATAGCTCATAAATTATACTAAAATATTGATACATATACACGCTACTTTAAAAAATACAAAACAGATACTTAGAAAACTTGAAAAATAAAAAATCTGTGTACCCCCAATATTTTTATATGAAAAAATTATTAGGCATCAATAAATCGTGATTTTAAACACGCTAACATGTTAGCAATTTGATCCAAAATACGATAATTTAGCTCATATTTATACTACGCATAATGTACTAAACTCGTTCACAGCTTCATTGAGCGCTTAATTCGCTGACATATAACGTGCCTGGCTTCCTTGACATGTCAGGATATATAGTTTATCTGAACATCACTTGCTGATATTTGATCCACTGCTTAATCCAACATCCATGACAATTGTTGATATATATTGTGTTTCATATAAAGGCATGGCAAGGTCCTACTTAATTACAACTTCCAATTATAAAACGCATTCCATCTATCAAATTCCAATTTATAATGCATTTGCATAATATACTCCAGCTACATTAATTTTAGGAGTAGCATGGTACTGATCAGTACCAAGTATTCCAATTTGGGAGGTCCACTCTATGATGTCCATAGAGTGTAACAAAATGACTGACAAATGGGACCGACTGAGACACATTTGTAACAAAAACACTCCCAAAAGTGACTATAGACATCCACAGTGTGGACGCAAGATCGATGTTTCCTTCCAATTTCCATGTGATTATGCATGTGAAGGGTATGGAAGCCAATTGTGGCATCATAAGGGGACCTAAACCCAAAATGGTCACTTCAAATCTATAAAATCAGCAGCAGCTCTGCTTCACTGCCTGCACAACCAATCAATCAATGGATCAGCCAAAATCCACTGACACCCCTCCAAAGGGGGAAAATAATGCCAGGAGTTACTGGAGGTGCAGCAAGCATGACTTCTTCCCAGAGAAGTCCTTCCAGAGCTGGGCAGCCTACCGCACTGCCTTGCGCGAGACGCCGTTAAGGCTCAGGGACCGGTTTGTGGGTCGCTCGGATGACGAAGCCGAGCTGGGTGTGGTCAAGAAACGGAGTGAAAACGACATGAAACGGTGCCTTACATGGTGGGACCTGACCTGGTTCGGATTCGGGTCGGTCATCGGAGCCGGTATATTCGTTCTTACTGGACAGGAGGCTCATGACCATGCCGGACCTGCTATTGTTCTTTCTTATGTTGCATCCGGTCAGTGTTTATGTTATTAATAATAAGTTTTGTTTGACATTTTTTTGGAAGTTTAAATATTTTTTCTCAAAAAAGAAAAATATATGAAAGTTTAAATCTAAGGACAATTAATTTGGCCGTTAGAATACTCTTATTATACAGTCACTTAACTATTTTGTCTCAAGTTTTAATTCAACTACTATGTATTTGTTATTGTTTGTTTCAACATCATACTGTTTTACTTATTTCAACAGTTAAATACTCCCTGTAAGCTGGTTTCAGTGCATAAACAATAATTGGTTGTATCCGGATTTAAATTTGAATTGCCAGAAGATTTATTCAATTTGTTTGGCATCCAAATTTAAGGATTTTTTTTTTCTTTTGGGAGGTATCAGGCAATTATTGCCAAGGAATTTTATGTTCCTTGAAATAAAGACAAAACAAGATTTTCTGAAAAATTGTCTTATGCCAATCACAAAAACAGAAGTGAAGCAAGATATTTTGTTCTGCAAGATTTATAAATCTTTTGCCTTCTGAGACTAGAGACAACTGTTTTGACTTGGTGGATCCAAATTTGGTAAAATCAAATTCTCATTTTAGATCATCAGTTACAAATGGCTTAATTAGTTCTTTCTGATTGTCAGGAATCTCTGCCATGCTTTCTGTATTCTGCTACACTGAATTTGCCGTAGAAATCCCGGTGGCTGGCGGCTCCTTTGCTTACCTCCGAGTCGAACTTGGTGATTTCGCGGCATTCATAGCAGCGGCAAATCTAATTCTCGAAAGCATAATTGGTGCAGCAGCGGTTGCACGATCATGGACCTCTTACCTAGCCATGCTCCTAAACCGGCCGCCAAACTCATTGCGCATCCACACAAATCTTGCGCATGATTATAATTTCCTAGACCCGATTGCGGTTGCGATACTCATAGTTACTTCCACCATTGCAATTATTAGTGCCAAAAAAACCTCGTACGTCAATTGGATTGCATCAGTCGTCCATTCGGCTATTATTGTGTTCATCATAGTTGCCGGTTTCGCCCACGCTAACCCCAGCAACCTCACTCCATTCCTTCCATATGGTGCGAAAGGTGTGTTCCAAGCAGCCGCTATAGTGTACTTCGCATACGGTGGATTCGATAATATCGCCACAATGGCTGAAGAAACCCGAAACCCGTCAAAGGACATACCATTAGGGTTGCTCGGGTCCATGTCAATCATCACGGTCATCTACTGCCTCATGGCCTTGGCCCTCAGCATGATGCAAAAGTATTACAACATAGACCGGGATGCGGCTTACTCCGTAGCTTTCAAGGATGTGGGAATGAAATGGGCCCAATATCTAGTTGCTCTTGGCGCCCTGAAAGGGATGACGTCGGTGCTATTAGTCGGGGCACTCGGTCAGGCACGGTACACTACACATATTGCAAGGAGCCACATTATCCCTCCAATTTTTGCTTTAGTTCACCCGAAAACCGGCACACCTATATATGCGACCTTGTTACTCACCTTTGCAAGTGCGTGCATTGCGCTATTCTCTAGCCTCGACGTGCTTGCAAGCCTTTTATCCATCAGTACTCTTTTCATTTTTATGATGATGGCAACGGCTCTTATCGTACGAAGATACTACCAAAGAGGCGTATCCACCAAGCCTCGTCTGTTAAAACTCATCGCATTTTTGTTCCTCATTATCGCATCATCGATGGGCACGTCAGCTTACTGGGGACTAAGCCCGCAAGGATGGGCCGGTTATGCGGTGACAATACCAATGTGGTTTGTCGGTACACTCGGGATTCAGCTTTGTCTACCTCAATGCAGGACGCCGAAAGTCTGGGGGGTTCCTCTGGTGCCATGGTTTCCTTCACTGTCAATTGCAACAAACTTGTTCCTGATGGGGTCTCTGGGCTCTCAAGCTTTTGTCAGATTCGGGATCTGCACTGCCTTGATGTTAATTTATTACCTGTTGTTTGGAGTACATGCAACTTATGATGTGGCTCATGGCAATTGCGACGAAACGGAGGGGTTAGAGATTGAAAAGTTCTCAGATATGGAGAAAAATGCAGTAAAGGGGTAGAATATATAGATCAGCAATATTATCTTCAAGCAAAATTGGTATGATTTCTGTTCTAAGTAGCTCATTGTTGGAGACCTGCACTGATCACCGGGCACACGCGGTACATCCTTCGATTTGCTTTTCGGTACAAATGTAAACAATTTGAAACTATCTTCAATACATTTTTTTTTTTGCTTTCAATGTATGATAAAATAGATAGTTGGATCAAACAGTGAATGATCAACAATTCAGACTGTAAACACTGTCATCAAGCATAGTGAACACCCCCCTTGAAATCTCTGTAATATTTGGCTCTTCTTCAATGTATATCAGTTGGATGTCAAAATTTGCTTGACTGATACATCAATTGTTTCTTTTATGGTGGTAGATTGCAAATGTGTGCACATGATTCATTGATACTAGGTACTAATTGCTAAAGATATGACATATGAACCTGCTGCCTTCATTTCTGTGGTGTAACCATCAAGTGGTCCAGTTACTTACCTTCATATATAAGGTCCTTTTTTCCTATACACAATGTGATACATAGTACAAGACTGCAGGAGGCATTAATGAAGAATAACTAACTAATCTACACCATGAAAAAATAATGGGATATCTTATATGGCTAATTCTGCTTTGGATTGAATGAAATACGGACCGTTCATTTTTCATAATCGAATGGTCACGATATATCTGTAGATACAATTAAAGAGATATGTTAGATCATAACCGCTCATTTAAAATGAAAGGTTGCTTGACCGATCCATAGAAGAGCCACTCATCTTATATATCTACAACCTTGTATTGCGCTTACTACTGGCCGGTTCGGTTACCGGTTACCAGTTACCACAGGGTAGCATGTCAGCACCCTGTAAGTCTGTAATCGTGTGAAAAAATGATGAAATGATGAACTACAAACCGGTATCAGTAATGGTCCTTAATTCCTGATCAATTAGCATCAGATCGATTCGAAAATCCCACTCACTGCCTTTTTGATATTTCAGGATTCAATCTACGATAAATTTGCGCTCTTTTTAAGCCCAATTAAGATCTACTTAACTCCAATTGGTTTTGAATCGAGGCCCATTTTTATTCAAAACTCAACTAATTGAACGTATATTTTAGGTTCTCTCTTTCAGGCCCATAATATTGGGTCTTTGGAAGTTCAATTCTATGCCCAATATATAATTTTATTTTTTTCCGGGGTGGGCTCTCACTGCCTTGAGTTCTAATTTTTAGTGAGAATTAAGAAAGCATGCATGCTATGCAATTATTATTGAGGAGGGATCCAATAACCATGGACCTTGGTGATTATGGTGACTATTTTTTTATTTATGTATAAATTGAAAAATCTAAACCGTTAGATGTATTCTATATTATCTCAATAACATACACATAAAAAAATGATAAAGTTTGAACATTGTTTCAATAGTCAACAAGAGGAGAAAAAATCATAAAACTTGAACCGGTGATTTTTGTTCATGCTTGATGCACATGTAAATGAAATCGAAGTGATATAATTTTTTTATATACACATAAAATATGATATATACAACATATTCTATCAATTAATTTTGTTATTTAAGTATTTAAAATGTAGTTATTTAAAATTTAATTTCATGGTCACCGATCGGTAGGTTTTATTTTCACTTTCACTCTGCATTGTCCAGATTTCCAATCTTATATTCTTATTTAAGATTAAGATTTATGAATCACATCTGTAGGTCTCCAGTAGTCTTAATTCACAGATATAAAACCCAGCAAGTTGCAACACATTTTATTTAATCAAACACTTATTATTATTTATTTGGGACCCCAACTTGATGCTAATTTCAAAATAAATATTATAAACTCAGATGTTGTACCAAGTGGTCACAATCAATTGGGTTGAATTAATCAAGTTTCATTGTCAACATGGTTCCTGACTTCCTGTTCCAGTCAAATCAAATACAGTTGCTCCACAATTCAATGAACGGTTTCATCCACTTGCCAATACAATTATCCTTCAATAATACTTGGCTATCTATAATTCTATACCAGAGGTGTACCCGCACATTCTTGCGGCGCTTTTGAATTAAATCTTGTTACATAATAAAATACTATAATTCAATATTTTTTTATTTATTGCTATATATTAAGCTATTGATGTCATAAAAAAATATATAGTTACCAATTTTATGAGCCAAGTACTGTATGTATAAATTATTTTTTGTATGGAAATTTATTAGTGAGAACCTACTTTTTTATGTGAGCAATTATTTTATTGGTTCACCAACAAATTAAGAAAAGAAGTGTCAAAAAAGAAATAGAAGTGATGAGCAGGAGGTGTGGATTGAAAGAAAAGGGATTAGAAGAGTGAAGAACGGGTGAGACCAAATTCTCTTCTTTGTGTCAGACGTTTCGATTCAAGAAAAATAAACGGAGAGAAGTACAATAGAAAATAAATGCAATCACAACCTTTCATTATTGATGGATGGAGATTAATACATAAGTTAGACTATGACTATCAATGAAGAATCCATTTCTTAGCTTCTTTTTAAAGAAGTACAGATTTAGATATTGACGCTTCCTTCACACATACATATTTCCTTTCCGGACCAACTGGATCCTAAATTAAAGATGAGCAATGCATATATGCATGGGACCAACAAATTAATGAAAAAGATATTAAATATTCCTCTACTTGTGAATACAAAAACGAAAAGGGAAGGAAACATAGACGCCAGATAAATACTATGTTTATATATGCATCTTAAATTTGCAAATGATGATGCGTGGCCTCAAAAGCCACCGCGCATTTAATTGGCAACATGTTTATATATTAATATATATATGCTAGCTATATATGTGAACGATGTCATTAGTCATTGCCCCTCTTTGCACACCTTTCATCAAAGAACACAACTTTAGAACCATATTGTGGAGCCCCACAGATTGGAAACGAATTAAACAAGGGGCCGGGTATGTATATATTTGGATTCGCAAATTAAGAATGGTACTGTACTCGGATTAGTAAGATATTCTTGATGTGTGTAATCCAAATATATGCTCTTGCAATATGGAATAATGAGATTAGCAACCAAGCTGTTCCGTGTGAAATATGGATTAGTTGATACTATATTTTCCACTAAATTGAAAGATCATAAATTTTCATTTAGCTTTCTTAAAAATAATTAGATTAATATATAGTCGTTAAAATATATTTGCTTGTTTTTAATACAATGATGAAAATCTAGGTCACTTGATGTGACAATCCATCCAGATTTAACGAATATTTTTTTCTAGATAAAGATAAGGATCAAGTCACTCAAATTTAAATGTTTATAAAAGACTCCTCATCCAGGTTTCGAACCCGCGACCTCCCACACAAAAGCGTTGTCCTTAGCCACTAGATCAAAAACTGGTTCTTGAAAAAAAAAATTTTAAGAAAGATGAAATTGAAGTTAGCCAAATTTTCTTTAATAAAGCAAGATGATACATGTGGCTTTTTATGGTTGTATGCTTAATGCTTTGCCTGAGCCAATAATTGAATTGCAGGCGTGCAACCCCTCTCCAGTGCTTTAACTAAGAGTACTTAATTAATAATTAGTCAAAGAGGCATTCAAACATCCTACTGCCACTCACAGCACACGTCATAGACACGGGTACATTAATATTATTATTGTTGGTTGCTTTTCTTTTCTTTTCTTTTGCATTAACTTTTGAAGAAACATGCATACATATTAATGCTGATTGATTGATTGAATGAATGGATTATGATTGTAAGTTAGTAACGATCGATTCGCTTTTGTAAAGAAGTGCCTCGTCAATCCACTTTACTTAACGAGGAGGGATCTATTGACAATTCTTAACTTGATAATCTTGACAATTTGATATTTTAAAAATTTGTAAAAAATTATATAAATTCTCAAAAATAGAAAAAAGTTCACGGAATTATTTCTTGACTTGTAGATTAATTATGTTTCCGATTATATTCAATTTGAATTATATTTGATAGCCCTTTAAAGATCCGTTAAATTACAACCGTAAAAAAATACACAAAATTTTGATAAGCTATCAAACGATGTTTAAATTGATTGAAATTTGGAATACTATCGATCTACAAGTTAACTAATGCATCCATAAGTCTTTTTTCAATTTTAAGAATTTTTATGAATTTTTATAAATTTTTAAAATGTTTCATTGTTAAGATTGTCAAAGTTAGCATTGTCAAGGGATCCCTCCTCTTACTTAATATCCATCCCCACTTGAAAACTTCCTATAAAACATTTTTTTTTTCTAATGTTATCATTCTATAAAAAAAAAACTTTTTTTTTTTTTTTGTTGTAATCGTTAAGTTTCATGAAGATGAACGAAGCAATTTTGTGATTAATTGTATCCCCTTATGGACTCTTCGAATTGGTGAATGGGATCCGCTAATTGTATCCTTAATTAAAAAATTTTCTTAACTGCACAACATGGTTTTGTATTTTCAGCTCAAACATATAATAACATTAAAAGTAGTTATACTAGCACTTAAAAGTTTTTATACAGATTACCACTAATTAAAATTTTTTATATAAATATCTAAATGTGTATCAAAGAGGTAAGGCGCTTAAAAGTTTTTAATTAGAATAATTAGTACATTCAAAGAAAATTACACACGGATTTAATGAAGAATATCGATGTGTATATGTAGATTGCATTCCATGCATTTAATTATTATTTTTAGGAAATAAATTATCCCAGTCCCTTAACAATTACACATGGATTTAATTATTATGTTTAATATATACAATTTTCATATCTAAGTAATCACTTTTCAAACTTATATAAACAAAAATATTTTTTTATATAACCATTACTAATTAAAGTTTGGCATAAATATTCTTACATTAATATACTCACAAATTAAATTTAGTATAATCATTTTCGGTGGGAGTGAGGGAGTGACTAAAATTTCCGATAAATACTTTTACATCGGATATATTTACAAACAGGGGCGGAGGCAGCATAGAGCATTAAAAATTTACAAAAATAACCACTTTGATAAAAAAAATATAAAAATATGCTAATTTCTAAGAAAATTTGAGAAATTGGCCCTACCCTGAAAAATATTTACACAAATATACCTTAAAAAGTTTACAAAAATATACCTAACTTACAAAATACTATATTCCATTAAAAAGCTGGACCACCCCTAAATCGAAGTCCGGCTCCGCTCTTGTTCACAAATAGCATTTAATATAGCCATTTCTTTAGGGCGGCATCTGATAGGCACGAGTGGGTGCACGCGGTAGAATATAAGAAAATCTATTGAAAAATATTTATAAAAAAATTTCAAGAGGGCTTATATCATGATTGTTTTTTAGAGGCTTAGGCATCTAAGTGCCTTTGGATCTTGTCATCAAGGTCAAAGAAAGAGAGAGAAAAAAAAAAGTTTGTAGATGAGGTCGTAGCAATTAGCAAGTGGATAAGGCAACAGTTATTTATAGTACTGGGAGCCGTATTATCTTATGTTAATCAGATGTAGGCTTTTTTTTTTTTTTTTTTGAGCTTAGGACTTAGGAACATGCATGCAAGGCAACTGCTGAACTGTTATGTCACTTGAAATTGTTGTTCTAAGGAATATCCGAATATATGTTATTCTTCTGTATAATTTGGTCAGTAATTGTACTACTAAGTACCTCTATGTCATAACTTTGGCTCCGCCCTGATTTCTTTTGTACCTTTATAGTTTGGTTTTAACTTGTGAGTATTATATTACCCCCAAAAACAATAATATTATATATATATATATGTTGCATAATCTTTTTGGATGATGATTTAGATGGTACACGTACAAATGCGTGAAGTGTGGGATAGAGTGTCGGAGACTCGGAATTCCTATAATTAATCATAGGGACAAAAAAGCCTATCCTACTAATAAAGCATATATATCTAATTAGCATGTACGTGTTTTCTTTTGTCAAAAGCTAACGCGATATTCCGGAAAAGGTAATGATTTGGTCTGGGCTATTTATATATAAACTGACCGAATCATTTTTTTTTTTAATTATTTTATCCCCTCAAAAAGATTTTTTTGAACATTTAAATTAACTTGTTAATTTAATTTATTAATGGATTAATAGCTCAAGTGGTAGCTAATTAGGATGACTTCCAAGAGATCATGGGTTCAATCCTCCATGGGCGTAAAAATAAAAAGTTTCAATGAAACTGGTGGAGTATTCCAGTTTCTTCAAAAAAACAAAAAAAATTAATCAATCCATCTTTAATATCTGAAATAATAAAATTATCAAATTTCAAAACTAAGTTGGATAGTCTAGATCATATTATAATGTGAAGGGATCGGGTGACAACTAATTTATTTGACCACACTTGACTTGACAGTCAAACTTCAAATAAATCCCTAAAATATCTTAAAATAAGAAATTTTTATAAACATGTTCTTGAATTCATAATGGATAGTGTTTCAATATTATTCAATTTGGAGGTCATTTTGTGCTCCGTCAAAAGTACCTTAAATTTAAATGGTTACGTTTTACAAATGCATGTTATATGATCTCAAACCTACCGAAGAAGAAAAAAATGAATTCTACGACAATTATGAAGAATTAATAACAACAACTACAACAATAATAGAAACACATACAAATTAATTAATTAGTACTAAATAGTGAATCAAATAAGAAGAAATTAAAGGATGATGTTAGAACAGATAGGTGAAAGTGTGGCCGGGGGAGGCTGCCGACAGGTCTCCCCGGCGGAGCTAGGGTTTTAGGGAGAGAGCAGAGAGGAGGAGGCAGAGTTTTCTACAAGTAAATTGTATTCTCTCTCATGGTTCATATTACAAAGTCTCAAATATAAAAGAAACAAAGATACAATGCCCAAAATACAATTCAGGACATATCTAACAGATGAAGTTGTTATAATTTTGCGTTAACCACTTCGATTCCACAAGATCATCAAAATATCTCTGTAGTTCCTTTTACATAGCAAACGACCACCTTAGAAAACATTAATTAGCTAGCTAACTATATATATAATCTCTCATGAAATTGTTAATTAATTAAATACTTGACGTGAACAGGGTAACAAAAGTCTACGTGATTAAATGGGAGCCCATCGATCGATCTGTCTGGCACTCCCAAAAAGAATTAGAAAGGCAAGTTCTATATATTATGCTGATGGAACTGAGCTTTCTACACATCGGTGCATGATTTTGACATCTTGCAAAATAATTTATAATTATTAGTTTCAAATATTTCCAATATTGTCATATATTTGAATTTTTTATAATTGATGTTTTAGTCAGAATGGCAGAAAATATGCCCTAATTTCAGCTAATATCGTCCATATATATATATATATAGCTAGAAAATATTAAGAGGCAACAATTAGGTGTTTGACCAGATTACCATTAATTACGAAACCGGAATTGATTGCTTGAATAAGATTGAATTGACAAGAGTATATACTATATACTATATACTATAGAAAAATATGTAGAGTTCGCCCCTATAAAATAAGTCACCTATCCACCTTTCTCACAGTTTTGATACACCACGTACACCTATGTACTTAGCTTACTACAGTCGCATAAATGTTCACTGGAAACTGTAGTGTATCTGTTCACCGGAAAACGATATCCATTGATCGAAAAGATATACATGTTCACTGGAAAACGATATTTATTCATTGAAAATACAGTGGACCGGTAGATAATTAAAAAGGGTGGACGCTAGCTAGCTCTTACTCTATACTATATATATATATATATATGTATATATACACCAAGTGCATGATATATATTATTAGGACATTTGATTTGATTTCATTTCATTTCACAAAAAGTTGATGAAGAGAATATATAGAATCCTATGGCCAAGTTTCTGAGTCAGTGGTACTGGTACTGTGTGTATATATATAATAGGCTTGTTGTTGTTGTAGGGACTGGTACAGTACACAACCGACCGAAGGTAACTTGTAGCCCATCCCTGTCACTTCCCGGTACCACCAGCAGCAGCTGGTCCCCCACTACTTTTCTCACAAAAAGGGGCCTCCTCCTCTGGGATCTCCACGTCTATCAAATGACATTTTCCTTTTATTTATTTAGCAGGAAAACTTCGTTGCCGACTTTAGTGAAAATAATATATATATTTTTTTTTTTTTGGTGTGTTTGCCTTAATTATTGAAATATATATATGATAGGTCATAGGTGTGCCTCTATTATTTATTAAAATAAATATTGATTAAATTTGAATGATATATTGATATATATATAGTTCACAAATTAATCTAGACGATGCAGCTCATATCAATTGCATGCCTAGTGCATGTCTAATGTGAACTGCCCGTGGGCAACTTCATTCGATATCTCAAAATTGTATCTCAAATAGTCAATTCAAGTTGCTCAATACAATCTGCATATTGAAACCTTGTAGATTATTTAAATTTTTCTATCTTTAGAGTGTTCTAAATATTTTCTTTGGATTTTTGAATAATGGCTCATTTTATATACAAATTTTTGTGCATTTTCTATACAATTTCCAAAAAAAAAAAAAAAAAGTAGTTGGAAAACTCTAAAAATAGAAAAGAAATTGGAATGCAACAAGGTTTCAATATTAAGATTATGGTAAACAACTTGAATCAGTCATTCAAGCTACGTTTTAGGAGATATAAAGCCGAATCGCATCAACCACTACACTTTGCAAAGCACAATAGCCTCACTCCCTCATTCAAATAAAAGTGTGAATGTTACTGTTGAGATTTTAGACATGATCACCATACACAAGTTGTATTGTTAATGATTTCAATAGTAATGGAAAGCTATCGATATTAAATTTATCAAATCACATATGAAAGAGGTTAATTTTTATTCAAAAAATTATGTCTCTCTGGCTTGGACTAATTTTATAATTGGTGTTCCAATATCCATAAGAAAACCATAAATTTAAACTTTAACCTCATGCAATCAAAATTCAGAAAAAGTAACACAAACGACACACTTCTAACATAAAGTTAAGGGATGTCTCATAACCCTCAAACTTAGCAAAATTTAAAAATGATTTCTAATCCAAATATATCTATAAGAGTAGGGATCCATTGACAAACTTATCATGACAATCTTGACAATGGAACTTTTAAAAATTTTGAAAAATCGTAATGAACCTTAAAAGTGAAAAGAAATTTATGGATGTATCATTTAACTTATGTACTGATAGTGTTTCAAATTTCAATTAATTTGATTATCGTTTGATGGCTTATTGATCGAAATTTTATACAATTTTTAACGAATGTAATTTAACAGATATTTGAAAAGTTATCAAGGAAGTGTTCGTTTGCATGGTTTTAGAAATGAAGCCAGGGACATAATTTAATAAAAATACAGAGTGTTCGGTGATTGAGGAGGAAGCCACCAATCAAGGAAGTGTTCGTTTGCATGGTTTTAGAAATGAAGCCAGGGACATAATTTAATAAAAATACAGAGTGTTCGGTGATTGAGGAGGAAGCCACCAAAAACCCTGGTCTAGCACACAAATCGATGTAAATACAAGTAAAAATGAGCTTAAAACCTGGCTTTTAAAAAATTCACTCGGACTAGATTTTTCAGGCCGTGGCTTCCGCTATTTGGAACATAGCAAGCCACGGTCGTAATTTTGTAAATGCTACCCAAAACCGTGAAAAAGAACGGGGCCCAAATGTCACGTAAATTGAATATAATCAGAAACATAAACAATCTATGAATTAAACAATACTTCTCTAAAATTTATTCCATTTTTTAATAACTTTTAACTATTTTTTTTAATTTTAAAGTATCGTCATTAAGATACTTAAGATCTTAAGCATTATGAATGGTCCCTAGCTCCTCATATCAAAATCTCATATATCCGACATAACAAGTCCCAACCACATATCAAAACGAATTGACCCATATATATAATTCCATCCAATCAAACTTGTCCGTGCACAATATATTCTAACTAGAAGTATTCTATTTTTTTTTTTTTCAAAAAATAAGCATGTAACAGATCTAGACGGACAGACTTGTAAAGAAATCAGCTACCGCAGTCCAAACAATTGTAGAATTGTAGAAACGCATATCAATCATGTAACCGAAATTGTGACTCGATAGATTGTCAATCCGTCATTGGATATAGACATGGATAAATATATGATGCCCCATGATTTGCCCCCCCCATACTCTTGATGACTAGGATTCCCACTCAATTATAGGATTAGTTGTAACAATAGACTATGTAACTTTGGTGTAACAAGCATATGTTCTAATTATGTTGCAAGAATTTGAACAGAGTATACAAAATTAGTATGGTAATTCCTGAATTATGAATCTAAAATATTTGAGTTAAGAAGTCTTTTTACCCTGTTTTAATACAAGAATTTTTCTTGCTTTTTGCATAAAAACCCTGTAAAATCTGCAACTTCACGAAAACCTTTCCAAGGGATACTATCCCTTTCAACCAAAACTTTCTCAGGCAGTTCATGTCAGACTGGCGTCTAACCTCTGGCAGTGACGATTACAAGGAAGCTCTAACCACAATAACCTCTCTTGGAGCCCCTTTAGTCGGCTTTACAAAGCTCGAAGACATGACTGACAGAAACGAAGCTGTAAAAACTATCATAAAACAGAACAACCTCCTCATTCAACTTTTGGTCCAAACTAAACAAGATCTTGACGATTGTAAAACCACAATCAACGAGATTCAGCGAAAACTAGCAGCACAGAAAGAGCCGGAGCCTCAAATTATAGAAGCAATCTCAAACCTTGAGGCAAATTTGAGAAAATTGTCTCTGGGTGAGCCATCCAAGCCGAAACCTCGTCCTAAAGGTCCAATTTACGTGTTCAAGGATCCCCTCAAAATCCTTGCAGAAGAAAAGAAGAAGGGATCAAAATGAGTTCAACCAGGACTCAAACTATTGTTGAGCCTAGACCCTCAATCTCTAACCGTGAGGCTCAAAATGAAAGAACCCCCTCAGTCCAGGACCAGATACTTGGCTATAGACTGGGTCACAAAACTCCGTCACCAAGCCCAAAGGATTTTGCCCAGGCGAAACAATGGCTTCAGACGAACACTGGAGACAGAGATGAACCCAAATACCGAACTGAGTTTGTCAAATTTCAGACAGGCTCAGAATGTTCCGGCTGAAGTTCTTTATCAAGTCAGATGGAATCAATCCCGAAACAGAGTTTACCAGCATAACTCTGATGAAAGAATTTTGGTGGTTGGTAGCCAGCAGCTAGAGCTACCATTCATCACAAATGAATCGTATGAACGGCTCAGGCAATCTGGTTTCCAGCACCTACACATTGGCATGATTATGGTGAGGCTAAGCACGCTGCATAGGAGGAATGCAGGTGTAAATGCGTTGGTGGTATTCCGAGATACAAGGTGGTCCGATGATCGATCTATCATATCAACAATGGAGATTGATCTCACAGGAGGTGCCCAACTGGCGTACACGGCACCTGACTTGATGATGAGTATCCATGATTTCTTTAATCATATACAACTGGTGGTGCAAACTCACGGATACGACAACTGGCAAGCTGGAGAAAGCAACTTACTTATCTCTAGATCTCTGATTGGGAGACTGTCAAATTATAGTTTCACCAGGTTCAATTATAACATACAAAATGTTGCTGATCACCTAGCAAGTCATGGTGTACAAGCAATACCTGGAAGGAACCAAAGTACTGCTGAACTGAGAGGAAGGCAGTGGACAATACGACCACCTGAAGTGGCACAAATCCAAAACCCACAAAGTGCACACTTCCGAGCAAGAACAGATGGTTCAGTCCAAGTACAATTCGAAGATTATGCCCCAACTAAACCACAAACGGAGGCAAAGAAAGGTGCAGCTGGGGAAGATATCCTCAGTGATGAAGAAGAATTTGTAAATCTCCTGGAGGGAGAGTTTACGGACGATGAGCCAGAAGATGACTCAGAGGATGATGATCAGGATGATTTCCTGGATGTTATCCAAACATTGGCAGCCCTACCCAGAGAAATTGTGACCCAACCTGACTATTGCCCTGTATGGGATATGTCAGATGATGAGAATGAAAATGGATTCGTCAATCCATTTGCGGAAGTTGGTGGGAGTATACCCAATTCTTTCGCGTTTTCAGCAGAAATGGAGTACCCAAAATTGCAAAAGTTACTGGAGAAGGCAGAAGCTCAAAAGCGGATGCCAGTTGAAAAGGCGTACTCAACTGCTATGAGTGGAGTATCAGGCATGCCAAGGGAGCCAATTATGTCCCAAGCAAATTACCCACCTGGCCGTTATGAGCGAGGAGAGTCCTCAACTCGGCTTGAAGGATTTACTGGAGGTAGCCATTTCAAAGGCGACTACAGAAAACAGCATAATGAGATGTATGATCTCCCCTCAGCACAACAAAATGAAGGGGTGATATTGGTTTTACCAGAAGACATTTCACTATACCCAGATGTCATATTCAGATGGGAGTCCATTACACTAAATATTGTAAATGAGAGAGTCTGGAATGACAACAGATCCAAAGTCATGTTCATTGAAAACCTTTTGGGAGAAGTTGAGAAGATGTTGTTCATGCAATGGCGAGCAGCATACCCGGAAGATTATGAAGAGTTGGTAAACATAGCTGAAGATCCTCATAATGTCACTTCTCAAATCAGAAGGATGTTTCTATTCGAAGACCCTGCCCAGGGGTCAACAGAAGAGCAAAACAAGACAATCAGAGACTTGGAGCGTCTCACATGCCCAGGCATGGCCAACATCATGCAGTACCTAAATGATTATTTGGTACTGGCAGCCCGATTTGGTAAAGCGTACATGGACCTGGACCTCAACAACAAACTATTCATGAAGATGCCAGACCCAATTGGCAATATCCTAATGGAGGCCTTTAACAAGAAGTATCCAGGACAGCATGAAGGAGGTGTAATAGGTCTTGTACCAAGGATCTATTTCTGTCAGAAGTACCTACAAGAAATGTGCCAACAAGCAGCCCTGCTACAGAGTTTGAAGGATCTATCTTTTTGCTCCAAGATACCCATACCAGGGTATTATAGCAAAAACCCCGCAAAGAAGTATGAGCTTCGCAAATCCAAAACTTACAAAGGCAAACCACATGATTCTCACGTCCGCGTATTCAAAAGAAAGCATGCAGACAAAGTGAGAAAGTGCAAGTGTTTTATTTGCGGAGAAGAAGGGCATTTTGCCAAAGAATGCAAGAAAAACCGCGGTAACATCACAAGAGCCGCAGTTTTGGAGAACCTTGACATCCCGGAGAATTGGGATGTTGTTTCAGTAGATCAAGATGAGCCTGATTCAGATGCAATTTACAGTATGTCTGAAGGTGAAACTGGTGTATCTTCATTGAAGGCACAAACAATCATTGAGTCATATCCATATGAGGATGCGTTCATGCTAACAGTCAGCAGTTGGAGGCCACATGTGGAGCTGACTGATGCCCAGAAAAATTGCAATCATCTATGGCAACATAATGATGAAGTTCCTAAAGGCAAGGAGCGTTGTACTTTTTGCAAATTCCTCACAGCCAGAAACATGAGAATTTTCTGTGGGAATTGTGAAATTACAGCATGTCCTATGTGTGCAAGGCATTATGTCAAGAAGAAGATCAAACCAGTACAAAGTAGTCCCAAGGTGTTCTCAGGAAAGGATTCCCTAATCAAAGAGCTGCTGCAATACATCGACTATTTGCAGGCAGAAAATGAACGACTGCAAAAGCAGTTAGATGAATAGCTCGTGAAAAATTTGGAGGAAGATTTCAAAAGCCTGCTCATTCATGACAAGCTAAAAGGAAAAGCCAAGGTTGATGAAGAATTTGCCAATGTGGTATTTGAAGAAATTGAAATTCATACCACTGCCACAATCGATGTTCCAAAATATAAAGAATCAAGGTGAGTAGTCAACAGGATGTATAATTTCATTGCAATCATGGAGATTCCTGGCGTGAAGAGTTTTGAATTACAAGCTATCCTTGACACAGGCTCCTCAACCTGCTGTGTCAATCAACGAGCCGTACCTCTAGAGGCCTTAGAGCCAAGCGCTTATCCAGTCATTATAAATGGTGTTAATTCAAGGCAAGAGGCAAAACTCAGACTAAAGAATGGTCTCATGAGAATAGGGGAAAACAGTTTCAGAATCCCCTTCACATTCAGCTTTCATATGGGTACTGGAGATGGTATCCAAATGCTGATTGGTTGCAACTTCATCAGAGCTGTTCAAGGAGGCTTACACATAGAAGGCAATACGGTAACTTTCTACGAAGGAGTGACCTCTACAAGCCGACATTGAGGTTGTCAACAAAACCTCAATTCCCGAACTAGAGCTTGATGAACAGGAGTACATAGAAATACAAGAGGTGGTGTTCTATAATTTTGGTGAAGAAAACAAGTTTTTCAAAAGAGGTTTGGTGTGCCTTTCGAATTGTTCCTTCTGAGCAGGAGTAACATGCTTCAGAGGTTTATCTTGAATGGTTAGGTCTGTGTTGATGATCTCCAGTTTGCACGTCACTTGGTTTTTGGACCAATGATTTACCGGGTCATTCCCGATAAATCATTGTTCTTCCAATTGCCTCAGGAGTTGATCAAAGTGGCTTTTGAAAAACTTGTTTTCTTCACCAAAATTATAGAACACCACCTCTTGTATTTCTATGTACTCCTGTACTCCTGTTCAAGATAAACAAGCTTTGCTGGAGATAGGTGTGATCAGGCCCAGTAAGAGCAGACATAGGACCATGGCAATAATGGTAAATTCTGGTACCTCTATTGAACCTATTACTGGAAAAGAGGTTAAAGGAAAAGAAAGAATGGTCTTTAACTACCGTACCCTGAATGATAATACTCACAAAGACCAGTATTCTTTACCCGGTATCAATACCATACTCATGAAGGTGGGCAACTCAAAAATCTACTCAAAATTCGACTTGAAGAGTGGATTCCACCAGGTGGCTATGGACCCACAGTCCATAGAGTGGACAGCTTTTGTTGTCCCAAACGGGTTGTACGAATGGCTGGTGATGCCGTTCGGATTGAAGAATGCTCCAGCAGTATTCCAAAGAAAAATGGATAACTGCTTTACTGGTACCAGTGATTTCATTGCTGTTTACATTGATGATATCTTGGTATTCTCTGAAACTGAGGAACAGCATGCCAGGCATTTGGAGGTGATGCTTCAAATCTGTGAGGCCAATGGACTAGTCCTTAGTCCATCCAAAATGAAAATTGCGGTTAAAGAGATTGAATTTCTGGGTGCAATTATTGGCAACCGCAAGATCAAACTCCAACCTCACATCATTAAAAAGATCATCTCATTTAGTGAGGAAAAACTGAAGGAAAAATTAGGGCTTCGCTCCTGGTTAGGCATACTCAACTATGCGAGATCTTACATTCCTAATCTGGGCACACTGCTAGGCCCCCTCTATTCGAAAACCAGCCCACATGGAGACAAGAGACTCAAACCCTATGATTATGAATTAATCAGAAAAATCAAAGAAAATGTGCAAAATTTGCCAAATTTGGAGATTGCACCACAAGGGATCATACATCATCTTGGAGACAGACGGATGTATGGAAGGTTGGGGTGGTATATGTAAGTGGAAACCCTTCAAAAATGATCCCAAAAGTTCTGAAAGGATCTGTGCCTATGCAAGTGGGAAATTCCCGGTCATCAAATCAACCATTGATGCAGAAATTTTTGCATGCATGGAGACTCTCAAGGCATTAAAGATCCATTACCTGGATAGGGAGGAAATTACGCTAAGGACTGATTGTCAAGCAATCATAAGTTTCTATAACAAATCAGCTCAAAACAAACCATCAAGGGTCAGATGGATAAACTTTTGTGATTTTATCACAGGGACAGGAGTCCAAATTAATTTTGAGCATATAGATGGGAAACTTAATGTCCTAGCAGATTCTCTTTCACGACTAACTAATTTGTGCATTTCAGGATGTCTGACGCAAGAGCAACAGGAGAATCTGGTGTTATGGGAGGAAGCACTGCAGGAACAATTGCAGAACAACAGCCTGCAGAGCAATAGTCCACAGATCCAGCATCTGAATCAAGTGATGATGAGTATGTTCTTCGTGGAAGCACATTGCTGGAATGGGAAAAGGTGCTCTATGAGCTTGAAAAACCTCAGAGCTGGGACAACTACCAGTGGAATGCATGAGAAATGGAGTGGCTTAAGAAAAAGCAGCTCATGAGAGCTTACAAAGAAATCAGTAATTTGAGAATGATGTTGAAGGCAGAGTATAAGTTGGCCTTCCCTTACAGAGGCCATGACTCAATGGCTGGTGATAAGGAGCCAATTTTACGTAATCAGTTGGAAAATGTAATGCAGGCGGAGACAATAATAGAACCAATTGCGAAAGCAGATCGCATTTGGATTATCTAGAGGGCTTTGGGAAGTGGTGGACCCATAAATCCAAATTATTAGAGACAGATGGAATACCAGCTGTCCATTAAGTGTGCTTCAATAATTCAGCCAGAGAGGATAGATAACCGCTAGCTTTTGTTTTTGTTTCTTTGTGTGAGTCGTCCTCCATTATTGAGAGGAATATTTTGAGTGGAGCACTACCAACGGTTGGTAGTGTAACACCACATTTCTCTTTTTGCCTTTTCTTTTATAGTGGACATATGGAGATGCCCACTAGTTGCATTATTGTACGAATTTTATATTTTCTAATCAACCTGGTGGTTGATTCTTTTTAGTGGTAGACAAAGGTTTGTGGATATCCAACTAATTGCATGACGATGGGGCCCAATGAGCACCCGATGCATTATTGAGATACCAGCCTTAGTTGCCTATATAAGAGTGTGTTTTAGAAGTAGCAAGACACGCAGAAATCATCTGAAGTCTTACTCTTCTTTCTTGTATAATACTTCTAAGTGAAATAAAATTTCCGCTTTCCGCTTCTAAAAACTCGTGTTCTTAGTAACTAAAGTTTTGAAGTTTGGAGCGATCTTCTTTCACCTGGTATCAGAGCAAGGTATTAATGACTTTCTAAATTTCTATATATTCTAGGTAGTAAGGAATGAAGTACTATACTAAGGTTGTATTTTGTTCGTCTGCTTGTCCAAAATTAGTACTCTATATGCTAAAGTGTTAAACTTAAAATTTGGGAGTTCTATATACAAACGTGGTACTTCATAAGGTGAAGTATAAAATCCACTATAGTATATCATACTCCGAGGTGTAAGCCATGATTTTAAAGCATAAGTGGTACTAACTGTGAAAAGATTTGAACAAAAGTATCAGACCAGGCTATAGATAGACGCAGAGGCAGGAGGCCGTTAAGTCTTGTTGAAACCCGTCTGGTTGAGTTAGATCTGACACACGAAAGGCCATACAAATAAAAAACCTTTAATATACCTACTTTACACCTCATCGATACTGTTGGGGGAAAAACAACGGGTGTTATATCACTACCCGATCTAGTAACGGTCTCATGGATCTCATGTAAGCTTCCAACAATATTTAATATTTTTTTTTGCCTAATAGTAATATATATATATATATATATATATATGCCGACAGCGACAGGCGGCGCCGGAGCAGCCCACAACGTCACAGATAGGAGCCATTCCATATTTCCATTCCATTCCCGGCCGGCCCATACCGACTGCAGCAGATGTGCAACGATCGACAGACACGTATTGGATCAGGTATCGTGCGTACTTGTTGCCAGTGACGAACGGGGTCTGGTACCAGTACCAGTACTGGTACGTGCGCTAGCTGCTGTCGATCAATGTATTTGCCTGCCTGCCTGCCTTCGGTTTGTGTTGTGGTCCACTGTTGAGTGAATTAAAGTGTTCATTTTATCTATCTCCATTTCACCTACTGGAAAATATACGGAGGAGGGATCCATTGACAATGGTTAACTTGACAATTTTGATAATGACATATTATAAAAATCTTAAAAATATAAAAAAGTTTATGGAAGTATTACTTAACTTATATATTGATTATGTTTCTGATTATATTTAATTTAAGCGACATTTGATAGCTCTTTAAAGATCCGCTAAATTATAATCGTCGAAAAGCGTACAAGATTTTGATAAGTCATTAAACGATGTTCAAATTGATTGAAATTTGAAATACGATAAATCTATAAGTTAAGTAATACATCCATAAATCATTTTTTTTTTTAAGATTTTTTATGTTTTTTTATAAATTTTTGAAAAGTAGTATTGTTAAGATTGTCAAGTTAACCGTTGACAATAGATTCCTCCTCAAATATATATACGCTTGGCATGGGTGATGGGTCTTTCTTTCTTTCTTTCTTTCGTTCATCTTTCAAGCACATGCAAACGTGTTTCTGTTTCTTTTTCTTTATTTTTAAGAAAATAAAGAATTGCTTTCCTTTTATCTGGTACACATACGCCTGACACGACATGCATGACACACGATGACACGATGCGGCATTTTATAAAATTACGATCGAACAGGTTTATAAGAAATTAATTTGACCAATAAACGAACGAATTGGGAACACAATTGTCAATGGGCTTAATCTGTACTTAGAAGTCAATTAAGAAAACTTTTTTTTTTTTAGAAAAGAACAGCACCCAAAACTGGGGCCCGCTTCTATTGCTTTTCAGAAGCCCTCAATTAAGGAAACTTAATCTAGAAGTATTTGCTTCTGAAGGAACCGGACAGTGATTAATACCCGGATAAAAGAAGGCTTAAGAATTTGAGAGCGAGACGCCATCTTTTTATTAAAAAAAATATGGAGTTTATTAATTGAAAATGGACCTAAGAAAGAGGAAGCACAAGTAAAAGATTACATACCTATTAGTCTTTTGAACTGCAGTTACAAGATCATCACTAAGGTCCTCACAAACATACTCTCTCCAGTTTTGAATAGATTGGTAGGAGAATCAAAATTCAAAATGCTTTTATTAAGGGGAGATATATATGAGGAGTAGTAGCAGCCCAGGACATATTACACCATACCCATCATACAAAAACCCATAACATTTTGATAAAAATTGATTTTGAGAAAGCTTTTGATGTAGATGGAAACCCTCATCAATAAGGGATTCTCTCATAAATGGATTAACCGGATCATCCAGGTCTTAAAAGGGGGAAGAGTATGTGTGAACTGTAATTGATCTCTCACTGAATTTTTTGAATGCAAAGGGGGGGTTTAGGCAGGGGGATCCCTTGTCTCCCTTGCTCTTCATCTTAGCTGCAAAAGGACTACACAAGTTACTCAAGATTGGAGTTCAGAAAGGGTTGATACAAGGTTTGGGACCTCATCTCTCTAATGGAAATAAGACTATCAATCTGCAATATGCAGATGACACTCTTACTTTCATTCAACCTTCTTAAGAAGCTATTGAAAACTTGAAATGGATCCTGATTAGGTTTGAAGGCATCTCAGGGCTGAAAATCAATTTTTCAAAAAGTGAATTGATCCCCCTTAATATAAGTCAGGAAGAAGGAGAAAAGTATGCTAATCTGTTTGGTTGCCCTATTGGAAAGCTCCCTCTCACATACCTAGGTATATCTATCCACTGGAAGAAGCCTTTAAAAGAAGTTATGGGAACAAATCATTGCTATCATCACCTTATACACTCTATCACTACACAGAATGCAAGTATAGGTGAAAAAGAGAATAGACAAAATCAGGTCTAGATTTATGTGGCAAGGTTCTTCAGAAGCTAGAAAGTATGCTCTAGTCAGATGGGCCAATCTGACCAGAAGAAGAGAGCATGGTGGTTTGGGGCTGAGCAATATTGATCATATGAATAGAGCACTGCTTGCCAAGTGGCTATGGTGGTTCATTGACCCCTCCATTCATAGTTTGTGGAAACAAATCCTTCTAGCTAACAAGCAACAACTCAGACCTCATGCATGGGCCTCACACTTTATCAAAGAGATATCCCAAGAAGCTGAACTGATTCATTTAGGGAGCAAATGTGAGTTAGAGCATCTCCAAGAGCATTCTTAAACCATTCCTAAAACCAATTATTGGGAATTAAGAACAAAAATCGGACTCCAACAGAAGCCCCAAACCCTTCCCAATTTTTACGCTATCCCCAAATCGAAGCTAATATTAGCTATTTTTCCACACTCCCTCCGCACTCCCAATAATCCTCCCATTCCCTTTCCGCCGTTCAATTGGTCAGGCCCAGTGACGTGGCCCATTTTAAATTTATTGGGATCCATTTTTAGGGAAACTCTTAGAGTTTAAGGTATAATTTGGATTCCAAAAATTTGGAGCAACTCCCAATATGATCATATTGGGAATAAATTTTTAGGGATCTCTTGGAGATGCTCTTAGGAGATGGGCATGTCATAAAATTTTGGGACGATAAATGGCATGGAGACTTTTCTCTGGCCCATATGTTTCCGGAACTTTATGCTCTTACAACTGACAAGAACATCACATTAGCAGCAATTTGTGTGCAGCAAGGACCTAACTTTACAAGGACTCCAGCGGGGGCCTTAATCAGAGACTGGGAGGAAATCCAACACCTTTAGTATGGAGTAGCATTTTCATCCCAATCTGACAGACTTACTTGGTGCTGGCCAGGTGGAGTTCAGGGGAAATACATTGTCCATTCTTATTATACTGTTTTGAATTTTTGTCATTGAAAGAGAAAGTTTTCACTTGGTTTGCCATTCATGATAGAGTACTGACAAGGGACGCATTGATACACAGGATATGGGAAGGAGAGACAGTCTGCTCCTGTTATGAATTCACAGAGTCAGCCAGCCTTTTGTTCTTACAGTGTCAGACTGCAACACCCCTCTGGGACTGGGCAAACAGATGTCTGAATCATCAATTTGCTTCACATTCTATGCAGGAGATGTGGGAGAGTTGTTTAGCCTTGCCAGCAAATCAGAGAAAACTAGGAGTTACAATGGCGGGGGCTATTTGTTGGGTGTTATCGGGGGAAAGAAATCGTATCACATTTGTCACTCGTACCACTCTTCCCAAACCTATCTCTTCTCTTCTTGCACTTGTAATTTCTCACACTCTATATTGGACAGGTGCCACAATTGGGGGTCATAGTTCTGCTATCACTCCTTCTGGACTGCTTTTTTGTTTTGCTTTGTATGAATTTCAGGATAGTAGGAGATGCCTAAACTGTTTTGATGGTTTTGTTCCTGGAATCATTGTTATGGGGGTACAGTAGTAGAGTGTAGTACCCTGATTCTATTATTTTCTTTATTTTCTTTTCTTTATGGTTGTAAACTATTCCCAGAGACCTATGTGATGCACCGCATTCATATATGCATTTTACCAGACTTGTACCTTGTTTTCGACCTAAAATCCCGAGTTTAATTGCATTTTAGTGTTAGAATTCTTAGATTCCAGTTACTTGTTCAATTCTGTCCATGTTTCAGGTAAATTGGGCTTTTAGAGCCACTTGGATGCGATTTGGAACCTTCAAGAGCAAGTCTGCACTTTAACCCACTTCCTGCGTGCCGTAAGACCGACGTCTTGTGGGCCGCAAGACTCGCGGCAGCGCTGCTTCTGTTTCTGCCGCCTTTTTGGCTATTTAAACCATCCTTTTGGACGGTTTTGGCATATTACTTTCTTTCTTCTTCACCCTAGCCGCCAGGAGAGCCTAGGAAGGCGTGTTTGGAGTCGATCTTCACCATCTTTCGAGGAGATTTCGAGAGGACTTCTTGGAGACGTTGAAGATTGAAGCCACGCTAGTTCTTCTTTAGTTCTTTAGTATCACGAACTTCTTCTTTGTTTTCCCTCGCCATGAGCGAGTAGTCTTTTAGTTCTTAGGGTAGATGATGAAGTTTATGTTGATGGATTAACTTCTTATTGTGAGACTTACGTTATTTTCATGTTACTTGTGATTTTCATGATTATGTGTGTTTGACTTGACTTGTTAATGTGGTAGACCTGTAGATTGCGAGCAAAATCTAGTTGGTTAATAGAGTATCATACTTGTTGTGTGGTAAACCTATAGATTAGGCACAAAGTTTAGTTGGTCAATAGAGTATCATATTTGCAAGAATTGTTATTTACACTATTTGGATTGATAACTTGTTGTCCAAGAGTAACCGAACGGCTAAATTACGGTTCTTACGAAAGTTGAACCGAATCCTAGATATAAAAGTAACTTGAACGTAGATTTAGAAATAGATCCACGAATTTCAGTTGGACTGGTATTGTTAGAAGAACCAAAATACGAAAGTTGAGGACTTGTACCGTCGCTGGTTTGATTTGGAATTGATAACGTGAGTCGAACACTGAACCAGAACCAGAACTGCTCTCTGTCAGTTGCCTGCGAACCGCAAGAGACATCCTGCGGCCCGCAAGCATCTGCAGTAAGTGTAAGACAGAGATTACAAAACTGTTTGCAATTCACAGGAATTATTCTGTGAGCAACAGGCAGTTTTGGAATCTCTAACCAAACCCTGCGACCCGCAAGAGACCTTCCTGCGGGCCGCAAGAAGTTAATCCAGAGACCAAACAGATTCAGAAAACCCTGAGGACGCCTTTTAATTACCTGTTTCCGAAAACTTACTTGCTGTTTACTGCTTTTTGCACTTTGAACTGTTGAAACCGATCTTTCAGAAAACCCCCCCCCACTTTTATTCGCTTAGGATTTGAATTGTGAGTAGAGTCCGGTTTAGAATTAATTCCCATCCTTATGGTTTGACCTCAACTGTACTACACGAGATCGTACGCTTGTGATCGAGTGTTTGCTTTGAGTTACAAATTTAAAAGCCTATATCTTTTGGGACATCACTATGTATTATGATATTTAAGGTTTCTCAATGAAATCGGTGAGATGTATAAGCCCACTTTTCTCAAAAAAAAAAAAAAAAAAATCAATTGAAAATGGGTGTCCTATAATGGGCTTGTTCGGTAGCCAAGTTTAAGGAGCTTGTGGGTCAAATTTTGAGCCTTGCTAAGGAGTTGTTGTTCGGTAGATGCAAAATGAAATTAAAGAAAGATGTGAGGATTAAAAAATCTGTTTTATAATCTGATATGAGTACAAGACAAAAGTACCCTTAGTAGATTGCTATATAAATATGACCGCATAAAACAAGAGATCATTATCTGTTTCTTTCTTTTACAGACTTTAAACTCATATATAATAACTTACACAACCTAATAGAAAAGAATCAAAATAAGAAAATTCGAAACAATTGAACTAAAATTCAATTAATAGCTAAAAAAACAAATATAAAAAATCTGGTCTCGCATGATGCATCGAAGCTGATATTAAGAAGACACCAAATTATGTTGTTAAACAAAACTCTTAGGAATGCGTGGTGTAGCTAAAGAGAGAAGAAAGACCAAGAAATGATAAAAAAAAAATGAAAGAGGCTCAAAGGGGCACTCGGTTTGGGTTAAATTTGTAAAAACATATTGCCAATTTTTGATCCGAGGAGACGTTGAGGAGCAGAAATGCTTCAGGAAGGGGGGTGCTTCCTTAGTGGCATCTGCTGAGGAGGGCTCAAAAAACGGTCTTGAGCCTGTCTAAGGAGATGTTGTTCGGTCCAATTTTGAAAGATCAAGAGACTGAGAAGCATTGAGGACCCTTGATCCATGCTTGCCGAACAGGCACAATATGATAAAAAAGAACATATTTTACAACTTCCGCGGTGAAATAGTCTCATCTCTTTTATCATTGAGTGATCCGTGCACTATTTGCTTCTGAAATATTTTTATTATCTCTGGCTGGTAGGTACAACGACTATATAAGACAAACATGTGTCAATTAAATAATAGTTTATTCCCGCTTAAGCAATATTTAATAATTTATATTTCAATTAAATAACATAAGAAAACTTGGAAGGATACACAAAATTATATGTCTCATGTGTCACGTTTTTAAATTATCCCAATTATATCCGGACCAGAGCACATTAAATACACTTTATTTGTAAAGGACAAAACAACACATAAATTTGGTTTTATTTATTTTTCTCGGTTTCTTTATACTAGCTAATTACTAAGTTTCTAAAGAAAGAGTTGATCAATTTCATCATCAGAGAGGTATACCCAAAAAATATATATATAAAACAATCACATGTAATTTTTAAATTATTAATTGAAGCTATCATTGTACGTATATATAGTACGGATTGTTCTTGACTATGGACCCATATCTCCATTTTTTTAATTAATATTAATCTCCAATCTGAACCTCTCATTATTATATTCAAATACAATTTTATTTGTAATCCAAATTAAATAGCTTTTTAATATTAACTCTTTTAGGATATTTTAAAATGTGACTTCTAGCTTCATATAGTTCATAATATTTTAATCAAGTAATGTTATAAAATAATCAATAAAATAGTAATCAAATTATAAAAACAATAAAGTTCAGCTTACAAACAAAATTGTATATTATCAATGACTATATAATGGCTCCTGATCATAGCAAAGAAAATATTGCTTCTATGAAAGGATAACGACAAAAATAATGCATTTCCCTACTATGTATTATGTATTTTTATTAGAGAAACATTTTGCGTCCATTGAAAAATTATCCATACGTCCATACACGTACAAAAAATGTAACAGATACATCCCGAAATGTAACAGGTATATTCTGAAATATAACCTATGGACAGCATTTCTGTGAATGCTAGGTATTACTATTTTTATTATACAACACGCCAAATCCAACTAACAATTCATCAAATTAAATCGTAAAAACTGTTGGGGCTTACTCTGTATATATTTGTTTCAGTCCAGATATCCGGATACCACTAGGATATCGTTGGGATACCATGATCTTTGACCAATTCAACTAAATCTAAATATTCAACTTAACACATTTTGCTTGACAACCAATAAAAACTACACATAATAAAAACCTAATTACAGCATTACACTTAACACATTTTGCTTTACAGCCAATAAAAACTACTTTTAATTTAACTTGCAGCATTACACTTCCTAACTATTCAGCTTATCCTCCTAAATATTCACTTTATCCTCCTAAATATTCAACTTATCACATTTTTTTATTGGCAGTCAATGTTTAATGGTATCCTGCCGGTATCTTTTGCGGTATCCCCATAGCATTTTCCATTAATTTTCCTTAAACAAGTCACCATGCAGATCACGCTCCTCTGTTTGTCTTATTCACCATAATAACAGCGGGGTCTGTGTATCTGTGTATTGAGCTCTTTTTTCTTCCACTTGCCCCGTGATATATTATCTTCTATTATAGTTCAATAATTTGGAATGTTGTTTAATATCATGTAATTTCATATTTCTAATTAAATACCAATTAATGATGGACATGGCTTGAAAATTAATTAAGCAATTATGCAATTTGTGAAATAGCTTGATCATTATCAATAGATCTTCGCCCTTCTAAGAAATATAATCTATATTTTACTGTATATTTTGGAAATGATAAATTAACATCCCCAGTTCAATTATTCACTTTTCAATCTCAACATTAATTTAATTATATGACTTCATTTTGAGCATCCACATATATATTCTCGTAACCCAAGTTCTGAATATTCCTTCTTTCGCATTGCCCATAAATGTTAAGCTGCACGCATGTGTGAACGGTTTCGTGCAACATGCCAACATCAAAATAATTTGTCAAGTTCAATTTTCAAAATTCAAAAATATGCCCACAAAAAAGAATCAAAGAACATATATGGTATTTTCTAGCACTGATGAAGAAGATAAGAACCAAATAAAAGAACGCGCGACACAAAAGCAATCGCAAATCATTGTTCAAGTTGTTGCTCCAATTAACATACATGTATGACTTGATCACTTTCAAGGAAACAACATCCCCATCAATGAAAATACTACTGGCACGCCAAAGTCTAAGAAGAAAGCTACGTACGCCACGGAATGGATCGAAAATTCCTCATCATAGTATTACTAATTAATTGGCAACAAGCCAACAAGCAATTCGTTATAGACTGAATTTCTTGAATTTTGAATCGAATTATGCAACAATAGTTTTCTCCACCAAGAATCCACACCATTTGGTAGAAAATGAATCATATGTCGCAGTAGTATGTATGTATACGTCAGTCAAACGTTAAATTAGAATTTAGAAGGAAAATATAGAGCAACAATTGCCTCCATATTGGTCCTAAACCTCTAATAATAAAGTCTCATATATATTGCTTAGTCCGAGTCAATGATTAGGATCTTTGAAGTTTAATAACAACATAAAATCATCTTCCGTTAATTATTTTTTTTGTCATTAAAAATTTGAAATTACTGGTATGAGGAGGGATCAAATGACCACAAGTTTTGATACCTTATTAGTAACCATGAAATTAATTTTAGATACTTACATTTGAAACTCTTAAATATCATAAATAACTAATTGATAGAATGTTTTGTATTTTCCAAAAAAAATTGTATCATTTCGAATTTTTTTTTTTTTTTTACATGTGCATCATCAACGGCTGAAATTTTATGATTTTTACTCTCTTTATGGCTATTTAAATGAAATTAAATTTTCATCATTTTTGTGCATAAGTTATTGAGATGATTTACATTAAATCTAATGGTTTGCATGTGTTAATTTATGTATAAATAATTTTACGCTTATTAAGGACATCAAAATTTATGGTTATTTGATCTCTAATGGTTTTCTATAATGAGGAGGGATCCCTTAACAATGTTTATCTTGATAACCTTGACAGCACATTTCGTAATTTTGAAGCAAATGTTTAAAAAATCTTACAAACGAAATAGATGTACGTATTCTTTAATATATAGATTGATAATATTTCAAATTTCAATTAATTTGAGTATTATTTGATAGATCGTCAAAATTTTGAGCTCTTTTTAACGGTTGAAATTTAAAGAGATGTTGACGGATTATTAAACAATGCTTATATCAAATGTTGTAAAGAATACAATCAATCTATAAGTTTAATAATACATCTCTATAAACTTTTTTATTTTCATTTTTAAGATTTTTTAAATATTATTTTCAAATTTAGGAAATGTGTCATTGTCAAGATTATCAAGATTGTTAAGATAAGCATTGTCAAGGAATCTCTCCTCTTCTATTCCCTAGAGAATATACTATTTAATAGGCTTCCTATGACGGTAAGGACTGACTTAATTAGGATTAGATTTAATAGGCTTCCTATAAAGAGCATGCATGCACACTAGTGTAGAAGAATCTAATAACAGTAACGTACTCCATTAGATCTTTTTTAAGGAAAGATAGCATTAATATTTTGGGTTGAAATTATTAATCATAAATATCTTGTTTACAAATGATATTATTTCGTATTATTTTTACTTTTAGATAATAAAAACGATAAATAAATAAATAAATAAAATAAGAGCAATATACATCACTGGTGATCCAAGTTTGCCTCTGGGCTGGCAGCTGCCGTGCGTTGTATATATTTACTGACAACGACGGCGGAATGGGCTCGATTGAAAATCTGAAATTCATCCCCAAATGTAAAAAAAAGATGAATGAAATTGAAATGCGTTTGCGGCTATTACTGCCGGAAAATGACCTGCAATCGCTTTCCTTTGATAGCTACTAGAGCTGGCAAATTTTGACCCGACCTGAAAAACCTGCCCGACCCATTCGATCCAAAACCCGACCCGACCCGTATTCCAGGGAAAGTAAGACTGACTCGAACCCGACCCGACCCGACCCGACCCAGGAATAGAGGTGCAAAATCTGACTAAAAACGACCAAAAATGACAAAAAACGAAAAACCTGCCCGACCCGAAAAATGCCGGCAGACGTCAACCCGATACCCGACCCGACCCGAAAAAATGACGACAGCTGTCAACCCGATACCCGACCCGACCCGAACCCGAACCCGAACCCGACCCGACCCGGGAATCTGTCACCTCTAATAGCTACCCAATTAGATTGGCTCCACATCTATTATACCACAACCAATCGCACACCGCCTGTTCCGTTTGACTCTCTTTCTCTTTGCTTATTATTAAACTTTCTTTTTCCCATTAAGAATTCAAATAGATGCTACCTAACTGTACTTGAACAGCCTTGTATTTTTTTTTTCAAACAAATTTTTTTTACGGGATTATATCATTAATTCGGAATAATTCCATCATTTCCCTTCAAAAATTAATATTTTGATAGTTACACATTTTAAGTTTCACAATTGAAAATGTTCTTTTACATAAAATGTGTCATTTTACAACGCACGGGGCAAATTACTAGTGTTCTTTTACGTGTATATATAAATAAATTGATGAAATATATATAAGCTATATGTTTCTAGATATTCCTTTTGATACTATTTATCCCAGAAAAAAAAGAAAAAGCAATGCAAAAATTAAAGAATATCGTTTCCAAATTTTAATTACTAAATATTCAAAACTAATTTGTATCTGAATTTTTGGATACGGACATTTGCCTAGAAAAAAAAAATGACTTATCAGATTTTAAAATAGTTTTTATTTTCCTGTAATAATAGGAAGGGTATACTAAATTTGATTTTTTTTTATTGATGAAAATATATAAACATTAATCAAATTGAGATTATAGATAGAAAATATTGTGAATAATGGAGACCTAAATCATGTTTAGATACTATATATATATGATGTTAAGAATATTCGGAACAAAATAATTCATTAACACTCGATTTGTAATAACGCTAATGAAAACTTAAACCTGTGGGACCCATATGATACCTTAAGAGAAGGCAAAAATATTGAGTCCACCCTATAAAGTAGGTCACCTATCTACTTCTCACTCACAATCTGACACACCTATATGTGCCTATGTGTTTGTCACAGTTGTATAAATATATACTGGAAACCGTCACGTATTTGTTTACTAGAAAATGATATATGTTGATCAGAAAGATATATATGTTTTTTGAAAAATGATATTTGTTCATTAAAAATATGGTGGACCGGTAGATAGATAAAAATGGTGGTCATTGGCTAGTTATATTTGAAAGTTGAAATGTACTTGGGCTTTGGTGAGTTAACAACTCAATTTAGCTTTGAAAGTGAATTTGAGCTATGCTGATCATGTATATTTTTCAGATGCTGTCGTAATAAACTAATAATAAAATAAAGATCGAAAGGTCTATATTAAGAAGCTTTTTAAAGTTTTGAGCATTTTCAGAGTGCTATAAAAATAAAAGTTTACCAGTTGATGAAGTTCATATGTATATTTCTTCTGAATTTGACATTCCAATGTCCAAATTTTAGAAATATAAATTAAAAAAATGGAGTTGTACTATTTTATTATGGTTTTCCTGTCTCAGAATTTTGAATCATGGATTTTCATAAATTATTCATATATATATAAAATAATTTCTTTTTTGCAGAAATGGATAATCAGATATATATGTTTGATACAATTAAAGAAGAACGCTTGATCAGTGAAAAAATAAACCACTTGATTAAAAATGAACAATTGCTTGGTGTCTAGAATATCGCCACTCCAATCTCTACTCTTTTGCACCATGTTTGGTTTGAGCATAAGTGAGAAATAAACCCCTTATACATCACTTAAGGAGCCAAACATGAATAACTAGGGAGAGAATAAAGAGGAATAAATAACTATAATAACTAACAAAAATTATATAATATTTAATATATTAATAATATTATAATTAGTAATAGATTAATTGTTATAATAAATAATATTAATTACATAATAATATTAATAATAATTAATATAACAATAATAATTATCTATTATTATTTAATTATATATTAGCATTAATTATCTATATTAATTATTATTATAAATTATTATTAATAATAAATATTAACGAAAAAGAATAATAATTAGTGCAATAAAGAAATTTTATAAGAAGTATTAAAATAATAACAATGATAATTATAATAGTAATAATAATAATAATAAAATAACATTAATAAAATATAGTATCAATAATAATAGTAATTATATTCATAAAATAATAATAAAAAAGAATGTAACAATTAATACAAATAAAATAATATGTTTGTTTTCTTATTCTTCCACTTACTCAACCAAACAAAAATATTTTAAGGTATCATAACTTGACATAAAAAGTTATTCCTCCTTAACTTTATCTAACCAAACACCATCTTATTAAGGAGCTAAAGCCTTGATCCGCCAATAGCATGTATTCATTGTTCAAATTTTTTAGAAGGGATATGAACCATCGGATAGAGAGGAGACGATCTATGGCAATGACTTCATCAAGTACTTTTTATTTGGGAAACTTGATGAGTACATATATGGACGGTGCATCATAGACGTAAAATGTCACATGGTGGGTCCCACCTGATACACTCTTGTGTCTATGATGTACCGTCCATGAATGGACGTTAGGTGTTATACTTTGTTTAAAATGAATTTCCTTCTAGAATTCAATTGATTTCAATAGAAATGACATGAATATATAGAAATGATTGTAAATTGAACTTTTGTGTTCAACATAAAATTAGAATTGAATTGAATTTTTTTCTTTTTCATGATTAAAATGATCTAAATACAAGAAATGAGATTTCATTTCAAATTACATGACAATTATACCCCTTAAACAAAAGGAATGATGCTTTCATGGGAGGGTAGTTTAGGTAGTGTAGAATAGTATTTTTGCACCCAAATGAATTCTCACCAAATGACACCAACTTTAATGGAACATTTTTGATGGAAAATCTCCTTCCAAATCATCTCAAATGAAATAATTTCTTATTTGTTTTTTTTCATTTTGAGCAAAGAATTTTAAAAAACTAAAATTCTATTTCTCATTTGATAGGGTGTGATTTCATTTTGAGCAAGATATTACTCTTTTTATTTGGCTTCTTATTCGATCGTTATACGCAGAGTTACATGATCGAGTCCTTTCTCACCCCTTCTCACTCAAATGAAAATTGAATGTTTACATGATAATTGTACATTCTATATCAGCAGAATCTATGTGAAAGATTTTTGTTTGTAATATGTGCACATCAAATCTTGCAATTTATAGTTTGTTGCATTTAGTATTTTCTTTTTTGTGAGCATCTTTGTCTTGATATGAGAGACATCTGTGGAATATAATGTATGGTTAATCTGCCCTCATATAATGTTGGTTGCTTTAAAAGAGAGTAATGATTCCACGATAAAAAAAAAATTGTTGATTTCTATTTAACATTTCATATTGTTTTTTTACTACAAATTGTCCGTAGCAACACATGGACATATTACTACAGCTGTAACTTGGGCTTCGCCCCCAAAAATGGTATCAAATAAATAACTAAGAATTTTATAAATTTTTATTATTTATATTAAACAAAAATAAAAAAATTGTAAATTTATTATGTAAGTAAAAAGTAAATAATAATAATAATAATAATAATAATAATAATAATAATACAATAATCTATAAATAAGAACATATATAAATGTTGGACCATTTTAAGAGTTAAAATTTGTTTTAAACATCTCACATTCATCTTATTTAATGAGGATTGAAAAAAAAAAAAAATACAAACAATTGGATCAAACTAGATAAAGAGTTTCAAACAAAATCAATGGTTAATAATAGTGATGATGTGGGATAGTCGAGGTGCTTGGAAATCTACCCCTCTTTATAGAGTATAGATTATAATAATAATAATAATAATAATAATAATAATAATAATTATTATTATTATTATTATTATTATTATTATTATTATTATTATTATTATTATTAGTATTATCATTATTATATTATACTAATAATTATTATTATTACTATTACTATTACTATTATTATTATTATTACTACTACTATTATGCATTTTCAAAAGTTTCAAAAAAATCTTTGTATTTCTCAATATTGTGGTAAATCGATCACATTACGGAATATAATTAAATCAGAATTTCTTTTATTATTCTATTTTAAAGGGAATATAATTTATTAATTTTTAATATAAATGCCAATCATTATATACTTATGGAGAATCATTTTTGTGATTAAAAAATATCCGTATGCAAACAAAATCTCTAAATTTACAATTTACAATGATCCAATACGAAAATTAAATACAGTATCACTAGCTAACCGACTACTAATTACAATATTAAAAATGTAAGTTTTCAATTAAAATTGACTGTTAAAGCCACAAATTCATTTCTTCTCTTCTCTTCGATTCTTTCACCCTATATAACTTGAATGAAAATTAAAATTGTCCGTAGCAGCAGCGTCTGCAAAAACTTCTAGTTACTATTAAAATGTGAGTTTTCAATTGCTTCCTATTATGCTTACTTTATAGAAAAGCATATTGGAAAAAAATAGACATAAAAGGGATATCTTCCTCAAATAAGAAATATGAGCCGTTGATTATTTTTTTAGATAAATCAGAACCATTAATTTACGTTAATGCATATTGACGTTAATGTCGCAGACCATTAAAATTTAAGACCCATATCGATCTCTTCAATATAAGGTCCATTACATATTATCTTAAAAATTTATCATAAAAAATAACAATTTCAGCTCAAAGCAACGCGTTTGCACCACTCTGAATCTTCTATATAAACAAAGTGTCACCTTGATCTTTCCATTCTAAAACCCTTCTTCATTCTTCTTTCTTTCTTTCTTTCTCCCTCTTTCCCTCTCATAATTCCTCTGTTACATCCTCTGTTCCAAGCCAGAAAAATGGTGGTGCTAGCCCGTGAGGAGCTCGAGCAGATTGCTCTTCCGGTCATCCAAAAGCCCGTCCCCTCCTCAATCGTAATACCGGTGATTGACCTCTCGAGACCCAACTCGGGGCACCTCATCGTGGAGGCTGCAAAGGAGCTCGGTTTCTTCAAGGTGATCAACCACGGCGTGTCGATGGAGCTGATGTCCGCCCTGGAATCAGAGGCAATGGAGTTCTTCGCCCTGCCCCAGCCGGAGAAGGAGGCGCGCGGCGGCCTCAGCCCCTTCGACTACGGCAGCAAGCGAATCGGCTCTAACGGCGATTTGGGCTGGGTGGAGTATCTATTGCTCCAGATTGCATCCATGCCCATGATGTCTAAATCATCTCAGTTCTGGTAAGAACTAAGAAACACTGAAACACACCACACACACTCAGGGGATTTTGAAATTTGAATTGAATGAATTCTGCCATTAAATGAGCATAAATGGTGCCTGTGGAATCGTTGGAACCGCAAGTTTCTGCCCTCTGCATTCAATTCATTTTTTTAAATTAGCAGAATTAATTGAACACTGTTTATTTAGACAATTTTTTTGCTGCTTAATTTCTGATGGTTTTTGGGTTATGTTTCCTTATCTAATTACTGCATATTATTATTATTTTTTTTTTTGGTTATGTATGTTCTTGTTAATTAGCTTTAAGATATTTCTACAAGTAAATACATACATTTTTATTTTTGTTATATTGTTTTCTAACTTCCTTGTACATTAAAATTATATACGATACGATTTTACTTCTTTTTTTGTTTTGACATTTTTGTGCAGCCTGAATTAATTATAAGACTTCACTTTTGCTTCAGAAAAAATTATAAAACTTCATTGTTTATATTTTCATTTTCTTCAATTTTTTTTTTTTGTACCAAGAATTAATATTTTATTATTTATAGAAAGTCGCAGTCTTGGTTGAGTGTTTCACTTCACATCACATGTCTGATAAGCTTTTTTTATTTATTTATTATATTTTTGAGATAACCAACAACAATATTTCTCACATCATAGTTAGTTACTCGTATGCTCTGCTCCCCAAAAGCTAAAACTTTTCTTCATTTTTTGCCATCTTTTTATGCAACTAAGCCTTTTTTTTTTTTTTTTATCACTATGCCACGTTTTTTAAAAACAACAGTAGGTTGTTTTTTTTATTAACAACAGTAGGTTGTTACAACACAAGTTGATAAAGTAAAGTACAATGTCGTACAGCCAAATTTCGCGTCATTATTTATTATGTTGTATTTTATATTTGTTTTTTTGCCATATTTCAATAAAAAAAAAGAACAACATTTTTCATTTGGTAATTATTTTCTTCCAAAACCTTATTCATGATTAAAAACATAATACAGTGCCGTTTAATTACCTAATTAATGTAGAAGTAAATTTAATTTTTTGTTTTTAGCACTGATTGCTTTGATACTTCATAATTGCCAGCTTTTGTCTCTATTTATAATGAGATTTCCTTTCAGTGTTCATGTGAAGTGAAGACCAAATTGAGATCATGCCAATAATATACCAATTAAGCCATGGATTTTAAAAAGAGACAATTATATCACTGTTTAATTGTAATTTTAAATTTTTGAACAACTAATTATCATTTTCTTAATTATGCTCATTAATTACAGTTCCACCCTGAATGAGTACATCAAAGCAGTGAAGAAGTTGTCTGTTGAGATCCTGGAACTGATGGCACAAGGTTTACACATCAAAGAGAAGGAAGTGTTCAGCAAACTGGTAACGGACGACGAAAGCGACTCGGTTCTCCGGTTCAACCATTACCCGCCATGCCTGGGCATGCTGGGGCTGAGCAACCGCAGCCTCACCGGGTTCGGGGAGCACACGGACCCGCAGCTCATCTCGATATTGCGATCCAATAACACGTCGGGGCTCGAGATTGCTCTCAGGGATGGCAGCTGGGTGTCAGTTCCCTCTGATCACACCTCTTTCTTTGTCAATGTTGGAGATTCTCTCCAGGTAAAAATCATAATTTTAATTTCTTGGTACCAGAATTTTTGGGTCAATCTGTGAAACAAATTATAAAGATCAGTATATATTTGTGAAACGTATAATCTCAATTTGATCAACTGGAGCAAATTTCATTAGTGTATTTTCTTTTCCAATTCCAATTTTGGAAAAGTGCAATCAGAATTTAATTTGTGTCCTCAAGTAGAGTAAAAATGGGGACAGACATGTGACAATATCATGAACAGAGAGAGCAACAGTATATGAACAGTCTGAAATAAATCTTTCAACTAGATCCGAAAACAAAATTTGCAGTTGCTGGCTGCATTAGATTAGACCCTACCAGTGAACAGCATTGGTGGTACAACCACACACAAAAAAAAGAAAGTATGGTTGTTTATGAATACACGAGGCAAAATATTATGAAGGCCATGTAGATGTAGATGTAGTAGCAAAGCAAAGCAAATGAAATGGTGCAATAATTGGGAAACCCCATCATGATTATCATTAGTAAAATAAATAGAAACGAGGGAGATCAGAATCTGAGTATCCCCAAAAATAGCACAAACAACCTGGATTGATGGATTCCCTGATACAAATTAACTCTGTAGCCACATTACATATGAGCATGACATGTAAAGCAAGGCAATGAATGAGAATCCTATGAGCTATGAGAATAGGAAAAAGCAAAAGTGTTTGACATGTCACCTACTGGCTGCTGGACCCACATGGTCAAACCATATTTATAAACTATGGACTTGATTTCATTTCCAGAGTGCACAGAAATAATAAAGAGTAAAGTGGCAGGCTTGTGTTGTGGAGCCTTGAGTACCTGTTGCCTGCATAACATTATCTGGATTTTGCCAGGATTTAATAAATGTCACCTACTAAGGATTGTTGTCAGTCAGCAAGAGCAACAAAAAAAAAAAAGGGAACAGTGTTACAGTGTGATTCATAAATACTGCTGTTGAGAGGGGGTCAATGTACATTTTTTCAGTTGTGGAGTTAATTTTGATGATTTTACTTGTCTAAAGTCTGAACCTTTTTCATTAAGAACCATACAATATGTTTCATTTCTACCTCTTTCAAGTTCAAACTATAAAGTATAAACTATAAATTAACTAACAGCATATTCTGTTACATATGATTGTGCAGGTTTTGACAAACGGGAGGTTCAGGAGTGTGAAGCACAGGGTGATGGTGAACAGCAGCCGATCGAGGCTGTCGATGATATACTTCGGCGGGGCAGCGCCGGGGCAGAAGCTGGGGCCATGTCCTGTGCTAATGGAGGAAGGGGAGAGGAGCCTGTACAGAGAGTTCACATGGAGGGAGTACAAGAGCTCTGCCTTCAGGAGTAGGCTGGCTGACAACAGGCTTGTCCAGTTTGAAAGGTAGAAGAGATTAAGAAGATATATATGCAGGCAGGAAATATATATGATGAATCAATGTTAATTTGTGTGGATTTGCAGTTTTCATGATGGTTTTTTTTTTTTTTTTGATCTGATTTTATACTCTTTTCTTTTTGGTTTGGGAGGATGGGGTTTGAATCAAGCTAACTAATCTTCTAGATATGTAATTTAATCTAAGCCTAGAAAAAGGAATAAAACTTGATAGATTGCCTCTGTGTATAATTTTTTTTTTTCTTTTTCTAAAAAATAGCCTTTTCTTGTGTGCATATATGTGTTTGTGTGTTGAATTTTTAGTCATAATATAAAAAAATGTACCACATAATAGCTATATATTTCAAGATTAAGATGCAAATATTATTATTGCATTTTAAATCTATAACTGTAAAGTTATATATTATATGAATTTGAGTTTGATATATTCTATACAGAAAATATTATTATCAATAAATCAAATTAAAGCTGGTTTTTCAATGCAACAATATATAGGTATATTATGAGTAAATATTATTGAAAAGTGTTTAGAAACTAGTAAAGAGCCCATGCGTTGCTTTGAGCTGAAATTGTTATTTCTTATAATAAATTTTTAAGATAATATGTAAGAAGAGGGATCCATTGACAATGCTTAATTTGACAATCTTGACAATGGGAATTTTCAAAAATTTGTAAAAATTCACAAAAACTCTTAAAAATAAAAAATGGTTTATGGATGTATTATTTAACTTATATATTGACTATGTTTTCAATTATAATCAATTTAAGTGACATTTGATAGCTCTTCAAAGATCCGTTAATTTACAACCGTCAAAAAGTGCACAAAATTTTGATAAGCCAATAAACGATGTTCAAATTGATTGAAATTTGAAACACTATCAATCTATAAGTTAAATAATACATCCATAAACCATTTTTCATATTTAAGAGTTTTTGTAAATTTTTACAAATTTTTGAAAATTCCTGTTGTCAAGATTATCAAATTAAGTATTGTCAATGGATCCCTTCTCAATATGTAATGGGCATTATATTGAGGAAATTGATATGATCTTAAATTTTAATGGGCTGAGACATTAACGTCAACGGGCATTAACGTAAATCAACGATTCTGATCTATCCAATGAAAATGATCAACTGCTCAGGTTTCTTATTTGGGGAAGATAGCCCTTTCATATCATTTTTTCCAGTATGCTTTTATATATAAGTAAGGATATTACAAAGGTGCATGTATTATTTTGTGACTAGGTGATCGCATCTATGCCAATCTGTAAGTCATATATAAATCGTATAATTTTGATATCAAATAGAATTTATGTACCTAATAATTAATCAGGACCAGATTTCTACATCATGGTCCGATTCATTTGCCCGCACCATGAAACATGTTATAGCTCCTGGACCACATACTTTGTGTTGACATGCCATGCATACCTAGCTCTTGAAGCATTTAGATACTTGATCAAGAATTTAATTTGAGATGGAAAAATAAAAAGAGTTGTTCTCCTGTGAATTGGCTAATTAAGCGACCTTTCATTTTGAATCGAGCGGTTCTTATCAAACATCTCTTTAATTGTGTCTAAAAGACATATTGTAACCATCCGATTATGATAAATGAACGGCCCATATTCCATCTGATTAATAGCAGGATTAGCCAAATAAAAAACAAAAAGATTAATTGAGAATCTTGAAATATATAGGGGATAAAATTCTATTTCCTCCTAAATTCTTTTTCACTGTTGTAATTAACCAGCAAACAGCAATTATTATGTTAATAAATCAAAATTTAGTCTATATATTCCTTACGTCAACAAGTTGCATTTCCTGTCTAAATGTGCAAATATTAGTAAATAAGCTTAGCTACCCCCATCATACTAGCTAGAAAACACCTCATTATAAAAAATAACAAATAAGAAAAAACACATTTCAGACTAGTTAAACATATCAAAATGTATACTTAAGACCCCATCAGTATAATCGCTAATTAAATTTGTTGAAGATTATAAACATTAATTATACTTGCAATATTAATTTTAACTAGCTTGACTTTTAATTATTATGACGTATTTGCAATGAGTAAATGACCGGAATCTATATACTTTATAAAGAGGAGAGGGATAGATTTCTAAGCACCTCAACTATGCCACATCATCATTATTATTAACCATTGATTTTGTTTGAAACTCTTCATCTACTTTGATCCAATAGCTTATATTTTTATTTTCTTTTCTCGTTAAACAAAATGAATGTGACATGTCTAAAATAAATTTTAAACCTTAAAATGGTCAAACATTTATATATTTCTTATTTTATAAATTATTGTATTATTATTATTATTATTATTATTTATATAAAAAATTGCAAATTTGAAATTTTTTTAATTTTTATTTAATATAAATATTTAAAATTTTATAAAATTCTTAATTATTTAATTGATACTATTTTTCGGGCTTCGCCCGAGTTACAGCGCTAGTAAATAATAAAATTGCTTTTCAATCCGACCGTGCGTTTATGCCAAAATCAGAATTCACAGAGAGAGGGGAGTAAGTTTGACGGTCAAAGTCAATCCATGTGATATTACTTGTTAGTGTTAGTAAAAATTTGCTGTCCGTCCTCTACCATCAAAATTAACTGCTAGGTAATAGGTACCGTACAGCTGCTGTAAATAAACAAGTACTACAATTATACTCAAAAAAAAAAAAAAAAACAAGTAGTACAATTAAGTTGGGTTTTGCAGCTTTTGCTGATTTCATGAACAGTGCTCATAGATGCTGAATTGCTGACGGTCTGTCTGGTCGGAAAAACGCACGGCCAAATTGACTTCCCTGTATATCAAGAGTGAGTGATCAAATAACTATGTTTTTTGTGACCGATCGATACTATGAAATTAAATTTTAAATAACTACATTTTAAATTTATAAATAACAAAACTAATTTGGTGACCGATCGATACTATTGTATATATCATATTTTATGTGTATACAAAAAATTATATCATTTTGATTTTATTTTCATGTGTATCAAGCATTAACAAAAATCAATGGTTCAAGTTTTATGATTTTTTCTTCTCTCTCGATAACTATCGAAATAACATTAGAACGTTCTCATTTTTTATGTATATGTTATTGAGATAATATAAAATATATCTAACAGTTTAGATTTTTCAATTTATACATAAATAAAAAAATGGTCACAATGGACACCAATGCCCATAGTTATTGGATCCCTCCTCATATATTAAATGCCTGGAATTTTAATTTGTTTTGCCTGATTTTTCAATTTTATACAAATTTATTCCACTTTCCAAGCTTCTATCAAATTTACAATATATATATATATTTTTTTATCTGCTTCTTACTCTATGGATTCGGACTTTAAGAAATTGATGCTTATTGTAAATTTGTAATGCAGTTGAATGAAATGAACCTGTTAGTTTATTATATCCTTTCCCAATGTTCTTATGTTTTCTTCCTTGTTGCCAAACATAAAAATCAGAACATCTTCACCTGTCATCAGTACCTCCAGTGCAGCTAGCCAGCCCATATATATATCATAAACAGGCTACACGTAGCAGTGCCACTAATTTGGGAAGATCTAATAGGCGTACGGTTGGTTTGAGAAAGCAGGGACAGGACAGCTGCATCATCCATCGATCATCGACATGGGCTAATTGCCATTTATGGAGCCTAGTACCACGTACTATGAAAATCAATGGCATCGATTCTGCTCTACAGTCTCCAGTACTGTTGTATTGTATCAGGCCCTTGGATTGAATTGGGTTGGATTGGAAATTGGATTCAGGCATTCAGCCCCATGTGCAAATTTAGGCAACTAACTAACCGGCTCTTGCAGTTGCAGAGAGCCAGAGAAATACAACCTCCGTCTACAATTAAATGAACTTATATCATTTACAACTTGTCCGCAATTAAATGAACTTTTACCGATTCGATATTATTTTTCTATTCATCTCTTGTTTCTCCAATGTTATAATTACTCTTTTATCTATATTATTTAATTGGAACATTTATTATGTAATGATTACAAATTGAGGGCATAAAAGTAATTTCACTTTTCCACTAATTCCTTTGACTTTTCCTAAAAATTCATTTATTCATGGACAGAGGTTGTAGAATGCAATGCAATTTATTTTATTTTATTTTATTTTATTTTCCATCTACTCCTAGATTTTTCTTGAATAATAAATATATATAGTGGCTGGTTACTGGTAAATGGAATTGCACGCACCGTCCCATGAAATTTTGCACTCAAAACTTGGTCACTAAATCCAGACCTGTTCATAATTAAGAGCATATACAACTTGTTATGTCCGGCTCAATATATATAAGAAACCAGGCCTGTTCAACATTGGTGGCCTATTCTGCTTTACTAAGATATGTAGCCCAATTGAGATTAGGCACTTAGTTACGATGAGGGAAAAAATGGACCCTAACTTAAAATTGGGCTTGGCGGAGAAATTAAAAGTGAACTTCCGTGAATGGATTTTTTGCTCAAATACTGATCCATGAATATATATTTTGTAGTACGTAGTTGAGACTGCATTTTGGTTTTTGAATGGGTAACTTTATATAATAAGTGAATTACTTTTGATATATGTTAACAAAGGTTAAAATGTATAATAGTATTGTGGCATGTAGTTCGCATGGTATATAGAAATGTTCCATCATTTGTGCTATTAATGGAAACTTTTGAAAATACTAGGATTTTATTTTTATACTTGAGCTCATTGAAAATTAAATCAAACTCGGGAACTTTCGGAGATATATACCCCAACAGTTACTGACGAGAGGATATCGTTTCAAATTTTGTTAGGAGCAGAGAATGGTGGCACACAAATGATATATTTCCCAAAATGCTTCCAATATTCTATAACTTGCTTATGGTAAATATCCTTACTAATAATAAAAGCATATTAGAAAAAATGACATGAAAGGGCTATCCTTACATCTGAGCCGTTGATCATTTTCTTCGATAGATCAGAACCGTTGATGTACGTTAATGCCCGTTAACATTCTCAGCCCATTAAAATTAAGGCCTTATAAATTATCTCAAATTAAGACCTATTACATATTATCTTAAAAGTTTATTATAAGAAATAATAATTTTAACCCAAAGCAAGGAGTGAGCTTTTTACTAGTATATATAAATGGAGTTGAATGACACATAGGTGTGTACACTTTGTGGAACCCTCTCAGAGAGGATTAAAAGTTCACTTTGGCAAGGACGTTTTGGACAAATTGCTCATGAATGTGCTCTAGGGGTTAAGATATAAAAGAGATCCGAAACCCTAGCCTCCACACTCATTCCTCCTCCAACAACCCATTCTCTACATGCTGATGGAGAAAAAAGGGGAATAACTCCATTTCCACCCAAAAGTCTCATGTGTTGAGCATCTCACTTCTCTTATCTATATTAATCTAAAGAGTTAGTTATATGAAACTAGTTTGAGGTTGGATTTCCATTAGTATTTTCTAGTAGGAAGAAAATGTAGATCTCTCATTAAGTTTGGTGGATAACTAGAGGAGGCACGACGCTTCTGAGGCTAGAAAAAAGTGAAGGCAAGATGGAAGCTCTTAACCACCATCTTTAGGAGGCTTTCACTTCCTCTTACTATAGAGGAAGAGATATGACTCGATAAACCCCTCTTTGTGAGCTATGATGCAACTAGAATAGATCAATCTCGGGATATTTGCATTAGAAAAATTTTGGATTATTTTTTTTCTTACCAACTGAAAGTTCTAGGTTACATGCAAAAGAAGTAATCAATTTTTTTTCTAATACAAATATTCTGAGATCTATCTATTCTAGTTGCATCATAGCTCATAAAGAGAGATTTTCGAGTCATACCTCTTTCTCTATAGTAAGAGGAAGTGAAGAACTCTTAAGGATGATAATTGAGAGCTTCCCTGTTGTCTTCTCTTATTTCTAGCACTACAAGCGTCGTGCCTCTACTAGTTATCTACCAAGCTTGATGAGAAATCTCGACTTTCTTCCTACTACCTGGAGCAGAGATATTAAAGGTAATTGCTCATATATATGTATTAAAGCAAATGTGAGGTTTTTTGCAAAAAATGTCAAATATTCTATATCAGACTCAGAATCGGTGCTACTGTCCATTATGTATGACTAAATTAAGGTACTTCATACTTGTTTCTTTATTCCATGTCTTGTCTGCACATTATTTTTTTTTAGGGGATTTTTTTTTTTTTTTTTTTTTTTGAGGGGATTGTCTGCACATTGTGAAAATACTAATTGAATCTGGTGCCGGGAGTTTTCACCTTGGATCCTAAACACAGCAGTACAGCACAATATACCAGGGCTCCATTTCAGGTACAATTTCATTATAACTACACATTAAAGCATCTTTCATAACATTTGCTAGCGTACGCTGAAGTTTATGGATTATAGAATGGACGAATATTCGAAGGAATTTATTCCTTTTATCAACTTGAAGCTATTTTGATGGTCAACTCGAAAGGTGCCATTTCCTGTAGAAAGAAATGGTTGATATTTTCTCCCTTAAATATTAGTACGAAATATTTCCTGTTTTATATAAGGTTAATTATTTCGTGGGGAAATGCTTGAAGTTCTACGGACATGTGTCCAATTTTCACTGAGACAAAATAAATAGGTTAATTCTGCTATAGATTGGACGAAATATGGACCGTCCATTTTTCCTAATCAGATGGTCGTGACATGTCTTTTAGATATAATTAAAGAAACATGTTTGATAAGAACCGTTTAATTTAAAATAAAAGATTATTTAGCTGTCTACATAAGAAACACTCAAATAAAATAAATATGTAAAGATACATACACATAAGTTGGTAGTATACGCTATGCACTTTAATTTACCTCCTTTTCTTCTCACTCTTTCTACTTTCACTTCCGAATGAAAAGTGTTTTTCAATAAAAAACAAAAAAAAAAAAAAACAAGGGTACCTTTTGGGTACATATATACATAATGAATGCGGTTTATTTTCCGTCACTCTTTTGAGTTATATTCCGTTAGATCATGGGTGTCTTTTAAAGTTTAATTTTATTTCATTTCAATGGTTCTCCGAGCTTAGAAATAAGATTTTATCATCATTCATCCTTCAAGCTTCAAGCAGCACTCGACAATGGACATTTTGGACAATCTTCATATTTGACCAAAATGATGAAAGAGGAATCGCCTTTTAGTAAAGTAAACCTATCCCCAGTTAAACTTGGGAAAACAGGTAGAGTTCACCTATAAAGTAAGTCACACATCTATTTTTCTCTCACAATTTGATACACCCACGTACACTTATGTGCTCATCACAGTTGCATAAATGTTTATTGAAAAAACCGTAATGTATCTGTTTACTAGAAAATGATATATATTGATCGGAAAGATATAAATGTTTACTGAAAAATGATATTTGTTTATCTAAAAACGGTGGATCGGTGGATAGATAAAAGGAGTAGTCGCTACCTACTACTCTTAAATTTTTGTCTGGAAGTCGTTGATAACTTGGAATACTACCGAATTGAAAATTGATGAATGGAAGAAAAAAAATTTTCTATATGCTGTACATTATTCTCTACGTTTGTCCAGTTTATGTTCATAGCGTGTTCCATCAGTAGAAATAAAATAGCTTAGGTGTAGGTGTAGCGAGTAATGGTTTATTCCCTTTACCCATACATGGAATCATTCTTATAACACCCTCTTTCATTCTAAAATCTAAACGATGCCTATATATATATTTGAAACCCCAAAAAATTACAAAAAAAAAAAAAAAAGTGAAATGAATTTGAGAACGGTGGAGATGAAAATGTGGGATTGGCTATTTTATTTCTAATGGCAAAAGATCTAATTCCATAGGTCTAATTCAAAAGTAAATTAGCATGTACCTTATTTCTAGATTTTAGATTTTAGATAGAGATAAAGAATCCAAGCTATCTAACTTTAAAATGTCTATGAAAAATCTTTATTTGATTTTCTTGTCTACACAGTAAAAACGATGACTAATTCATTTCTCACTAAATCAGAAGGTTCCTCTCATAAAGTAAAGATGAAATTGTTGGATTTTTCAAAGCCATATATTTTCTGATTTCACTTTTGTTCTATGGTAAATGGCTTAGCACACTTATGTGGTAGTTAATTATTTTTTCAATTTCACTTTTGTTCTATCACAAATAATGGCTTAGTAGCTTATATATCTGGTACGTGTTAACTATGATGACTTCTAAGAGGTTAAAAGAGCCAGATTGATAAATAATGCCAGACTTCCATCTTTGTATAAGGGTGACAAATAAAAAATAGTACAGTACGACATTTGCCACATCATATATATTATTTATGCGTGAATGTCCTCTACTGCGCAGTACGGTACGGCGCGGACGAACGACCTTTACCCAGTGTTTGGTAAGCAAAGTAGCGTTGCATTAACCTCTTAAATCAATTTTAAGTCACCAAACGGAAGTGATTTAAGGTGTAGTAAGTTAACGCAGCTATATAGGTATAGTAAAATAGGTGTATTAAACTAAATCACCAACATTTCACATCTTTTACACGTTACATCAACTTTACTTCATTTATTTACTTCACTCCCACCAAACACCACCGATTTAAGGTGATTTAACATTTTACTCTGCTTTAACTTACTACACTTGCCAAACGGGGGGTTAGATTATAGGGGGGTTTTTTGAGATTGTAGTTAGTACGAATCTTAAAGCGATCAGACGGCTCACCTATTGCGCAGTAGGTGATAGCAATTGATTATTTACCATTTATTTCTTAACTACCATTAATTTTGAAGTACATTGACACACTGCTATAATCTCTTGAAGAGCTACCACCCTTCTAACCTCTTCAAACGTCTCAACTATATCACGTCATAGATATTATTTATCATTGATTTTGTTTGAATATGTTTATGTACTATTATACTTTGATACAATGACTTATATAAAATGGTCTAACATTTATTTGCAATTATATATAAATAATTACATCAAAATATTTTTAAAATCATGTTCAAAGTTTTAATATATTTTTTCAATTACATATAAATAATTACATTTATTTGCTGTCCGTTAAAACAACAATAAAATAATCAAGCAACGACGATAATAATGTGAAAAGGAATTGTGGTTTGTGAAGGCCTCCTTTCCTTGGTAAATGGTAGTTGATGGAAGGCCTTTTTTTTTTTTTTTTTTCCCCTTTTTAGTGGTAGGACCTAAATACATAGGGCCATTATTTTCCATTAAAACACCTCCTATTAATTAATATAGAAGAATTTTTCTTCATGCTGCTAATTTAATTTGTTCGGTGGACCTCCTGTGTCAACCACTGCCCATAGCAATGTTCAACCTAATTATATTTTTAGTAGGAGCTCATTGGTAGAGAAAACTCCTTGAATAATAATATGTTTTGATAGTGATACCTAAAATCTATGTAAAAGGGTCGTTTTCATGAAAGTTATGATTGTATCAAACTAATTAAAAAATATGTGCATGTACGTTTATATAAAATAATTCAACTTTTCTGTTACATAATGTTTTTAAGAAAAAAATATCAAGTGCACGGTGGAAAAAATATATAAAATTATAAAATCATACATAATTCCAAAATATATAAAATTCAGCTTACAAATAATTAAGTTTGTATGTGAAAATGATGTCCGGCAGTTCCAATAAACCTCAGCCATTGATTATCTTATCTTACTCCTAATAAAAGTATATTGGATTTTTTGACATCAAAGATTTATCTTCTCCAGAGAATAAACGTCAGCCATTGATTGTTTACTTAGATTGATCACCACCGTTGACGTTGGTTAATACCCGTTGACGTTCTTAGCCTATTAAAATTTAAGGTTCATATAAATTATCTTAATTTAAGATCCATTACATATATTATTTTAAAAGTTTATTATAAGAAATAACAATTTTAGCCCAAATCAAGAAGTGAGTTTTTTACTAGTAATTAGAAAAATGAATACATAAATCCACACTACAAATAAAACCGCGGTATACACGCTACAATATATATAGCCTCACTTTTTATAGAACTTATCGTTAGGGGTGAAAACGGAATCAAAATTTCCGTTATTGCGTTTTGTTTCGTCCAGACGAAACGGTTAACGCAACGGAATTTTCTTGCGTTGGCGGAACGGAACGGGTAAACGAAATCAACGGTTGTTGCATTATATAAACAGAACAGTTAACGAAAATAGGGTGTTCCGTTTCGTCCAGTTTCGTTATTTCGTCCCAATTATATTTGGCTGCTGTTATACTGATTGTAGAGAAGCCAAATAACCCAACCCAAAATAATTGTAAAGATTGGTGATTGAATTTACTGTAATTTCGTTACTTACTCATGATTGAGTTTACCGGTATATACAAAAACTCAATTACTAGTTAATTAACAGATTTGTTTTCTTTTTTTTTTTTTTTTGGTTTTTACAAATTTAAAGAGTTAAAACGTTTAATCGTTTTGTTTCGTTAAATTAGAACAAAACCATTAACGGAATAGATTTTTCTTACGTTCTAAATACGTAACGGTTAACGAAACCAAAAAAAAATTGTGTCCTATAAAACAAAACGATCAACGCAACACCTCTGTGCCGTGATCGTTCTGCACGTTATTCACCCCTACTTATCGTTATATGCTCGTTGTATTAATTGTATGTATGGACTATGGGATTCCATATCCTCTGTAGCGCTGCATTGTGTAGTGCATGATGTAAAACGGTTAGATTGTCTTGAGATCTGTGCGGACTCAAATCTCGAGATGATCCAACGGTTCACATCCTGCGCTACACAATGCAGCGCTACAGAGGATGAGCACTCGGACTATGGAGGGTTTAGGTGTGTTTCCCACTTCTCTCTCCAATATTATTCATCTCAATATTATGTGCTGTGTTAAATTCGTACTACGCAGACTTATATAGTTACATCTCTAATTCTCAATCGATCAAATGAAAAAAAAAAAAGAAATAAAATAAAATAGTCAAACTTAGCTTCTTCAGTATTTCTTCCATCGTAACATAACAGATGTAAATGCATACCGTCCGTCCTTGGCAAATTAAGTGATGCATGCACTGATGTTGACGATTCAAAATTTCAAACTGATGGAATTTGAACCCGTACGCAGTCTTCAGTTCAAAATCTCAAAACTGTGCATGACATATTGACATGAGACACTAAGTCAAATACAGCGACCTCAAGTCCTCAACTACTCACAGAGACTCAGACCAATTAACTGCATTTCAATTTTCAAGTCTAAACCAAAATCAAACTGTCCTGTAAGAAATCCAATTCCATTCTGGACAATGAATCTTAGGGGTGAAAATGGATCGGATAATATCCGAACGTATCCGGATTCGTATTCGGATTTTTGCGGTACGGATATTCGGATACGGATATTTGCGGATATGGATACGGATACGGTTTTGAATATGGAAACGGATATGGATACGGATAATTATCTGAATCCGGATATTATGGTAATTCGGATATCCGTTTCAAAGGCTTATTATATGTCTTTCAATTGGATTTTTTATGTAGATTTCAAATTTAATGAAGTTTATATCTAATTAAACTTTGAATTCATCTTTTTTATAATTATTTATAACTTGTAACTAATAATATAATGAATATTATGGATTTTTTTCTTAACTAACATGTAATTATTTATGATAATAATGATCCCGATGAACTAATAACATATTTATGATTAGTGAGTAATTTTTATAGTAATTTAACCATTTTAGTTAGTGATTTATCATGAAAAGGTTATATAAAATATATTTTTTAATAATAAGTCTAATATCCGAAGTATATTCGTATCCGCATCCGTATCCATTTAATATCCGATCCGTATTCGTATCCGGAACTATCCGTATCCGTATTCGTATCCGAAAAACTAAAGCGGATACGGATACAATTTTGCCCACTATCCGTTGATATCTGATCCGTTTTCACCCCTAACAATGATACCATGCCTCAAATTTTTGCCCCCACAACCCAATGATGAGGTAGCATTTGAGCCGGGAGGGTTATTTTTGTAAAAGTTTGAGGTCGGAGGGTTCTTTTTGTAAAATTTTTTAGGGTCATTTTTGTAAATAGTTTTGCATATAGGGTCATTTTTGTAAATGTTATTTGAATAAGGAGATATTTCTATAAAATTTCTGAAAAAGGGGATATTTTTGTAAATTTTTGACTGCATATCATAATATGGTGTGGGGGGCAATGTAAAAGGTGTTATATATTTTTCCATTCTAGATTCTATATTTATACTCCTTTAAAAAGAGTGTAAGGACTGGACCCTCCATTGATGGTTAATTATAATCTTACTTCTATTTTAATCACCGTCCATCTAATAATCAAAAGATGAAATTGTATCGGTTTCCTATTCTACTCCTCTCCATTTATGCCTCAGCACAAAACCAAAGTGGTGAAGTGTTTGACTGATATTTTCACTCAGCTAAAGTCGCTGCAGACTCATCTCTTCTCTTCGACTCTTTCACCCCATTTAGTTTTAATGAAAATTAACGTTGCCCACAACAGCGTACGGGTACGCTTTTAGTTTCCATTAGAAGCATGCACTTTGCTGGATCATTAAATTTATTTATTATTATTTATTGGACCTTCCACAGCTGCCTGCTTAATTTATTTCTTCTGTTTCTGTAGCAAGTTTTACTTGTGAGAAGAGTTGCTGTCATTTTCTTTTTTTCCGCATGGAAATATTAGGAAAAGGTGATAAAAATTCATAAAAGCGACAATACATAGAAACAAATTGAAGGGAAAAAGAAAAAAGGATAGAGAAATAATCGTGTCCATGACTGGTCATTTGTGTGGGATTTTAATTTTTAATTAACATCTAAAAGTATTGAGTGCGACAGAAAATCTGCACATTAAATGGTACTATTTTTTTCCAATTAAATAAAGCTGCCAATTTCAAGAAAAGGACGTCTTAAAATTTTCCTAGTCACTCTTTCATGATATGCATAGGAATTTAGAATTTATTAATGACCCAATATATGTTTCAAGTATGAGAACCTCTGCACAGTGTTGCTGGACTAAAAAATAATTCGTTTTAGGGCCAGTTCGATCAACAAAAAAATGCAGGAATTTTAAAAATTACCGGAAATATGTTTCAAGCATTTTAGTTTCCAGGTTCTTTGTTTTCATCGTGGATATTTGATGTACAAAAAACTTGGATTCCAAAATTATTTTTCTTGTATTTGATTAACTAGGAATGAGATGAAGAGATGAGTTTTTGGAAGTGGTGGAGAAATAATAAATGAAAATTTTATTTTCCGGTGAAAATCGAGTGGAAAACAAAGAGAAGGAAAATGGGGACAACCTCCCGACAAGAATCATCTATCCCAAAAATTTTTGCCATCAAACAACAACATCAAATTAAAATTCTAGAAAATTTATTATTTTATGTCCTTTCACATCATTTTCAAGCATATCAAACAGACCCTTAATATATTTTATAGTTTCATTGTACACCCATTTTTTTTTCTAAAAAAAAAAAAATTTTCCAACTTACTTTTTTGAAAGAAAACATTTATTAAGAATTAACTTGGTGCAATTAAAAATCCCAAGGGCCAACAAGGCATTTTTAATTCCTAACAAAATTTATAAACGAAAACATCAATTATCCCTTTTTTAAAAAGTAGTGAAAAATATCACTTATGAGTTATGATGGTCCTTCAAATGATGTCACTACACATTGAATTACTCGGACGGATTTCTTATCTGTTTCTCTTCTTGTGTTTTTAAATCTTGGAATCTTTGGGTTTTGTTAAGAGTAATATCTAGCGTTTATATAAAAATGGTCCATAGTGTTCATAAGTTATATTTCGGAATGTATCTGTTACATTACGTACACATCTATGGATGTACAGACGATTTTTCGACTGACGCAATATGTTTTCTCTTTTGTTAAGTTGGACCAAACCGTGCTCTCACAGTTTCACTACAGTGACTTGGCTTTCAAGACGGTGGAGTGCACATTGTTATTTTTAATTTAATTCAGGCGAGTCACATCAGAATCAGACGCAACGAAATTTAAAAAGAAAAAAATTAAGAGAGTAAAACACACTTACGATTTTCTTAAGACTTTAGATTAGATTAATTAAGCTGGGATTCTCTGTGATACAGAACGCGCGTTAGTTACATCAATGGCCTCACTATAAAAAATAATAGATTAGGTTTTTTTTACAGTTAAGAATGGCTTAAAAATTAATGAGCTGATGTATATATATATATATATATATATTTTTTTTTTTTTGCGACAAACGTTTTTTATTTTTATTTTTATTTTTTAATTTCAGGTTAGAATCTGGTTATATAAATTTATGAGGAACGTGCTTTTTTTTTGTTTGTTAATATTAGTACTTTTGGGTGTATAAATTTATTCCATAGAATGAGGCTATATTATATTTGTGTAGTACAAATTGTTCCATGTGGTGTGAATTTATATAACTTTAATAGTGGATCCAAACTGTCTAATATGATCTTTATATGATAATTTAATTAAACCGAATTTTCATATTTTTTGCTTTTCTTTTGGATGTTAAAAAGATATCACATTTAAAATTAGAGCATTGCTAGAGTGCACTCAGTTTTATTTGAGGAAATAAATTTGGAGCATTTTAAGCTATGTGATAGATGAAAAAAAAAAAATCAAATTTTAGTAAATACTTCGTGCTAAATTCTAGCTATTAGTGCTCTCTTTCCATTTATTTTCGCGGCTGCACCTGCGCCATAGCAAATTTCTTAAAATTATTCATAATATTGAAAGCAAGTGACTTTCACAAAAAAAATATATATATATAGAAAATAAAAACATACAAATTTACATTTATAGGTTGTGTTGAACGGTTTGAATTGAATGTTTTAGTACTATAGATGGTAACAAACACATAGTACAATAGCTTCACCATATGTAAAACAAGATTTCTTAAGGAAGGACCAATGTATAAATCTTGCAAATATTGTATCGTACTTGGTAATACAATGTAAGATATGCCGAGTTTTTGTTTGTAAATTTTTCTTATTAAAATGAGGGAAAAAAAAAAATTCATCAGGTACCGCATCTTATCCTTTGGAGATCATAAAACAAATCAGAAAAATGTCACAGCATGGATCACATTGTTGGTTGCTCTCTCTATATTATTTTTTAGAACGACAGACACGGCACACAATATCAATATGGTATTGGTACCAAATCGAAAATTCGAAATATCGAATAACAGCTTCCTATGCAAATTATTCCCAATTTTTGGGTTGTCATGTAATAAGTTACACAAAAAATTCAAAAAAAAAATAATGAATTATGAGAAAAGAATTCACAATCCCAACAAACCCCCCATCTATCTATCCCCTTCAAGTTGAATTCACATCACCTGCAGTACTTCACCGCGTGAAGTGCCACGCGGATGAATTTTAAAGGGCCTGGTGATTCAAATCCCTGACCGTCTCAACTGCCCGCTGACCGGTTTACTCATCCAACGGTTAAGATCTTTCGGGCAGCTACTGCACCGCGTGCGGTACTGTAGAGGATACTAACCCCAAGTAAGTTGAATTAACATGCGTGCCAAACTAACAAACAACCCTCTCTTTTGCTGACCCAAGATTACGCATCCCCTTTCTCCATTCCATAGGCTAAGATTTATTTCTCCATTCCTAGGAGAAAGGATGCTCAAAAAAAAAGAGCAGCATCATCCAATTATTTTAAGCCTTTTAAGGCTAATTCTGTTATAGCTCGGATAAAATATGAGTTGTTTATTTTTTATAATCGGAAAATGTTGAGAAAAAAATGGATATTATGTTAATTTGTTGCGATCAAAATGGAATGTCATGAAATTAATCTGAACCATGATGAGATTATAATAAAACACCAATGACATTATTTATTTATTTTTTTTGTTGCTTGTTTTATTCTTGCTCTTATTTGTTCTCTTAAAAACTTTCTAAAGTAGTGTTTATGTGATTCAAGTAGACAATTTAATTTTATGATTTACATTATTCAATTGATACAACGTAGTTTCGGCTTCACCCGTTAATGTTTCGAACTAATTTGTTGATATTAAATTCGGATATATTTTACATTATAGTTTAGTATATATTTTTTTAAAATAATTGTCACGTAATGTATGTAGCTGTGATATTTATTGGGGCAAAAGACAATCATAAAGACTATATAACTCATTGCAATTAACATGCACGCAAAAAATATGTTTTAATAATGTCATGATACTTAAAATAAGTTAATTATATGATAATCCATATTGAGCAAATTCTTTATGATCCTCGCCATTAAGATAGCGATTCTCAAATCGTAACCGCGATTTGTCAAAATTATGAAGAGACAGCTAGCACTTTTATATAGTGTGTGTATATATATTATGATTGCAATTTGGTAGTGATGTAATTAGAGGTGACAAAATCTGATCCAACCCGATTCGACTCGTGTTTCAGGAAACCTCAAACCTGAGCTGACCCGAGAAAATAGATGCAAAATTTGACCAAAACCGAAAAACATGCCCGACCGAATACAACCCGAAAAATTGCCAGCAGACATCAACCCGATATCCGATCCGACCCGAAAAAATACAGGTAGCTGTCAACCCAATATCCGACCCGAAAAAATGCTGGCAATTATCAACCCGATACCCGACCCGACCCTACAATATGCCACCTCTAGATGTAATTAATACTCACACTCAAGTTGGAGAAACATACATCAAGTAAAAAAAAATATATCAAAATAAAATCTATCCCTACTTAGTAATGTCTACAAATATTTTTTGTGAAATCGTCGTGCACTCGTGCTAGATATTCGATAACACATACTTTTTTAGTTTTTTAACCACAAACACTAGATTATGCTATAGAGGAAATTTTAAACCTGCTATTCTATTTGAATGAACCATGTTAATGAACATTTGGGTCAAAAACCAACTATATGATGAGGAGCAAAGATACTGTGAAGTGTGAACAAAATATTTTGTGAGCGAATCTCAAAAAGCATATCAAATTATCTCTAAATTTCAACTTTTATAACTCGACAAATTTGTTACATGAAAATCTTATGGTACATAAAAATTTTTCATTTTGAAATTTTTTATGTACCTAGTTAAGATTTTGTAAAAGTGACTGTACAATACTAATAAAAAATAATCAACACTTTACCATCTACAATAAAAAAAAATTGGAAATAAAATGCCCAAACAATATGAAACATTTTACCAATCAAGGGGCAGTGGCTGCTTAAAAAACTCACTTTTGACACAAAAGTGACAAAACAACATCTAAAAGACTAAAACAACATCAAAAGAAGGAAGCAACACGGCTGAAACCTCTTCTTAAAGCCTCAAGAGATCCTGTGAGTGAAATGGAGAGGGAGGTAGCGTCACAGTCTCCCTTCCTTCACTCCGACTACCCAGTCCATATCTGCTGCTATTCCACATTATCCTCCTTTCCTATTAACAACCGTTGGATCAACTCGGAAGGTTCAGATCTGTCCAATCCGGAACACAGAAGTCTTTTCATAATCACTCCGAACCATCCGATTTAATCCAACGGTTGTTAGTAGAAGATCAGGATCCTGTTGTTCCTTTTCGAATATGACTACCCATCTCCCCCCCTTCTCCTCCTATTCCATATCCTCTGTAGCGCTGCAAAGTGTAGCGCAGAACGTGAGCCGTTAGATCATCTCGAGATCTACGCCAGGACGAATTCCGAGATGATCTAACGGCCCATGTTCTGCGCTGCAATTTGCAGCGCTACAGAGGATGAGCACTCTTCTCCTCTCCTCTCCTCTCTCCCATTCTTTCCACTCCCATTAACAACCTCCTTCCTTCCCTCTAGATTAAAACCCACCATCCCAATTCCCATACTCCCCATTCCATTCCATTCATTCCATCATCAAGCAATCATCGTATACCATACCATACCATACCAAGAACCCACCTTTCTCCTCTTGCTTTGTTGCTCATCAGTCATCATCATCACCACCAATTCTGAGTGATCAAATTGAATTGCTCCCTTTTTAACCAATCAAAGAAGCAATAAATGGCGGCGGTGGCGGATCGGAGGGACGTCAAGGAGTTTGTGGACCTGTTGTCCAATAAGCTCAACCCCTCTGCCAAGGAGTTCGTCCCTTCTGCCAAGCACAGTCTCCCTGCCAGCCCTCCCGCCGCCGTCGGGGAGTATGCCTGGGACCTCAGGCTCTCCGCTGACGGCACCCCCGTCTTCATCGCCTCTCCGGATTATTTTGGTGGGTTTTATCAGATTATTGCAGCTGGGAATTATAACACCGATTCCAGTAGTGATGGATCAACCAATGGCCAGTTCTTTCCAAGGGTAATAATTTGGTTTTTTGTTTTTCTTTTTATTGAATTTTGTTTCTTATTTTGTTGTTGGGTAATTGAATTATTTTATTAATTTTTTTTTTTTATAAGTTATGATCCTTTTAATCTCAATTTTGTTCTCTAATTTTGTGAATTTTCACTGATATAAAATGTTCTGCAAATAATTTCAAGGATTTTATGGGACTGAATGCAAATTATATAATTTTAATTCTTTTAATCTTATTCTTTTATTTTATTTTTTTGTAATTTTGTGAATTTTCACTGATATAAAATGTTCTGCAAATAATTTCAAGGATTTTTTGGGACTGAATGCAAATTAATTATAAATTATATAATTTGTGAGGCTACCAATTTTGCAGTATCGAGTAATTAAGAACAGTGACCCATCAACCTTTACTTTTTTTTTTTTTTAAGTTGTTTTGTTATTATGCAAATGTTTTGCTGCTAGAAATTAGAATAATCATCAGAATATGCCTCTTGAACTGTAGCATACACAACAGACCACAAAATAGAACCTGACTGTGATTGGGGCAGTATTCTACATTTCCAATACTTGAAAATTAGGTGTGGCTGTTCCATTTTTGTGTAACTTTAACACTGTTTTTAGCTTGATGTGGTAATTTCCTAATTTGGATGTGTTTGATTGTTGTTTAGAGGAGAATTGGTTTTGGCCAGAAGCGCCGGACGAATGAGAGAACCAGAAAAGCAGACAGGGAAGACAGCATCCGGCGAACTGTTTATGTCTCGGACATTGATCAGCAAGTGAGATTTGTTTTGAAATCTTAAACAGCACCTAAATATATGTATTCATGTTTCCTCTAAGTTTATAACGACCGCAAATTATGTCCACGCAAATAACACCTTTTGTTTCTATATCTGCAATTACCTTATAGCTAATTTTGTTATTTACAAAATACCATTCCACCGTTTTGAACCAAGATGTGGTTAAGAGACAAAATCGTTAGCTTGCGCTGATGTTGTCATGCCAATCTCCTATGCTTGATTTTAGTTCATATCAGACATGAGCGAAAACGGTTGGATACCGATTGATGCACTAAAAGATGTTGTGAAAACAATATACCACAAAATTATTAATTTAGTTGTTGTGCATTTTTTAGGTGACTGAGGAGAAGCTTGCTGAATTATTTTCTAATTGCGGACAAGTAAGTTATGAATGCTTGATTTTGCTAAGTTTACACATACTTGTCGGTTGTTATATCTTCGAATCAGCAATTGACATTGAAGTTCTCTTATCATGATAATCTGTAAGCGGGCTGGTGATTTGAAATGGAGATTTATTTTTACCGCTGAAGGTGACTTAATTAAGAATGGAGCTTATTTATTGCAAAATGCAAGTTGGCCTGATTTCATAAACATCAGTCAAGTGCCAAAAGTTGCTACGATGATTTATTGTATCTTGGAATCGAATATTTATTTTTATTCATGATGTGTTATCCATTCATAAAGTTAGCTTTTATTAAATTTTAAATGTACAAATTGCCAATCGCCCATCACGTCTACTTGTAAAATTAATCTAAAAGTATTTATTATGTTCAACCAAAAAAATGCAGTGGCCAATGCAGGTTGTGCACTGTATAGAACCTTTTTTTTTGTTGGCATATATTGCTTTGCAGGATTCATATTACTTACTGAAAATCTTTGTCATCAAATTTTTCCTTATCTGTAATAAGGTTGTAGATTGCCGGATCTGTGGCGATCCTCATTCTGTCCTTCGCTTTGCATTCATTGAATTTTCTGATGAAGGTACGGGCTAGTTCTTTTATTCTAGCATGTTTATATTGACACTGATAGTTATGGTATACAAGCTTGCTTTGTGAAATGTGAAGAATGAAGAAACACCGCTCACCCTCAACCTTCACCTACTAACCCATGACAAAAGGAAAAAAAAAAAAATTTGATGACAATAGAGAAGAGGATGTGAATATATAAAGAATATTTCAAATTCAAATAGCAAACTGCAATTTAATAATTAGTTCTGATATAGTTACATTGATACACCAGGCAGGTGCTGGTATGTAATTTAGCCGAACACTCAATGTAACATTAGATTACAAGAAATTAGAAATTGGTTGTTTGAATATAACATCACAACCGAAAAAATGCAATATTGTCGTTCTGGGTATTATATCACTTGACCTGACCTAACCTGGATAACAAGGCACCGTTGTCATTGTGATTTTTTATTCTATTTTTATGTGATCTTGTTCTTATTGTTATTTTTTTTAATAGATGGCGCAAGAGCAGCGTTGAATCTTGGAGGCACTGTTCTTGGTTTTTACCCTGTCAGAGTTTTGCCTTCAAAGACTGCAATACTGCCTGTCAATCCCAAATTTCTTCCCAAGGTTAGCTTGAAAGAGAATTGAAATATTAAATGAGTGTAGTGACGGGAAAAGAGAAAAATATTGTGTGCTTCAATCATGTGTTGTTGCCATACTAGCAGTTCAATAAGTGCAATTAAACTTCACATCAATATTACCTAACTCTGAGTAAATGTTTTAATAATATACTAAAACCTTTATGATAAATAAGCCAAATCGGTTGCTGTAGAACTCCAATCGAGCTCTTCTACCCTCATTATGAAACTACTTAGCAATTAAGCTCCCAGTGAGGGGTAAAAATGAGGACTAGAAGGATCACCTTACACAAATACACATTTCATAGAGTCCATTACCCAGATATCTGATATGCTTAGCATGTGCTGAAATCTAATATTAGTATCTTTACTGATCTCAATTTTGGGTTTTCTAAATTTAATGAAATACAGACAGAGGACGAAAAGGAGATGGTGGTGAGGACCGTCTACTGTACAAACATAGATAAAAAGGTACTTCTGTGTTGCCAATCTACATTATCCTTGTTCAGAGTTGAAAGCAATATGTAATTCAAGATATGCATCCTTTTTTTTTTTGGTGAAAGGTTACACAAACAGATGTAAAGATTTTCTTTGAGCAGCTTTGTGGTGAGGTCAGTTCAAAAATTTTTTATAATTATAAATTCTATATTCATATTTCATGATTTGTTTGATGTCAAGGGAAACTAAGTTAGTAACTAATGAACAGGTTTCTCGATTGAGGCTTCTAGGTGATAATGTGCACAACACTCGCATTGCTTTTGTTGAGTTTGTTCAGGTAATTTCTATCTTGCAACTCCTTTTTGTTAAATTAACGATACTGCTTGCTACTCTGCACTTTACATTCCCTAGTACTAAATGTGATATACAGTCTATCTATTTTATTTTATTTTTTGAGAAAAAAATAGTCTTTTCTAAATTTTAAAGAAGACACAAACATTTCAATTCTTTTATTCTGATAACTATTATGTCCGTTGCCACAATCATGAAATATATCAGTTATGAAGTTATCCTTTCTATGTATTTGCTTGAGTGAGTATGTGGGGTGAAATTTACTTTTACCGTAAAAAATTAGAAGACTATTCTCTTCAGAGTGTAATGAGTTCTTTTATCCTTTTTGTGTATTCAGGCTGAAAGTGCAATAGTTGCCCTGAATTGCAGTGGAATGGTTTTGGGCTCCCTTCCTGTCAGGTTTTGTCTCTTTCGTATTACCTTCTCCTTAATATTACTTGCTAGTGCATTTCTGAGACAAACTTACCAACAATATTAGGAAAACCTTGAGCAGATTGTTATTTGTTAGAAGCAAGAACTTAATTTTTTTAATGCCATTTTATAATTTTATTGGTACTTATTAGGCAAACTCTTTATCTTTTAGCCTTTCATATTCCCTTGCTTCCTTTTCCATCAAAGATGCTTGAACTATTCTGCAGTTGCCCTTTCTTGACTACATAAATGCAAAAGAAGTGCATTATTTGAACAAAAAATGGAGAAAAATGATTGAGTGATGTACTATTTACTCAGATATATATATATTTTTTGTGTGATGATTAATATCATGATCTCTTTCTGATTATGGTTGTTCATTATCTAATCAGGGTTAGTCCTTCAAAGACTCCGGTACGGCCCCGACTGCCAAGGACAACAAGTCACTAACGTCAAGCTCGCAAGTACCTCTAATCACGCCTCTGCATGAAGAAGAAGTGCTGTCATGGGCATTTTGTTTCTATTTCTTTTCCTTTTCTACCCGTCGAAAATCTAAAACTCTGAGAAGGGACCTGGTAAAATCAGAATCCTTGGCTATGTAGCGGCTGTCTTTTCTTAAGAAAACAATTTGAGCCCAAATTGCTGTTAATTTTTGTGGCTTAGCTGAGAGCTAACAACATGTCCTTAATCCAAGGGATAATTACCATGTCTATCAATCCATCTTGCTATGCCAGAAACAATAAATCAATTATCCCATATTATATTTATATATCTCATGTCATTTCTACTTTTTTTATTTTTTTTTTCTAGTATATATAATGAGTTCCATTTTCTGATATAAATTGTTCAAAAAAAATGCGAATAGAGTATGATTATTATGGTTCGAAAAAAAAAAAAAAATGGTCCTCCGCCTTTTCCAGCCCTGTGATTAAATTAGTCTAATTGTATATTTATAGAAGTAACGGGTCATACCATTTTGTCTAATATGGTATATGGTAACCTGACAATTGGGACACCCATTCTGATGGGGACATTGGACCGATCGAACTGCCTTTGTTCAAAAGCTTGGCAGAACTTGATAAATTTTTTTTTTTTCTTTTGAATTAAAGGACTAAAGGTAAGATTTACTTACCAGCAGACGGTACAACAAATAAAAAATTTAGTATTGCGCAAGAGAACGAATACATTTATGACACAAACCATACGTAAAATGTGTACAGAGTACAGACTGCGTAATAGATGAATCGGCCAGTTCAAATCTGAAATTCTGAAACGCAGTAAATCTGTATTTTTTATTATTCTGCATGTTCCGTATAATCGTATATTATACTTGATAGCCCATAAAATGAAATTCAATACAAACTCTGTATGAGGGCAAATTCTGAACCAATCTACACGTAACACGTACTACCTTCATAGAGACTGGTATATATAACAGATAAAAGAACAAATGGTTGAACAGCCAACGATTCTTTTTCTCGAAGAGTTGGTAGGAGCTACCAACATAGACAGCAGCCAACGATTCTTTTTCTCGAAGAGTTGGTAGGAGCTACCAACATAGAACAGCAGCCAACGATTCACAATCCTTTTCTTTCTTTGTTTTTTTTTTGAAAAAATTAACGATTCACAATTCACAAGTGTGATCTGATGATTTCTTTTTTCACGAATAGTTAAATAAAAAAATGTACAAATGCGGTGCTATAAACTGCGCTCCTGGCGAGATACCAATCGTCTCGATCGAGGGCATCATTCAGTTCATGAAATTGAGCTAACTAATTACATTCTCTCAACTTTGCGTGGGGATATGAATAGCTCCATGGTGGAGTGAGCCTCCTGCACCAACTCACCATGGTCATGGTGAGTGGCTGACTGCACATCCACTAAAATGGTCACATTACCTCAAATCATGGAGTGACCAGAAATTGTACTGGAAATAATATATACTACTGTAGCGGGCAGCTTCAAAGACCGTGCACAGTAGCTTTTTAGGGGGTTCTTGACCATTCCGCTGTGGAATATCCAGAGGATTTCGATTCGATCATGGTGGGGTGGGCAATGGCACCATTCAGATTTTTACTGCGTTTGATTTTTTCAATTCAAAGCTAGAAGCCTAGAACAGACATGTCCTCTATCATACGCAAAAATGTAACTAACGGTGAAAATGCAATTTAGATCAAGAGTTTGGTTACAACTTACAATCTTCCATTCTATGATTCTTCTTTATGTCCAAAAAATTTTCGGATTTGCGATATAATTGATTGTTTGTGATACTCTTATGATGACAAAAAGCTTTTGTGTTCATTTGGAATAATCATATCATAAGATGATACCCAGATTTATTATGCACGATGCATGACTTTACAATGTACGTACTTTCTACATTAATTTTCTTATCATTTCCTCCCAAAAATCTATACAACATAAACTACTTATAAAGATGTATGTGAAAATTTAATTCATCAAGTTAAGCAAGAAGTTCATGAAATTTTGTAAATGCCATCTAAATTAGTATGTCAATTAATAAATAAGTAACTTTTGAGGTATTGTAACTGAAGGTTCTTTTTCAACACAATTATTTAATTATTTCTTTCCCTCACTTGTGACTTGTTGTTTTATTTTTATTTTTTAATTTAAACTATTTTCTTTACTTGTTAATAAATGAATTGTGAATCGTCCGAACATTACATTTGCATGAACAAAAACGAAATGGACATGGGCAAGCTTTTTATTATGTATTTTACAAATATAGGTTCTACAGATTTCAAGTTAAGTAGTATGTTTCTAATGAGACGAACAACCGTAATATGTTTATTTATGTATCAATGAGATGTAACCCCCTCAATTTTACACAGCTAGATATTTGAGAAAATCAAGACATCAATTTTAATTAAATAATTCATAAGTAAATTGTTAGAATATGATACTAGTCTACTAATGGTATGAAAACAAGATAAATATACTATTTTTTAAGTTTTTGCAACCTTTAATATGAGATTTAAACATTTGATTTAATAATATACTCAACGAGTAATTTAAATGATGCAAATGCAAGACCAAAGGGAGATACATAGTTGTCCCAAACGTCAGAAGTTGCAATAGTTAAGAGCGTGAAACAAGTAGGAATTGTTCATGAATATTTATTTAGAAATAGTTAATATCAAATTTACTACTATTAAATCAATTATTCTTCAAATATTTAATTCTCTTTTAAGAGTTGTTTAATGACAGATTTGTGTAGCTAACAAGTAATGTAAAATAAAACTAAATTAGAATCTTTACATACAAACTATGCATTCACAATTGTGTGGTTAATAAGGAGTAGAGATAAAAGATTAGCCATTATTTTTTTCATTTTTATATGCTTTCGTAAAGTATCTGAAAAATGCATGATTAATTTGAATGTTTGTACTATCTTAAATAATAAATTATGCTCCTATTATATAAAATTAGTGGATTGCTTGAGTATTATATATTGTTTGAACATCATTTTATAAATAAATAAATTATTAAAAAATTTTCTTATTTTTTTTTTATAAAAAATAAGCTTTCTTAAAAGTGTGAGTTTCCAATACGGGTGGGCCGATTCCGATCCATTGCAGATCGCTATTGTGGAGTTTTCAACGAGTGGGCCGATTCTGCGAGCCTCATTTTAACCCTTTAATTTATGGGCCGCAGTTGATCGGTTCAGTCCGTTTCATATATTTCACAATTCGTATTTATTATTGGAATCGGATATTGTCCAAAGCCATTTCGACGGTCCAAAGGATTCTGAAAGAGCTGTATAATCCAATTGTTAGTAATTGATCAACCGTAACTTAATCACGTAGGTATTAAAAATAGTATGCTATTAATATTTAGAATGATTGTATCACTCGAAAAAAAATATATATATATATTTAGAATGATGGGGTCACACGATATCACTGTTGATAAATATATAAATTGAATCGAATGGTTTAGTCATGACTTTAGACAGAGATGTTCAAATGGCTTTGGACAAAATTCTAATCCTTTATTATTTGAGCGCTCTTATTATTTTTTTGTAGAATTTTCAGTTTTTTACAAACAGCGACAACCCATATATATGTATGTTGCACTCAAGAGACGCCTTAATTTCGGCTGATAAAAATGGTCCGTTCCGAGTCTTACAGCCACCGGAAAACCAAGCCTTCCAAACGCCGCAGTCGACGCAGTAGTCGCCGCTGGTTCGGACTCCGGCATGCGACTTCACCGTCCCCTTCTATCCCTGCCACACCGACCGAAGACACCACTGAGTACCCCAGCGATGAAGATGATGACATGCCTTTCTCCTCTGCAGAAGCCAATGCAAACTCTCGTGATCATTATGGTACCGACAACGATGAGTCGGTGAACTCCATGTACACCTTGACATCTTACGTCCCCGTGGCGCCTCTCCCGGTCTTCTGCGGGAACGTCAACGAGTGCCCGTTCATGCATATATCGCGCTTCGACCGAGTCTGTCGTGCTAACAATGTGGCTTCGCCTGCTGTTGCTGCTCGTGTCTTCCCGGCTTCGCTCGACTCTTATGCTGGCATCTGGTACATGAACTTTTCTTCTTTTTTTGGATATACATACTGAGATTTATGTTTTCTTTTTATTTGTGTGTTAGTCACTTGGTTAATTTGTTATAATTTTACAGCCAGAAATCAAGATCATTGAGTTTCAGAGTTTTATGATGATTTCAAGTGTTAATTAATCATATTTTGCTTTAGGTATGATCTATACATTGATCCCTCTCTACCGTGGGACGATGTTCGATCCGCGTTTCTATCCGCCTTCCGGCTGCCTGGATTCAGCAGTCACGCCCGCGCTGAACTTTTCTCTCTTTGTCAGTTTGACGACGAGGCAGTGAACCGCTACCACCTCCGCATGCTATGGATTCTAAGACGGTGGCCAGAGCATGGAATGCGCGACAATGTGCTAAAAGAGATCTTTATCAATGGCTTGAGGAAGGAACTGAAGGAGCTTGTAACGCCACAATGGGTCGCGACATTGGATGAGGCGGTAAGCCTGGCGGCAATGTGGGAACAGGCTGACGGCATAAGAGAGGCACGGAGGAATGCGTTTAAGGCATTCAAGTGCGAGTTTTGCGGGATGGAGGGGCATGAAGAAAACACTTGTGAGGTTAAAAGGAGATTGAAAGGGGTTCCTGCAAGCATAGCTAATGGCAGTTCTTTGAAACTTCGAGAGGTTGAGTCGGGTGAGAAGGCATTGGTAGCAATAAATAGATTGGACAGTGTGCGGTCGAGTACGAGGTCTGTTCAATGCCGGTGTCTCCGGCACCAGTGCTCGAAGAAGACAGAGGAATCTAAGCATGAGAAGTAGCAAATCTCCTAAAGCTTCCGACAACAGCACCTGCGACCGACAAGTTATTTTAGACATTTAACAACTCTGTAATGCTGAATATCAACATATTTGATGTATAAGATTAAGGTATTATGCATTGCTTATGATCTTTGTTAAATAGCCACACTAAACAAGAGAACAGTTTATAGTTTATACATGTGCAATTAGTACAGAATCTATAAATTCACAGAAAAACAACACCCACAGTCCCACACACATGCAATTTTTATACACAAAAAAAGTTTGAGAATATGAAGTTATTTTCTTATATATATAATTAAAAAGGTTGACAATGAAACCTGAGATGAGAATGATGACCAGAAAGCAAACAAAATACTGATGCTTCTAAGTTCACATCACAAACAAAGTTTGTTAATTTCAGTTAGTCATTAGAGTACACAAACTACAACCCAAGAACATTACTAAAAGGTTGCCCTAATATAATATGACAATAATATAGCGTGACATGACTGGCTCGCAAAATTGATATAACATGAGATAAATAATTGAAACAGGAAACAGAAAATCTATAGCTAAATTCTACCCAGTATCTACTTAGTTACTTGGGTGAATCCGTTTAAGCAACTTGTAGAGTCCAAAAATATTATTTTCAGCCCATTTGTATGGGATGAAAAATGACCGATACATTGCTGGTGAGAGCTCTCTGTCCAGGAAAGGTATAGCCGCCAGGGTCTGAAAGTTATTTGACAGACATAATATTAAGTCATTATGAAGCTGATTTGAGGGAAAAAAAATAGTGTAGTATTCTTATGTATATCACCTAGCTATCTACTAAAATAATAAAAGATAATCAGATATTCATGTTACTGAGTTTTTTCACTACCATCTCACTATCTGTATTAAATATTAACACTGATTAAATTATACTGGAGACCTAAATTATTCACAAAGTTGGTATTATATCATTTACAGGTATGATTTATATTGTATGGTTTATTATGATCTGTACCTCCCATTTAGACAAGTCAGTTCCACGTGCAGGATATGGGCGCCTCAAATCAAGTTCTATGAAGAAGGTACATGCTCCAATGTCCCCAAACTGCACAAGTGAGGTCAAAACAAATATTAAAAGACAGACAGAAGAACAAAAGAAAGGAAAAGTTCAATGCCCTCAGCATTTTTCAAATTTGTACTCAAATCAGCTTGACAATAAACTCTCCATAACATAGCATGTAAGATGTAATGAACCTTGTATCCTAAGATCTCAACAGTTCCCAACCAAGCTAAACATCACCGACCCTTTTCTTTACATGAAAAGAGTGGCGATAATTGCCTAAGTTAATCCTCTCCAATATCCTCAAATCCATCACAGAAACAACAGCATCTCTCAGGATTTGCCACTAAATCAAACTAAAGACTCTTTAACTACTAAATTCAATGAAACTTTATATCTTATGATGAAATGAAAATAAAAGAAAATAACCAAAACTCAATTGAGAGACGTGACTAAGCCTATCAAACTTGGCTGTACCAAAAATATGCACCTTCAAATTTTCTAACAAGAGAAAAAAATGCAACTCATATAGTAGGAAATAAGAATTACAACTTTAAAGCAGTCCAATACATTGGGTGCATTGTGATCCAAAAGTATGATCCTAAAGCATATATGATCTTTCCACAGTTTACCCTCCATCGTGCAAATGTGCCCCAGATTCTCAATAACCCAACAGAGACCCATGGGAGTATATATTTTACTATAAGCAAGACCAGAAACTTGTATGTCACATCCTATAATACTGAGTGGTATGTTGATTGATAAAGAATACAAGTGAATTACATATTGCTCCGGAGATGCCTTGTTTTTGTTGTTGAAATATTGTGGAGCTGCTTTGGTGCCTCCTAGAGTTTCGTTGAAGGGGAACGGAAGAAGCCCATTGAACCCATCGTCTATCCACTTTACTTGCTCAATATAAGTTGGTACGAAGAAGGAAGACGAGTATCGATGCCACTCACTTCCAACACATAGCACAGAGCCTGAAAGCATCATAAAGAACAAATTTCATTAAATAAAATTTGAACAAGAAGAACTGCCGGACTGTTCTCAGGAGCAGTCCACAATCATCATGTATCATACCTTTCAGGACAAAGTAATGAAAATAGTGCAATCCAATATAACGGTGGTCATTGGACAACACTACCAGCACAATTTTAGGAAAATAGGATGTACTGAGCGCTATTGATGGGGGTTTCAGTTTCATTTCAATTATGTTATTGACATTTAAAAGCTTGATTAGAATTGTTGTTACCTGGATCCATTTCATCATGATGATACTGAAGATGCTGGTATATCTTTAGAGGAGCTGAGTACCCATTCAAAATGGAGAAGGTACGACTATGTGACGCACATAAAATGAATCCCAGAATCAATGGCCTGACTCCTTTTGATATCTGTTATACATACCCAACAGAAATGTTAATATAATTTGAATACTTCGAAGCAACAAAAAAAAAATTCATAAATTAATGACAATTTCCAGCACCAAGTCTAGCAACAATTCCCCATTACCCAAATCACAAAAAAGAAGTTCCATCTAAACTGGTGTACAATTCAATGTTGACTTTGTGTCCAATGCTTATAAAACGACTATATGAAGTTAGCTGTTTATTTGATGTATCGATATAAAAAGTCTAGTATCATCATAGTCAAAATTTTGTTTCATGAAACTAATGACAGCTTCAATAATTTGAAAATAAGCAAAGTCAACAAGTATCTGGCTATCTGCAACCAAACTAAATGATGGACAGCTTGGTCATATAGGTTGATCTGGCAAAGTTCATTTCACACAGTCACACAGACATAGAGCAAGGATAAAGCTTACTTTGTAAAATATAGACTGTTCACTAGAATACTTGTCGTAAAAGATATCAGGAAAACTGTCGATTACAGCAGTAGCTGCAACACATATTAGTGGGTAAATTGGATAAAGAAACCTGCATGAGAAACAAAGAAAACTTAATTACAAGAAAGGAAAACAAAAGAAGGCTGTTTATATATTTAAAAAAGATTACCAGAATCTTGTAAGAAGCAAATAATTTTAATAGGGTTCATTTAATAAGTCCAATAATAGTCCCTACACTAATCTAATATGTCTATGATGCATAGGAACCAAAGGCACTGTTCGTTAATAAAGATTGCTACCATTCCTTTTTTTTTAGTTCCTTTGTAATTAATGTGCCCTACGCCTTGGATTGATATTTAGGTCAAAGTTATCAGTTTCATTGATCAAAGTCATCAAACAATAAACAACTTAATATGAAACTAATTAAGGGGACATCACTATTTTAGAAGGTTTGACAATATTCCAGTCATATTTCAGATTTTGTAAGAATATTATTTGCAACGTTCTCTGGATGTACAAAGACAACAATTAGTTACTAATAAAGCAAGTAATTCAGTTCCATAGTCAATTGGTTTTCACAATTTTCTGATTGCTCAATAACCCTAGTTGAAGTTATTGACACTAAATTGAATAACTTCATTGCACACTGAGAGCCATTTGAGCTAAATATCTAACTCTCGGTTTATGTTTGTTAACCTATAACTACCATCCTAAATCCACCAAGAACAACACTAAATAATTAGACAGTACCTTTCTTCTTTGTGGGCTTGCAGGGACATGAATGCCAGCCAAATGTACACTGGTGAAACGACTATCGCTAAATCAGGCACATATTTTTTCTTTGAAATCGGGATGAATGCCACAAAAAGAAGTGCCAGGACAAATGCGAAATTGAAGTTGTTAAACCCATTTCTGAAATAAAATGAGATTCCCTCAGTACCATAGAGGTGACTTTCACCACCTCCAAGCACATTGTACTTGAGAAGATTGAAGACCGAGAATGTCAACTTGCCATAGCTGTGGTAGTCCGCAAACAATGACAGACCCTAAATTTAATTATAATAATTAAGCCTGATCGTGTATTGAAATTACTGTTAGCATTTTCAATTACTGGCAGCATTTGCAAGCCAATGCAGATACATTATCCTATGCTGTTATACATCCTTTTTGGCATAGTCACACCCTATTTCTTTCATGAGTTTGGCTTGCCTAGACTTTCGGGACCTTGTTCCTTAATAAAAATCTATAATATTTCTTTCTCCATGGACTTTGAATGCAACCATTTTTTTTTCTTTTGGAAGGTCCAAAACCAAAATTATTTTGCTTATAATAAACAAAATGTGTGTCTGCCATGGATTGGTATGTGATTAGTTAATTAAGAACTAGACATTTCCTTAAGCAGAATAGAAACAACATAAATAACAGAGCAAGTTACTTACAAGCAGTGTGAGGGAAGTAAGTAGCCCAGATAAGAAAACTTTTGTAAATGGGCCTCGAATTAGGGAGAAAATAGTAACAGGAAGAACTACCAAGATTGAGAAAGGCCACCCAAGAATTACACCAGCAGCAGCCACAGAAACAGCAGCTGCATATTTCTCAAAAAGAAAGAGTGCAGAGGAAAGCGTAACAGCGTACATAGAGAAGCTACTAGGGAGAAAACCTATTAAAACAGAAAATAGCAACTTTTCAATCAATCTTAGTAAAACAGTAGCAAAATGAAAAACCAGGATCTGGAAAAAGATCAGCCCAGTAGTAATGGTGATCATTGATATTTTTTAATTTGTCACTGACAAAATTGATTGTTTTAAGCTATTACTGCGGGGGTGGGGGGGATCATTTAAAACTTACTAAAGCTATCCTAGACATGGCAAAATTTTATTGAAACCAGTAAAAAAGGTAGTCCCAGTTCCTTACTGGTGCTCGCAAAGAAGCAGCCACTTGTAAGACAGAGCATTGCCAAGGCATACAAACCAAGTCTTTTTCCATATTTTCTAGAGAGAGCAACAACAAGAGCAGTCTCTGTAATAGTTGAAATTATCCCAAGGAAGAGTCTTACGGCGAAGAAGACACGCACCTATAAGAAATGATGAGTATAGATTAGGAGAATCAACTGTGGGGTCAAACAAGCAACATTGCTAAATTTGGTTATTTCTGATGGCATATGAAGCTCAATTGTTATTCTTATTTGTTGCTTAATTTCTATGAAAAGCCTATTTCAGTTTGCATGGTCTTACAAACTAAGGTTTAGGGTTTATGGGTTTCAGGTTAGTTCCACAATTGCAACTATTTAAATATGAAGGAAGATGTCAATTTAGTAAAAAGGCTGTTCATTCAAACCTTATCCTCGGAAAAAAGTAGAGAAGCAGGCCGTGCCACAAGTGCATGGATAAAGATGTACAAGTAGGATCTCAATGCAAACTCTGAGCTGCACACAATAAAATGACTAAGAAACGACAATTTTGATAATAAAGGTGTGCGGGTTCCTAAAGGTGTTGATGGTTCAAGTAAAGTCACATTTCGGAACCCACACAGGATTGCTTTTGTTGTTCTCAGAACTGAAACCAAATATTAGCAAATCGAGCTTGGTTCACCTTGCCGGTAAATGTTCAAACTTTATACTTGTAATTTCAACTATCAAACACCATGAATGCATTTGAGCTTTGGCACATGCAAATAGCCAAATACCTCCTAAGCTACAACTGATCTGTATTACAGTATTAGTACCCATAAAGTTCACCCAAATTTGCATGGCAGATACAAAACACAGTTCATGTCAATTCGGCATAGATGGAATCCAAATGTGAAGAATGGCAAAAGGGGAGGCAGGAGACGAACCTATACTCCCAGGTCTGGAAGCCGGACTTGTAGAGCACGTAATGCAGCGGCTCCCAGTAGTTGAACACCTCGTCGCAGTCGTGGACGATGTTGGAGGTGGCGCTCATGTGGCGGAGGCATCCGAGCACCAGGAACGGGAGGAACCAGCGCAAACCCTTGCCGTCGTCGTCGTCTCCCTCCCCCGCCTTCCCCTTCCTCTTCCGGTCCCTCGACTCGTCCGCGCCCCGATCGGAGCCCGATCCGGCCTCCGCCGCAGCCGGCCGCGGGCGCCGCTGCCGCATCTCCGCCGACAGCATGGCTGGCGTCTCAGCGAGGGTTTGGAGCAGTGATCGCGAGCTGAGCTTAGTGAGGAATAATGTGTCACACAAGCTTCCTTCCCTCCGTAATTGTTTTTCTTTTCTTTTTTCTTTTCCTTTTTTTTGTTTCTTTCTTTTGCTTTTGCTTTTTAGGCGTGCTTGGCACGTGCATTATACTACGGGGAATTTGTATATCTGTCACTCCAAGACTCTCTATTTGTAACTTTAGCACTCCAAACTTGAAAATTACAAATTTGACGCTACAAACTTAATAAAATTACATTATTGTCAATAAAATTTTTAAATGACCATATTGCCCTCAACGGCAGCCCCGAGTGCGAGGGGGCTGCCGGGGGGCGCGAGGGGCTACCAGGGGGCTGCCGTTGAGGGCAATATGGTCATTTAAAAAATTTATTGCCAATAATGTAATTTTATTAAGTTTGTAGTGACAAATTTGTAATTTTCAAGTTTGGAGTGATAAAGTTACAAATAGAGGGTTTTGGAGTGAAAAATATACAAATTTTCCTACTACTAACTACAACAATACTGAAGGCAATAAATAGGGAGGGGGGTTCAAATGTAAATGTCTATAAAATATCTTCATCCAGGTTTCAAACCCGCGACCTCCTACGTGGAGAGGCGTTGCCTTAGCAGTTAGACCAAAGATTGGTTATTGTCCATCTTACAAGTTACAATCAAGTTTTTAATAGGGATATATACAATTAGTATAAACATTAATAATAGTGTTTATACTAATAATTAAGAGTTATGTTATAGTGCACTATGGTGCAAATAGAATTTTTGCACCACTGTTTTCAAAATCTTACAAATCGAACTTCAAATGTCAAATCTATTGAACCAACACATTCTACGTATTAAAATACAGTGGAATATCAAATTTTACAATTTTTAGAATTTTTAGCTATTTTTTTATTTTTGAAAGATAGACAAAAAATAATAATAAAATAATGCCATTTGGAATACTAAAAAGTACTCATGTTCGAAAAATCTAAAAAAAAAGTTAAAATGTTCCAAAAATTATAAAATTTGGTACTTTGCATAATCTCAATATGTAGATTGTGTTGGGCAAATCGGTTTGGTCATTTGACTTTTGGAAATAGAGATTCAATCACAGTGCAAAAACGCGGTTTGCACTATGATGCATAATAACATATCTCAATAATTAAATATGTTTACACTAATAATTGAATGTGTTCTTTTTATAACACATAAAATGTTCTTATATGAGTTCGTATCGGCTCGGATCCAAATTGCCAACAACTATGACATATCGCAATAAAACGACTATGACATTTAGGAGAGGGTTTTTTGAAATGGAGGTCCTCCGATCCAGATCGTAGCTGATTTCAATGCGTTCTTAATATTCTTATATGGTTATTGTTGGAAGGGTGAAGCAGGGTAGGAGGTGGTGAGCGGAGCTTAATAAAAAGCATGAAATTGGGATGCTTTTTATTTTTATTTTTTTTTTGAGATAAAAGATGAGGGTCAAAGACACTCAAATTTAAATGTCTATAAAGACTCTTCATCCTGGTTTTAAATCCGCGACCTCCTAAACGGAGAGCGTAATCGAATATGGATGCACGTTTATGGAATTTATGTATTTTGGATTTGTATTGTCGTGCTAAAACATATATTCAGAGTACAAATTTGGGCCGTGCATTTTATTAAAGGGTCATATAGAATTTATATTGGTTTTTATCGTTCCAATTCTTGATTAAAAATTGATCTCATTATTCTTTGCTAATATATTTATGTTATTGTATCTGATACTTGCAGAAATATGGATGAGCTACATGAGATTTCAACAAGCTGAGGTCGGGAAGTGAAGCAATGGTTTCACCTGTCCCAAGCAATTATAAAGGTGTTCATGTTTACACAGTAACACCTATTTAATCTGGGTACTTGACTTCCCCAAGTATTGGTGCAGAAATCATATTAAATCTATTTGGAGTAAAAATTTAAATGGAAAAATGTAGAAGGTTGAGAAAAAAAAAATACAAATTATAAAAATAAAATTTGTGTACCTTATTTGTCACACAACCACAAACGAAAAGTTACAATTCGCTATTCCCTGAACAGCTCTAGCAGAGGACACCTCCTCATTATTGAGTACTCAATACACAAGCATTGTTATAGTTCAAGATATACAAATAAATACAAGGATTAAGGAGTGGCCAAATTTTCTCAGTTTAGCATTTGACCCTCAGACTTCATTTTCCCTCAGATCACTCAAACTTATATGTTCTTATTTATTTTTTATTTTTTTTGGCAATTAGCCATCGAGAATGGTTACCATCGAATTGGCATGAAATGTCCAAAGCAAGGGATGGCTTATCATTCATGAGGCCAAGAAACTATCCGAAGGTCAAATATACTTTTTGGCATTTGAGGGGCACTAACTCATCACTACAAAAACAAAGGTTGATATACAATGCATTGAAGTTTGAGTGATCATTGGAAAATTTTAGATCTCAGTTGGCCAATTGCTAAATCCGAAGAAATTTGGGCACTCTTACATTCTTAAGTTATGAACCAAATTTAACCGGTGTTACGCATTCCAGCAGCAATACCCTTCATGGTCAAGATAAGAGTATCTTCCAATCCAGGTGCATACTCACTTGTGGCATTTAGTTTCACGAGCTCATCAGGCTTATCAGAATCTGTGGCCTCCTTCGAAATGCGGGGTCTTGATGTCTCCAATTTGGATTGAGGCTCTCTCATTTTTTTCAAAGTGTGAGCTTGGCATACATTCAGGGTAGTTATGTAAGAGTCTCGCAGACTAAGTCGCTGCTTCAAGTATGGATCAGCTTCTAATAAATTGACATGACCAGCGACCTACAAACACAGAAAACCAGCATTCTAATTATACATGACCTTCAAGGAGGTTGACATGACTGGCGACCTACATGATTTTTCATAACAGGAGTCATTTTGCACGATAGATTTAAATGGTAATAAATCTAATCACCAACTCCTATTGTAGGCTTGTAGCCAATGGCACTATATATGCAAGACTCAAAACTAATTTTGCAGAAAAATAAACAAGATCGATCATAAATACATTGGTTATACCAGGAGGAGGAGCTTCTTTGTTTCCTCATAGTTGATTCTCAGATTCTCGCCAAAAGATTTCAAGTCGTCTGTAACCAACAGTTTGTCATACAAAGCAGCAATTCCAGGATCTCCTTTAGCAAAAACCATCTCAAGCAAATCAAGTGTAACTCTGAAGAAAGGCCACTCCTTGTACATCTCCCTCAAAGTTTGGATGTTCTTGCTGTCCTTCTGCATTACATGCTTGAAAGCCGCACCAAAGCCGAGCCAAACTGGGAGGTGAAACCGGGTCTGAGTCCATGCAAATATCCATGGGATGGCTCGGAGAGATTCAATACCACCTTTGGGCTTTCGCTTTGATGGCCGACTGCCTATGTTCATCCTACCGTATTCCAGCTCAGGTGTGGCCTGTTGAAAAAATTCTAATGTTGAATTGATGCAAAAATATTCTGAAGTTTACTTTCTAAACAAAAATCAAACTCATCCATTTGCAAAGTTCAGATTAGTAACAAAAAAAGAGCTGCTTACCAAACGGAAATACTCAACAAAACGAGGATCCTTGAAAACAATTGATCGATACTCCTCAGTTGCCACAACAGCCATCTCATCCATGAGCTTGCGCCACTCAGGCTTGGGCGGGATGGGGGGATTCATTCCATGCTCCAACGTTGCGGCCGTGAAACGCTGTAGTGTCCTGAAACATAACCTTTGCTCACCAAATGACTGCTCTATGACCTCCCCTTGAACTGTAACCCGCAAGGAACCATTGATGGTCTCTGGTGGCTGGGACAGCAAAGCAAGATGAGTGGGTCCCCCACCTCTTCCAACCGTACCACCTCTTCCATGGAACATAGTTAACTTGACTCCATATTCTTTTGCAACCTTGACAAGCTCTTCCTGTGCCTTGTATAGTGCCCATGCAGCAGAAAGGCGACCAGCATCCTTGCCAGAGTCGGAGTATCCTATCATGACTTCTTGTTTTCTCTCAATACGATCCAAGTACCCATCAATTGAGAAGAGGCGGGACATCGTAGCAGGTGCGGCCTCGAGATCTGCAAGTTTTTCAAACAAAGGGACAACACGCATAGGTTTCTTGACCCGGCATTCCCGCTGTAATAATTCCACAGCAAGTACATCAGATGGAGCCGTTGCCATGGAGATGACGTAGGCAGCAAATGTGTCAGTAGGGAGCTCTGCGATCACTTCAAATGTACCTGAAAAAATTTAAGATAATATATTAGAGAGATTTTACATTTTCCTTTTATTCCCAAAAGGGTATTGTAGTACAGCTTATTACAAGATAATATAGCTTAGACTAATAACTAGAGATTGTGATAAAAATTTTCCTTAATTTGGCAATAGTCAATTTGACACTATCATTGAATATTACTTTTCTGCCTTTTAGAATCAATAGCTATCATCTTTGGATACTACCAAGGTAAAGACTTGGACGTCCCGCAAACAAAAGTTGTATATCCATCAGAGGACCCAGCACTTTCTCTAGGCTTATCTTTCAAATAATTTAGGTTTTCCTCAAATATTTACTTTGAGTTGGCCTTGGTTGTGTTCCTCAAAGTCGTGTCCTTGAATTATACTATTCCATTTATCTTTATTTTTTTTTTCTGTGGGTTGTTCTTTGAACTTTACCAATTAAAATCCTGAGAAAAAAGCTAAGAAATTGGGCAAAACGGGGAGTCCTATTAAAGTAATTTCATAAAAAGAAATCAAAGACTGGCTTCCTGTACCAAGAACATCAGCAATTTCATCAGTTTTAGGAAGGTCAGAGCCAAACAAAGGGCGCTTGCTCCGTAGCTCAGAGATAAGCCACTCTTGACGCTTCTCCTCAGGCCAGTCGCGGTATGAACCTATCCCAAGATAGTTCGTGATGGCATCCATCACATCAGTGTGGCGGTCAGATTCCTGGCGAATGTCGAGCTTTACAAGTGTCAGGCCAAAGATTGAAAGCTGGCGCATGAAATCTAGGAGGCTCCCATCTGCTACTGATCTGTCACCACACGAGCATAGGGAACGGTAGCATAACTCAAGAGGTTCAAGGAACTGCGATTCATAATAGACATTCATATCCAAAACTTATTAGATATGAAGCAGAAGTATATCAAGGATAAAGGAAACAGATAAACAAAGTATACTCCTGGTAAGCAAGCAATACGTTTGTAATGAAAGAGAAAAAAGTGATTAAAGTTGATATTAAAGTACCTGCTCAACATTAGTGAAGGTTGCACTCTCAGGAACGTCAGATGTGCCCCTTGCCAGTAGGTCTCCTGACCTTTCACGGGTGTTATACAACTTATCCCTCAGATCGCCCAGGACAACTCGGTACGGTTCACTTGGTGGTATTGGCTTCCAGAACTCTACAGTTGTATATAGATTTTCATGATAAAATAATTATATAATTACAAGTCTAAAGGTGAACATTATTTGCTCAATAATGTCAAAATCTAAATAATACCTCAACCAGTGACTGCAATATTGACACATGAGTCCCCAAAAGACCAGAAAACAATTTACCCATGAATGTGAGAAGTATCTCATATGCTCCTACATATGTATATTTTATTTTCAAAAGTCTCCAAAAGCCCCCCCCCCCCCCCCCCCCCCCCCCCCCCCCCCCCCGAAAAATATTTAATTTATTAGTCAGATACTGAGGTGAAAATAGTGATACTTAAATTATGTCAAAAGTTGATCATATCTCCATCAAAGATTGCAAATTTTGTGGGCTGAAACCCTGAAAACATGGAAAACATATATCTATACCACTAAAAATGGCAATTATCTCATATGCCTTCTCCTATATTTTTCTTTGAAGCCCCTGATCCTCTTATAGTTTTGTATGCATGATATTTCTGCCTCAAATATTCGCACCTTTGTAATGTTTTGCAAATCTCTTCCCATTACGGTCAATTTCGTCAGCTCGGACTTGCAGCTCTTCAGTACACCGCCACATAGACATCTATCAAATGCGACAAATGCAGACAATGAATAAATAATAACACTAAGTTCAGTAAATAGTTAAATACATGTACATGGAGAGACTGCATTGATATGCAGTCCATATTTGTATGCTAAGTTATACTAAATTGAGCAATAAACTTTTATTACACTCTACTATCACAAGTTTACTCCATGAAACTCTCAGTCCAAGGCTCGATCATAAAGACTAAACACAAAATAATTCATGAAGAAAATCCAAAGTTCATATGCATAGATTTAGGTGCATGAATGCTGTATTACGCCAATTCTAAACTCAATTACTGACACAAGTTGGGACGTGCATAACATAATATGTATTTTTGTGACAAACTTAAACCAGGGTGCACCAGGAACAAAATTTAACAAAAGGGTTTGCAGAAGGTCATCCAAGAGTACCTCAAACATAAGTTCTTCAATCTGGGAATTGTACAAGTTTGCAGCCATCATCCTAGCCAACAAAGCTACATCTCTTGTGACCTCTGGAGTAACTCTTGGATTTCCTAAATAACAGTTTAGGCAATTAATAATTTGCTCTTGACCACTGGTATAGCTGCCAAACATTTTAAATTCAGCAAGTACCATTACTCTGCCACTAATCAGTAATCAGATATCAGTTCAATTTTCATAACTTCAATTGAGTCCACCTACTCAAAGATGATGTACAACCAACTAAAGGGAAAAGAAGATCTTTTAGTCCCTTGCAAGTTTGTTACAAAACCAGTTATCTTATGTGTGCTTGTAAATGGCAATTAAATTTAAATCAATCAATAAATAGATAAATAAATAAATAAGATATCTGGAGCTTAGCATAAACACTACCATCACGGTCACCTCCCATCCAAGAAGAGAACTGAATGAGAGGAACATTGTAAGGCATGCGCTCGTTAATTCCGATTTTCTTCAGAGCAGTATCAACTCTGCGTAAGAACTTTGGCACTCCTTTCCATATTGTCTCGTGGAAATAGCTCATCCCTGCACGCATCTCATCCTGTGGAGTTGGAGGTGTCCTCCTGATCTCATCGGTTCTAAAAGCAGCACGAATCTGAAAAAAACAAGTAACACTACATATAACCATATTTATAAAACTAATACCAGCTGGTATTTTTTGTAAATTGAAAAAAAAAAATGAAACAAAATTAAGATGAAGCTAAAATTAGAAAAGAGTAAGTTTCATTCCATCGATTCCTTGGTTACTTGGGTTTTTCTTTTTGTTTTATCACATTTGGTGTTGTTCCTTTTTATTCATTTGAGTGTGTATTAATCTCTAGAAAGCAAGCTGCTCCCTGTTTCTGTGCGCATTTATGCAACTATGAGGGGAAATCCCATCTGGAATAGCAGTATATTTGTTCGACATGGACCCAAAAAATAGGAATATACTCCGAACATATCTTTGTCGAGGAAGCAAAAAGAATAGAAAGGAATTATCTACAGTTAATGCACTAGCAAAAGCATCTGACAGTGATAAGTAATACTGTAGTTTCAAAAGAAATAAGGAAATTAGATACCTCCCTCTGTAGTGCTTCATCTAGCTCTTGCTTCTCGTCAGCAGAGATGCCTTTGGCACAATATTCTGTCAGGCAATTCCTTATCCTGCGTTGATGGTTGGTCAAAATATTCAAATTCTCCAATGAGCAATTAAGCACCATGTAAAATCAAAAGTCAATCAAAGAGGATATAACCGGCAGGGAGGACAAATAAGTGACAATTAGGGAGTTTTTGTAAGCGGCCAGAAGCCAAATAAGGTGTATTATTGTGTATATAACTTGAAGTTTTGACTGTAACAACCCAGCATTGATAATTGAAGCAGCGATTCTACAGTTTCCTTCTCATTACCAATGTGATTCTATAGCTGACCCGGACATACTAGGATTTAAGTTAAGAAATTCAAAGTTTGATTTAGGGTAGAAAAATATTAAACTCAAACCTTCCATGCTTCTGAAGCAGGGAACGGCGGACTGACTGAGTTGGGTGTGCAGTGAAGACCAGATCAATAGTCTGACTTTTTAGTGCATCAAACACTTCCTGAGGTGACTTCTTCAAGTCCGTGACAAGCCTTTTGAGTGTCTCTTCGATATCCGATTCAGTTGGAGCCGACCCTTCATGCGAGAAGTCTCTCTTAACCAGCTTGTTGCGCCTCCTGTTATCAATATTTGAGAGTTTTATACCAGAAATGGTGGTACATTATTACCAGGAAATTTGTGACTGACGAAATTTGTTTCATAACACCTTATGGCTAATTAAACATTAAGACTTTATGGGTTCTGTTCCCAATTTACTGGCACATATTGAAGAATAAAAAACTGTAAACTGTAAACTGTAAGGAGTTCTTCATACCTGTATGCGATTTGTACTTCTTCTGCCAGGTTTGCGAGGTTGAGCATATTGGAGAAGGAGCTAGCAACTACTATGGCATCGCTAGGATCAAGGCTCATCAGCACGGACCCCAGTTCATCAAGTTTCAATGGGTCCCGCTCAGTCTCGTATTGTACCGATAACTCGTGGCATTCTTGTACCTATTCAAATAATAAAACAATATTATTAGCTAATTGTAATATCTTTCATGATAACATTTACCAATCTCAAAATGTTGTTTTCGAAGTTGGAATTTTATCTAAAAAAGTAATATTAACGTCAGATATATGAAACAAATTTGTCAACTTTGCTGAGCAGCCTAATCGAGGCTTTAATTCCAAAAATATATAAGAGTAAACAAGTCAACTTTTGCTTGCTAAAACAAGATGAGGGGATGAATCACAACTTGAACTTAATTTCCAAATAACACGAGTTGCATGACAAGTTGACAACGACTTTGTAAAAGAATAAAACTAAAAACGGTAATTGCACAAAATTAACGCCCAGGCAGCTAGAGGTGGCAAATCGGGCGGGTGGGTCGGGTTCCGGTTCGGGTCGGGCGGGTCCGGTCAGTTTGACCTTCTAGAAGATCTCGGGTCAGGTTGGGATCGGGTGATGTGAGGGTCAGGTCGAGTCAATTTTAATATTGACTTTTTTTGGATCATATGTTGATTTGAGTTGGATTGCATGATGTTTGATCTCGGGTCGGGTGGGGCTCGGGTCAGGTCAGATGGGGTCGGGTCAATTTGACTTTCTGGAAAATACCGGGTCGGATCGGGTTCAAGTCAGGTCGGGTTGGGCGGGTTTCTCGGGTCGGGTCGGGTTCTGCCACCTCTACAAGCAGCTCCTGAAAATTAATTGGTGCTTTGCTTTGAAATAATTCTTTGTATTAATTCAGTAATTCTTCTAATTCTAACTCACTTGTTTTGCATCAAAAAAGGGTTTCTTACCTTGATCCACTTGACTTTCAGATCGATCGATATTCGATGCAACTAAACTAACAAGTGAAGTAAGAATGAAAATATGCTACTGCTAGGCTAGTGCCTAGCTAAGCTAAGGGTGATGTACCAGTTCCCTGATGTCGGGGCCGTGGAGGTCCTGGAGGATGTCGAGGAAGCGGTCGTTGAGGAGGGCGTCGTACTCGACCAGCTTGTCGTCCTCAGAGACCTTGTCGGGCGCCAGGAGCCTCAGGTGCGCGTCGATCGAGTGCCGCTTCTCCAGCACCGAATGCCCTCCTCCTCCTCCTCCCTCCGCTCCTCCCACCATCTCTGATCTCTCCTCCCTCTCTTTGATTCCTGATTCGGATTCCTCTCCTCTCTTCTCTCTGTCCGTCTGCAGATCGAGCTGACCAGCTGAGCTGAGGAGAGAGAGTCGGAAGTGAGACTCGGACTCTGTCACTGCTTCCTCTCTCTTATAGGGCTGCAGTGATGCCGGCTGCTGTACCTTCTCGCTGGACTCGGAGCGTCCTTTTATTATAGAGTGCTCATCCTCTGTAGCGCGGAATGTGAACCGTTAGATCATCATTCGATCCAGCACAGATCTCGAGATGATCTAACGGTTCACATTTCGCGCTACACGGTGCAGCGCTACAGAGGACATTGAATTGTTAATCGAGTGCTCATCCTCTGTAGCGCTGCATTGTGCAGCGCAGGATGTGAACCGTTAGATCATCTCGAGGTTCGAGCAAACACAGCTCCCGAGATGATCTAACGGTCCTCATCCTGCGCTACGCAATGCAGCGCTACAAGGATATGGAATCTGGTTTATCTGAGGAGGTGCGCCGTGAGTTTTCAAGAGATTCGGACCACTCCGATTCCATCTTGCAATTTGCTTTGACCTTTTGCAGCGGGATTCATGCAACGTCCGTCGGACGAATGGGCTTCTTCTGTGAGGTTATGTTCCGTTCGATGAACGAATTATCAGATTTACGACGTAATCGGACGGAGGAAAAGCAACTGGGAGCAGGTATTGTTGACTGCATATTCCGTCGAGTGTGTGTGTGATCAGATGTGATCTCAAACGTAAACATGTTTGTATATTCTGTTCGACAGATTCGTTAATGTATTTTATAACTGAAGGGTGGGTCCTTTGATTTCGATATTTATTATGTTTTCTTTACGTGCGGGGCCAGATGGAAGATGATGATGATGGCTAAATTGTGCGGTTTCTTTTTATTTTTCTTGCACCAAATAAATGCTTTTTATGCTTGTCGTATGCAGTACACTTGCAATAAAACTTAAAAAAGCATTAGAGTTGTTAAATGTTCGGTTTTTAGGTCGGTTTTTTAAATGTTCGGTACCTAATTATTAGTGATATCAAAAGGCATTTTTAAGTTGCATGAAATCCGAAACGCAACCAATTTATAAGGCTTGAATGATATATATGTTTGTATGAGAAAAAAAAATTGTAAAAGAATAATTGTTATTAAGTGAGTTATAAATTTGTTATTCATATTTTCTAGAAAGAGACAGTAAAGAATAATAATACATTGTGGTATAGGATGGAGGCATCCGAGAAAAATATTTGCATAAATAGAATATAAAGTTCCAAGTTCCAACAATACAGATGTATAAATTATCCATTTCCGAATTAGAATATTAAGGGTCAAGTCCTTTGATTTGGACAATTTTTTGTTATTTGGAATATTTTGTGGTCTAAATCCAAGCTGAATTATTTTAAGTTGGATATTATTATAATTAATGAGAGATCTAAATTGTTGCTTGATTGCTCAACCTTATTTTAAAAATTGAAATGCCAACTTGAAGCTAACAACATTTCATAAAATGAATAAAACTAATAAACATACAAAGGCAATTTGGATGCGTCTTGTGTTAAATATCCTTAATTGAGAGAATCTCAAAGAGAGAAGATGACTTTTTTTATGATGACATATAAAGCAACGGACGGTTTAATTTATTTATTCACATGATAATTTTTTCAACCAAATTTAGAATGAATTTTAAAAATTAATAGATAATTTTTGTGAGCTTTAAATTGGGTGGTAATCATGTTGAAAAAAAATCAGAAAATTTGTTTAAAATGTGGTCCATTGAACCCATACACTCTTAAAATATGGTCCGTTGAACCCATTTTTTTATGTAAAAACTTTTGATATTCAAATTTTTAATCATTTGCTCAAATTCGGATTCTTGTACTTTCTGAAATATTTCAAACCTCTCTATAATTATGTAGATTTTATAATTTTTGGAGCTTCCAATTAGGATAAAATTAGCCCATAAAATAGAAAGGTCACTGATTGAAGAATATTGACAGACTGACACTCACTCCTTGCAACTTCAAATAATCTTTTGAACAAGGAAAAGTTATGAAAAAAAAAGCTGGGACATCTGAAAGGACAATTGTTTTTGAAGCCTTTCAAGTGACTTAACATTCCTATGTATTGATGCTATAAATGACTTTCTAGGCTTTTCAAAAAGTACAAAGACTCATTAACATATGTAGAGAAAGTAATTGCATTAGCAAGTCCAGGGATTGGTATCCGCTGCCTTTCTTTAATCCCTGCTGCCTTTCTTTTTAGAAAAGCAGAATCTGCTTTTCTAAAATCCGACGTTTGAGAAACACTAAAGTACTTTGAGATTCGTATAGTAAAAACCGAAGTATTTTAAATTGGAAAAGCAGGGTCTCAGAAAAGCAGCCGATACCGATCCAGCAGTATCAAATGGAAGTTTGCCAAAATTTGAGAAAGTAACTACAGTCAAATGTAGCGAATGTCAGTATGTCAAAATTCTGAAATCAGTGACCTTTGGGGGCCGTTCGGCAACCCTTCCTTAGGCCTCCATAGACTTCCTTACTTTAGCTTCCTTAGCCTCTTAATCCTTCCGAACACAAGTTCCTTAGCACGGATTAAAAGTTTCTCCTTAAGCCTCATTTTGACCGGGGCTTAAGCCTTGCCCGGAGTCTTAAGGAAGTCATATCCAAGGCTTAAGACTTAAGCTTTCTTAAGCCATTTTTCTTTTTCCGAACGTGTGTGACTTAGCAATACTTAAATATTCAAGTCAATAGCACCGCCAAACGGCCCCTTGGTGTTGTCGCCTTGTCGGTCAATTTTTTCCCAATCACTCTAAATTTTTTTAGATAAAGATGAGAGTCAAGACACTCAAATTTAAATGTCTATAAAAAACCTTCCATGCGAATTTTAAACCAGCGACCTCCCACATAGAAACTGTTGCATTTTAGCTACTAGACTAAAAGCTGGTTCTTCCCGTTACTCTAAATTTAGTTCACAAAACTTTACAAAGTTTAACCACTGAGATATTTTGTGAAGGCAAAATTTCATATATATGTTGAACTATGTTATAGACTATTTCTTAATTTATCTATTTTGCTAAATCACTTAATTGTGATTTTAACATGTCTTGTGAGTTTAAGCTCACAGAGCCTTTTTGTAAAAGCACTTTAAAAAATATATCAAATTACCTCCAAATTTTGATTTATACGACTTAATAGATTCTTTATATCAAAATCTTATGGGATACAATTTTTTTTTAAAAAAAAATTTAGTATTTGTTTGAGATTTTTAAAAAATGACTATACAATATCAATAAAATAATCAAATTCTATGTATCACCTTTTTTTTTTAAAAAAAAAAACCTCAAACAGATACTTAAAATAAAATTTGGTATCCATAAGGTTTTAATATAAAAAATATATATTGAGTCAGATATCTAAACTTAAGAGTGAATTGATATATTTTGGAGGTGCATTTTACAGTAGGTTTCGTCAGTTTAAGCTCACGTATATTTTTGAAAGATGTTAGCCAACAATATTTAAAATAAGAGTGGTTATACTATGGATCGGCTAAGCAACCTTTTATTTTGAATTAAGCGGTTCTTATCAAACATGTCTCTTTAATTGTATCTAAAAGATATATCGTGACCAACTGATTATGAAAAATGAACGGTCCATATTCCATCTGATCCATAGCAGAATTAGCCTTAAAATAATATATTAATTTGTCCAAATACTGATCACTAGTTACAAGTGTTGGGTGTTTCGGGATGGCAACTGTTCGGTGTTTCGGGAGTTTGGGATCCTGTGTCTTGAACATTTTTCTATTGGAAAGCTTCATCATCGGCATGTGCAGACCACATGACAAATCAATGCATTGCACCCGTTTGAAAAAAGTCACTGGGAAGATATATATTTTTGAAGAGGGTGCTACCCAGGGGCGGAAGGAACGGCCGGGCACTACTTGGCTCAAAAATAAAAAAAAATTAATAGAGGCAGTTGATTTGTCCAAAAATATTTATATGGTTGTGTATCTTTGTAGGACGGTATCGGCACACCCTGGTTTTCCAATCGGATGGTCGGGATATGTTGCTGCACCGATCGTAAAGTACTCTGGTTTTTGCTGCACGGTTCTCAAAGTACTTCGGTGTTTCCTAACCGTCGGATTTTAGAAAAGCAGGATGTGCTTTTCTTTTTAGAAAAGCAATGGATACCGATCCATCTTTGTAAGTAATTTAACCTATTAGTTTCATTAGATATAATTTTTATTTGGAATACAAATTAACACCGATTGTATTAGTATTAATGTAAAATGTGTTAAAATTCAAACTAACTCACTAAATATTCAACTATTTGTACAATATATCTATGTGCATTGTACAAAGTAAGTTGAATAGTGAAACCATTAATTTGAATATATTTCAATTTAATATGAAAACTAACATGGTCAGTATCAATTTTGGTATCTCTATAACATTTTTCTTTTACTTACGTTGGATACTGGCCCTGCGGCCGAAATGATTGGCAAAAAATTCAACATCGCAAATAAGTAATTAACAGTACTTTATCTAATTAAAAATTTTCAAATAACTATGATTTTTGTATATGTATATAAGATTATTTCTTAAATTTTGTGTATATAAGTTGTTTTAATATTCTTTTTGGCCCCAAGATATTGACAAAAACTGATCGATTAATTATTTTTCATTTAAATATACAATTGGTTTTTAGTTTTATACTTTTTTTTAGAAGGCTTAATCTATTAGTTGAATGCACATATTAAATTTTGAATATTACGACAATTACATAATTTTTTTTTGTCATTTTATCTTAATCATAATTGAATTAAATTTTGATATCCTAGAAAATTATATGGGGACCAGGACTCTTCGGCACCCCCTCATATTCATCCTAGTTCGGTAGTTCCGCCATTGGTGCTACCTAACGTACATCTAGATATACTGTGTATAGAATTTAAATGTTACAAATTGGGTGTGACTGTTACACAACTAGATGTAACTGTTACAAAATTAGTACACTATGGAAGCATAGACAATTTTTCAATTGATGCATGATGTTTCCGTTTTGAAAATACATCATTAGAAGGGGATTATGGGATCCATTCAAGGGAGAAGGATTAGGCGCCATCAACCCTTAATTTTAATGGGTACGTTCAAAATGATAGATATCATAAATAATTAAACTGTAATTTATATTATAAATTTGTGGAAAAAAATCGGTGTGACTGAATTGGTACACCAACTTACACACAAAAAAAAAAATCTATTCAATGATATGGGAAGCAAAAGTCCATTAAATGACATTCGAAAATTGCTTCTTAAATAGCAAATATAATAAACGCCTTTGAAATGGTGTTTGAGACATTTTATTTATGAAAAGAGATGTGCTGTCCGCTTACAGCGAACAAATTTATGAATAAGGTGGTACCAAATTATTAATATATTAGGAGAAAAATGCAACTTAATATTTATGATTGTGTATTGTAATTTAATTATAACTTCATCATTCCAAGACAATATAAAATTCGATTTCTCTTATAATTTTGGAATGGAGATTGTTAATTAGAATTAGGCTACTGTGATATGCATATTACGGTTTTACCGTGCTATGCTGTCTGAATATGCATTTCCGGCGTTCAAATAGTCGATCCGAACGCTAAACTTAATCTTTATATCAAAATATGCTAACAGACCAAATTTTATAATTTTTAGAAATTTTTTGCTATTTTTAACGATGGGGAGAAAATCACTATTTTTGTATAAACCAAATCTCTTGGATCTAGCCATTTTCTCTCCATCATTAAAAAAAATAGCAAAAAAATTCTAAAAACTGTAAAATTTGGTTTCTTAGTATATTTTGATATAGAGATCACATTGAGCGGTTCGGACCGACTATTTGGACACCGGAAACGGAGATACGAACCGCATAGCACGGCAGGGGCAGAGCCAAGATTTGAAATTAGGGGGGTCGAGATGACGAGGGACAAAATTTATTGGGGGGTGAAATGAAAACTCTTAACAAAATACACTGCATATTAACGTTTCTATATACAAATTCGAAAATGGGGGGGGTCACACCCCCCTCTCTCCGCCCCTGTAACACAATAAAACCGTGATATGCATATCATAATATCATTATGGCCGAACTCTTGTTAATTATACAAACTTTTATTTTATTTTCCTTTTTTTTTTTCCTAAAAGCTGTCAGCTGGGAAGCCCACAGAATTTGGGTAAGTGGAATCGATCTTCCAGCGGGCGTAGATCTATAAAGATACCAGTACCAATATATTTTCAAAAAAATAAACAGAGGAAGATCAGATTCAGAAAGTCCAAATTTAATTAGGTTGTACGATTCTGCTGTGTTCAGTACTGCTTCTCATTATAAAATAAATTTATACCATTTATAACTTGTCCGCAATTAAATGAATTTATACTCTTTGTTTGAATCCACTTTCTTTCTCAAAAAAAAAAATATATTACAAAATTTTCAAAATACTCCTCGTCTCCTTCCAAGAATGTTCACTTTTCTACTAATTGAGAGCATAAAAGTAATTTCACTCTTCCACTATTTTCTTTAACTTTTGCTACAAATCTATTCTTTTGTGGACAGAGAAAGTATTAATTAAAATATAATACATAAGTTTTTTCATAATAGATATTGTGATGTTGAGAAAATAAATAAGTTGGGTGTCCTTCTTATAAATAAGAATGTAATTTAAATTATATAATTGGACGTATCTAATCTTCTATCGTGTAAGAAGTGATCCAAAATTGGGACAATAATAAGGATTTTCATATTTGTATCGATCATTCTATATTTCAATGCTAAGCACTTAATTATGCATTTCTCAATGCTTTTTTTTTTTTTTTTAAAAAGTTGAACTATTGTGCAAACATTATCATTTTGATCCAAAATGCTAATACCTTAAATAATATATATTACTATTTTCGAAATCACTATTTATGATGTTCAATAAAATCCTTTGTATAAATATATTGGGAATAAAAAAAATTACTATTCTAGAGTTCCCTAAGTATTTCTTTTGAATTTTTTAGAACAGCTTACAAATCCTTACTTATATATAAAAGCATATTGGAAAAAATGACATGAAAGGTCTATTTTCCCCAAATAAGAAATATGAGCCATTGATTGTTTACTTAGATTGATCACCACCGTTGATGTACTTTAATGCCCGTTGACGTTCTCAGCCCATTAAAATTAAAGGCCCATATAAATTATCTTAATTTAAGATCCATTACATATTATCTTAAAAGTTTATTATAAGAAATAACAATTCCAGCCCAAAGCAAGGTGTAGACTTTTTACTAATAATAATAAAATATTGATGTTTGCACATGAAAAGAATATTACTTTCAAAAATCCAAAAAAACATACTTAGAGAACTCCAAACATTGAATTTTGTATTCCCTAACATTTTTATATAAAAAATTAATTGAGCACAATAAATTGTGAAATTGTGTTTTTGGACATAATAACATACAATTTGAGGTATTAGCTTTTCAAACAATTTACTAATATTTGTACAATAGTTTAGCTCTTGAAAAATTATATTCATTAATAAAATGGCATTACTGTGATTTATTAATTTTCATTTGTTAATGTTTGCATCTGGTTCAACTTTTTTCTAAAGGGTGGGGATCTAGTGACAACTAATCTTTGCGACAACCGCGACACCAGATCCTCAAATAAGTATAAATAAAATATCTAAAATAGAAAATTTTGTATAAACATATTATGAAACTCATATATTTATTGTGTTTCAAATTTCAACTAATTTGAGTGTCGCTTGATACTATATCAAAACTCATAATTTTTTGAATCATTGTAAATATTAAGAAATTTTGATGAATCTAGATGGAATACCAAACAACACTCAAATTAGTTGAAATTCGAAACACGATTCAATATATATAATCTTCATAATATGTTTGTACAAAACTTTATATTTTAGAGATTTTATTTATATTTATTTAAGGATCTATTGTCGCGGTTGTCGCAAAGATTAGTTATCACCATATCCCCACCTTTTCCAAATAAATTTTGTTGGCCTCAATTATCATCCTTTGTATGAATCATGGAGTCTACTAAATTGAATGTATTCTATATGCCATGGTACATCAACTACATCTGTGTAGATGATTCTACACAATACGCACATACCATATGATTCGGTGGCAAGATCTTTTAGAAAAAACCATAAACGGAAGCCAAGCAGTAATTATGGACTGGAATCTTGTCAAAAAAACCATTTGGACGGTCTATGTCCGAAGTTACGACTAAACTGTTCGATTCAATTTATATGTTTGTCAACGGTAATAGTATGTGACCTCATACAATGCATCTATACGTTGTTCCTATTTTTAATACTTACATGACTAAATCACGATTGATCAATTACCAACAATTATATCGTATGGCTCTCCAAATTCTTTGGACCGTCCAAATGATTTTGGACAAAATCCGATTCCAGTGATGTACAAAAAAGAATGCACGTCAAGTTGCTAGAACATTAATGAGATTGTTTCATAATAATTTATTTATCCTTACTCCTAATAAAATGAGATTGGATTTTTTGACATGAAAGTTCTACTTCTCTGAGGAATAAATCTTAGCCGTCGATTGTTTACTTAGATCGATCACCACCGTTGACGTACTTTAATGTCTCAACCTATTAAAACTTAAGGCCCATATCATTTTTTTCAATTTAAGGCCATTACATATTATTTTAAAAATGTATTATAAGAAGTAATAATTTCAGCTCAAAACAAGACGTGAGCTCTTTACTAGTTTTGGTATATAATGAGTATTTTCAGATTGAAATAGACACTTTCTTTTTTTTTTTTTTTTGAAAAATGAAATAGACACTTTCCGTGTGTTACTTTTCCAGTTTGCCTACGAAAAATTTCAACAGAATTGTAAATGAAACTATCGTCCAGAAAATATTAATAAGTTTTAATCTAGCTAGTAAAGAGTTATCGTTTTCATTTTTTTATTGTAAAAATCATACAGTTTCGTTTCTTTTGCTTTATAATTTGTATGTATTTTATTGTAAATGTATATCTTTTAATTTTAATTATATAACCCAACTGGCATTGCTGGTTAATTCAAAAGGAAAAAAAAAAAAAAAAAAAAAAAACATACAGTTTACTCTTCAGACATATAGAATATACCCTTTCCAAAGGGGAAAAAAATGTTATGCATGCAAAATTTGAATAAATTATTGGCCATCAATATTATTACTTTCTTTGAGGAATTAAAAATTAAGTCTACTGATATGAAGTGTTGGAATTATAGCTTGCTTTGATATCAAATTTTAATTCGATTACATTTTCGACTTCAAATATTCAATAGGAAATTTTCAACTCGTTTTTCCAGCTATAAACAATCATAAGAAAAGTTCAACTTTAGATTTCAAATTGCAACCTTCTAGCTGCACAATTGCATTGTCATTACATATGCACTAAATAAAAAAACTAATTCACAATATATATATATATTGTTACTTCCGGGCAATGTGTTATATTCCTAAGACATAATTAATTTCTCCACTACAGTATATATGTTCCTATCATCGTATGCCATCCCTAATTGTATGTAGCTGGTATAGTATTGACATAATTTGAACACAGAGGCACAGGAGTCCGGATCGTCCGACGCGCTGCCGAATTGGCAGCGCAGATCCGACGGTGCGGGTTACATCGGGATTCGAACTCATTTCTTTTTCACGGATCTCGACGAAATCCGACGGTCCTGACTGCACTGCCAATTCGGCGGCGCGTTGGACGATCCGAATCGAGGCAGAGAGTCACAGAGAGTGAAACAAAGTGTTGAATACAAGTGGCTTGGCTTAGTGGCGCCATGCTGCCTTTTTTTTATACCATGCTCCAGAGTCCAGATGCACTCGGGAGCAAGGATCGGGAGTGCCCTACTTTTTTTGATCCCACGGTTTGAGAAATATCAAAGTACTTTGATATTCGTACATAAAATATTAAAGTTGGTGAAGTATTTTGAAATCAGTGCGACAACCGGTCCCGACCATCCAATCAGAAAAGCGGGCCCTGCTTTTCTTCTTAGAAAAGCAGCAGATTTTTATCCAGCCATATCGGTTTCCAGCCAGTGCGAGTGCAGCAGATCCACTGATGACTGCAACTAGACACATGCATCTCACAAGTTAATCTAAAGCTACCTTCTCTTTTTTCTCATAATTAGTTCTATTTGAGATTCTAATAGGACCTGTGAGCAGTGTTATCAGAACCAGATCGGACCGCCGGTTTAACTAGAAAAAACTGGAACCGAAATAATTTCCGAGTTGATTCTTTGATTGGACCATACATGTAAATGAACCAGTAAAAAGCGTGCTAACCCCGGTTAATTAGCCGGTTTTCAGAAAAAACCGTACGCGGTTTCCGGTTTCTGAAGCTGGCACCCGTGAATGAACTCATTGAGAGGAGAGATGTAAATCCAATAAAAAAAAGGCTATGAGCCTTAGATGTTACAGCCTATAATTTCACAAGCATGTCTCAAAACTCCAAATCTTTTTTACTTTTTCGAATTTCAAGAAAACATAGTTGTTTATAGCATACACAGACAAATTAATCATACATGATTTTATAATAAAAAAATTATGATTATTTTTTAGTTACTGTACACTTTATTTGAAGTTGGAAATTTTCAAAAAAAAAAAAAGTTACATTTTTATTACATAATATCAAGAATGTTACATTTATCAAAGAAAATATGGATCTTTGTTTACAAGTTGATATTGTAATCTATTTTACAAGTAATTTTATTGATATTTGTAGACAAATTCAACGTTATATTCACTATTTCAAAATATATGAGTAGGTTTTTACATATACTTATACAATAAAAATAATTATTTTATAATAATCTTTAAGTCTAATATCTCATAAGTATATTTGAGAAAATTAGCGGTTAAACCGGTTGATTCAGTGATCCGACCAATGACCCATCGATCCGAAGCTTTACCGGGTCGATGTTCAGTCCGGTTATGATAACATTGCCGGCGAGCCTTGAGCTCACTTGTTAAAAAAAACAAAAAAAAAAAAGGTCTGCATGTATTCAATATATGCAATTTATACATATTGTCGTCTATCTATTTTAGTATATATCAAGAAAATTGGGCGGTCTGAAGTTCTGAACAAATAAGAGGGCGAATCACAGTACCTGCAATATATAAAGCAATCCAAGCCCCGTACGCCCGAATTGATTGATCATCAGGGTACAAAGAATGCAAATCCTACGAACTTGTAAAATATTAAATTGCGACCAAGTTTATCAACTTCCGGAACAGGTGTTTATACTTTATTCGATTAGAGAGAATCTCATTGACAAAACACCAAATTGGTGTCTCCATGTTTGAGCTAAGATGGTACGTTTGCAGCCACTGTCAACCTTTCAAAAAAAAAAAAAAAATCGATTTTTTAGTTACTGTACTAAAATTGACCTGAGTCAATGGACTGGCATCAAAATATGAAAAGCAACATACAAATATAACAAGACCATAAGCAGCGGACCGATATGAAAAGAAATGAAACAGAACACATATATGATATATCCTATCGGTTTTGGACCTTTTGGTGCGTCCAATTTCTCTACAAGTTTCACAATATTCTGGTTTGGGGTTGAGTTGGTTTTTATAAACAAAACAGAATGGCTCGAGCTCGAGCCAGATTTCGGCATCCCTAACCTGAGGCCAGCCTAACCAGTTCACATTAGTAAGCAAGTAACATAATATAATAAAAATACAACAGATAAACAGCAATGTACCTTGCCAAATAGAATAACAGCTGCGAACTTTACTACGGGCATGCTTATTGCATCTACTACTAACTAATAAACAATAAGTTCAATTTACATGAAATTTAACTATCGGTTTATAACTAGACAGAGTCCCCAACGATAGAATCAAGTTCATGAAAGGAACAAAAAGTAACCTAGCAAAATATAATTACAGGCACAGAAAAAATATGCTGTACACGCATTTTACTGGAGTATAAAAGAACTATATGGAGATGGAATGACACCGAGTAAGATCACATATCGCTCCAACTATCATCGTCACAGCCATCATCGCTACCAACAAATGCCTGACATTACCACAAAGCAAAATTATGAACAAGGTTTCTTCTATAAAGTAAAATATTAGCAGTTTCAAATTCACAGGAACAACTAAACCATTCCAGCTATTCTATAAGCAAGTATCAAATTGCAGCAATGCCTTGTGCCCATGAGATAGAAACAGACATTCGAGGAATGATCAAGTCAAAAAAGGAAACTTCCCCCTTCATCAAATTACTTTTAATTCAAAAGTAACTGTAGTTTCATCATATTCTATTTGTAAGCATCTTCATCACAGACAGATTTGATAGAAGGAATAAGGGGGGAGATAAAAGAGTCAGATCTTATCACTGCTCTCACAAGATATAGAGCTCTTATTTCTCTGCATTAACCTTCCAACACATGTAACCCGCTAATATATAATGATGCAATGGATTATTAGCAATAAATCTTGTATTTTCAATTCTACAGATATCTACAATGATGCCTTACAAGAGAAGGATGTACTCAGCATCACTTTTTCCCTTCATTGAACTGAACACAGCATTCGACAAGCCTACTTGACTTAATCACTCGATTTTACAGTGGGCTTTGGGGAAAAAAGCATGTTTATGGGCCCAACATCGTGAATAATCATGAACATGAAATACATGCTATTTTCCAATCTCATGGTCCCAAATATCAATATTCAATGCCCATTGTCAATTGCATATAACAGTTGCAGCATGTTGAATTGTTGATATCAGAAGTACAGAAATAGAAGATTAGGTTCTGGAAGTCCCAAGATACAAACCTAACGAACTACTATTACATCAGTACAGGATAACTGGTCTATGTAGAAAGCATAAATTAGTATTAGCATCCAAAGAAAATACCTGGCGGATTGCATTGGCTTTCTCAATAATGGCAGAGACACTGCTGTTGGTGGGAGTTTCTGTTGAATCGGCATCAGGTTTTGACTTAACTGTGCGCCTCAAGTTGAAAGACTGTAGAAAAACATTAAATAGAATTAATCAACTCCAGGTGGTGATGTTATATTGATTTAATTATTCACGCATACCTGTAGATCAGAATTAACACTTGACCATTTTTATCATTTAGAAGTATTCAGAACTTCGAATATTATTAAAGCCAACATCCAGTATATCATTTAATTTGCTCGACTAGAAGAAACAAATTAGTAGTAATCTTATAGTTAATAATAAGTATTTATGTATTACATCAATATATAACATTATACCCAGATCGATATAATCCCATATAATTCCAAAACAACCCCAAAAATGTGCCAGATTTTGACTGGATGAAGTCAGAATAAAGTCTAAGACATTGCTAGTTGGGTTACCTTATTTCGAATTTGATCAAGCAACTCTTCTCTCTCATCCTGGTCCTTAATACGTGAAGCATCTATTTTAGACTTCTCATGTCCACTGGACTTCTGACGATCAAACTAAGAAAATAAGATTAAGAATTAAGGTAAGCGCATTAAAAGAGTTCAAGTTAGGACTAACTAGTTAAATTACATTGCCAGTTCCTTTAAACGAGCTTAATCTTCTTTCTGTAAAGGTGCAAAGAATATAGTTGCATTTGCAACAACAACAATAAAGCCAGTCCCAAACAGTTGGGGTAGGCTAGAGATGAAACCCAATTAGAGTCACAAGAACCAAAATAAATAGCAATAAAAACATTAATATAGTACTAATCATAGCAATAATGATAAAAGTTAAAAGAAAAAAAATGTGATTTCTAGGTCATGGTTCTAGCATGTGGATCGCTAATTTCCGCAGTTGCACTTGCATTAAAAAATTGACAGAAATTCCACACAAACACTGATCTTGCCCATGTCATGATTTCACTACAGGGCCAAGTATGTAAATATTTAATCCAGTTCAGTAGTATAAAGTAATGACCAAGTTTTACACAATAAGAAACAAATATCATAATAACTCCTGAAATTACACAAAAGAATTGACAAAAGCAGTAGCTCAATAGCCAAATTACAACATAAATTAAAGCCTAAGTAATTGAGATCTAGACCATGTGATATGAAACAAAAACAGAAGTGTCATAAAGTATCTTGGAAGCTGTCATATTTAATAAAAAGATTGCTTAGTGCAAAATTGACACTCTACATTCCATGCTTAAACCTGCCGAAAGAGGCTACAAATAGAGCTAAATTCAAGACCTTAAAAAACAGTTTCTTCTTGTATAAACAGAAAGTACAAGTATTCCCACATATTAATTGTGTATTCAGTTATATTTAAAGGTGAACTCACCTTCTTTTTGTTCCAATGAATCACTTCTCCTTCTAGCTTCATTTCTCTCACAGAAATGGGGCTTGGGTCCATCCTTATCTCGGGCTTCTCCTAATAGAGTCATCATGAATGAAAAATTGAATAATATACAGAAACATAAACAAATAAACTTGTAATAACTGACCAACTAAAACATCTACCCATACTTAAAATGACATACTATTTCAAACTGCAAGGTGTACATACTAGTATCAAGATTTTTACTTTTTCAGGTGATCTAAGTTCCTGAACCATGTAGTTTTGTCCGTCCCAAGCCAGGATATAGGGGGATTGTGATATACTTGGCAACGCAACCTAAAAACCCATTCTCATGGAAATGGAGCCCAATCAAATTGACCCTCAAAGTGTTTCACCTCTGGCCTATCCTAACTTGTTTGGGGCTAATAACTTCGTTGGTGCTGCCGATGTAAGTAAAACAGAAGGTGTTTAGTTTATCTCACCTCATTCCTGCTGAGCATTGGCTGGACTGGCATTGCAGGTACAATGGGCGGTGAGGGCAAGTGCACATGGTTTTGCCATCGCGGCACCAGAGTAGTGTTTGTATCTCCCACAGAAGACCCTGCAGGTTTAATCAGTCTCCATTGAGCTGGTGGCAGGGGCGGTGGGGGCGGCATCTGGTTTGCATTCTCCAAAACATATTTTGAATTTAAATCCCTGTTCAGATTTGAAACTGTTTCGATCCCATGAAGTTCAGTCTGCTCAAATTCCATGTAATTTGAAGCAGAAGCATCGATGGGAGGTTGGAGCTTCTCAGAATAATCTGGAATTTCATCAGGATCCCACACATCAGAGTTAGAGAACAACCTCGGAGATAAATCCTCTGAGGAATAAGCATACGATCGACCAAACGTGTCTTCATCAGAGTTTGACCCACTATCACCAGCCAGATATGTGGGGCCTGGAAGGATCTGAAAATCAGGAAACACAGCATCGTAATTCGAGCCCTCGTCTAGGTTTCCATTCATGGGGTGGAAGGAAATTTTCATGAATTCAAGAGGAGGCGAAGATCGACCAGTGGAATTGCAAGATGGAGAACCTGACAGTGATCTCCTAGCATCAGAATCAATGCCACCGCCATGTGCAGCTGGTTCAGGGTAAGAAACAGGAGAAGGAGATGATGAGATTCTCTTTTGTAGAGTATTTGTAAGAAATCTCTGAGCAAGACTTGAGAAGCTTGAGGACAGATTCACCATCCCATTACCCTTGTTTTCATGGCTGGTATTATCACCATTCATAGTAGAATTACCAGGAAGGGTTTTATTTACATCTTCTGATAAATTAGAATCAGGCATGCTTCCGTTAGCAACTATATGAGGCATGGCTTCTTCCATTGGATTATTAGCCGATGCAAAAACTGGTGGTTTTGATGGCTCAAGCCCAAAAAGGCCTGCATTTGTCCAGAGTTTAGCTGAAGAACCATTAACATAAGGAGTCTGCTCTATGTTGAAGTTCTCATTAATAATAGTATCATGCATGCCATTCGCAGGAATGGTCTGGATATCAGAAATTGAAGCCTGCATCTCATTTTCCACGGATTCAGAGGTAGTAATTGTGCTTGAAACCCTTGCTTCCTCTACACTTCTACTGGGATAATCATTTGTGTCATTTTCGTCTTTGGATTGTACTGTCAGATCTGGTAATGGGTGTGATGCCGAAGCTAGAGGGGGTATATCCGAGTATTGCAGGAACTCATATCGCCGAGAAGCATTTCTGGACTTAATTTTAACCCTAGAAGAATTTTCGATAGATGGCTCGTCAGTTTCATCCAACAATTCAGTTTCCAGAGGTACAGAATGCTCTGAGAAACCAGTAGAGGCAATTTTGGAATATTCTTGAGATTCATCTCGTGAATAACCAGTAGTTAGAAATTCAGTTGTTTGGGGATTATTGGGAGAACCCTCATTAAGAACCAGCGTGCTTATTTCAGGAGGAGAGATTTCAGAAATTTCTTGGTATTGTGACTCTCTCCTAGAAACATTGCCATTTGCAGATTGTCCATCATCAGTCGGCGATAGGGTATTCATTTCACAAACTTCTGAAGATGCAAATCCAGAATTTCTTGGGGATTCATGCTGCCTGGAGGAATTCTCATGTTCAGCTTCTATCCTCTCAGAAGCCAACAGATCATCTGAAGAAGCAACTTGGAACAATTGCAAGCTTCCATTTATTGGCTTCACCACAGATTCAGAACCAGAGTCATGCAATTGATTCACCTCAGACTTGGTATGATACTCCATTTCTGTCTCTGTTTCTGATTCTAATGTATTCAGAGCATCAACAAAGTTTTCAGCCTCACTGATGACTTCTTCACGGTTAGCAGTCACTAGAGTGAGAGGCAAAGGAAATTTCCTACTATCGGGCGGAACATCTTGGTTGTTAAACATAGGATTTACATGTACCTGATCCATCATCACATCATCATAGTACACAGTGCTAGTCGTTGCAAGTATTGGGGCCTTTTCATCCCAGGTGATTGAGCGTGGTGGTGATAAAGAAGCATTAACAGGTACCGGATTTGAGTAATAATCCTTGTCTGCCTCTTCTTGTTTAACAGAGGAAGGAGATGGATATTCAGTTTCATCAGGTAATACTGATGGACCTGAAACAGGATCTGGATCAGCAACCTGCTCAACAAGGCTAAATCGAGACTTTGAACCTAAGGAGGTGGAACGACTAATCAAATCCGGGTTGGATGGCATATCATGTACAGATCTGTTTTCGGATAAGCTATGTGTGTCAGAGCTTGGAGATTCAAACCGCCTACAAACAAGTAATAACACTTTGTTAAGGTTTTTTTAATAAACCCAGCAAATCAGTGCATCATGTACTTGGGATTCAATTTTTCTATGTTGGTGTCTGTAATTACCCTAGCTAAATCTGAGGAAATCATACTGGGGTCATATTTATTTTATTTATATCATATCCCTGGTCCGTGTTGTTTCATACAAAAGTATGTTGTCAATTGTCATACAAATTAAAAATATATATTTCAGGAAACAAATATAGACCACCAAAACCCAGGACTCATTATTTGAATTGGCAACTGAACTAATATGGTACAGTGCCACCAGACACTTGCAATGTGTAAGGTCTGAATTCGTTTTTTTAATTCCTGATCAATGTTTAATCAGATATACTGCCAAATAAGACAAAAAAAGTATATTACTGGCTGTCATGCTGTGATGCAATAAGCATTTCCGGAAGTGCGCCATTTCTTAACCGAGATGCGCCTGGTGCATTTTGTAGCCCACCATTCCTAGTACGAGATCCTTTTCGCTGTCAAAGTTACATGGGAACAAGACCTTTAGCATAATATTGACTCATCTCAATCCTGATTGCAATTAGTGGTGTTCAGTGGGCTGGGCTTATATAAAGGTACCTTCTTGGTGAGAACACAGACTGTTAGGCAAACAAAAATGTAGAACCCAGTTCTTCCTTGCGGTTGCCAAATTTTAATACTTGATTTATAAGAAAACAAGCAGTTATTAAAAAATACCTTGACTTTGTGATGTTTCTTCTCTTTGTGGGCATTTTCAGCATCTTTTACCTTAGATAACATATCCCACGCTTTCTCAAAGAAGGTTGGATCAGAGTATCTCTTTAAGCATGCACCAGGACCACCATTATCAAACCTTTATAAACAAATAGAAACTGTTACTTTTAAAATGGAGTCAAGAATTTTCATATAAATAAAAGATAATGAAGAAATTCTAAAGTTGCAAATGAAAAAATAAAAGGCTATTCGCCTACTCCAATCTTACTTGTCAAGCAGATACAAACGTGGTGGATCTCGACATTCTTCATATGAATCCATCATAAAACGTGGTAAATCACTTGACAGTAAGTGGCCTTTCTCGGTCCGTACACGTGCATGCCATTCACATCCTACATTTCAAACACACATACAGAAATCATTGAATTGAATTCTTCATAAATTAATGATCTGCATTCCCTATTTCAAAGATCACAATGTTGGCTATATAACCATTTTTGACATGGAGAAAACAACAGAAAATTTCTACATGTCTACACCCTACAGAATTAACAGATCAGGGGCAACTGCATGTCTAAACTCTGACAAAATGGAAGGAAACAAAAAGAATAAATTATAAAACAATACAAAATTATTACCTGCAATATAGGCGAGATGGATATGACTTGTCTGCCCTCTGATGGCCTTCTCAAGCGATGGCAATGCTGCCTCTATGTTTCTGACACGTGTCATTACTTTACGTCCTCTTGCTGATGTGGCTATGACCTGCTCATGCAAATCATGAAATATATCTGCTGCAAACCTACATCAAAGATAAGAGCAATACACTTAGTTTTCTGTGATTCAAAATACCGAAACACCAAACATGGTCTAACAACATCATTACAAAGACAAGATTAACAAACCACAAACTTAAGAAAACTGGCACCGCTCATTAATATTAACCCTTTGTTGGTTTTTTTTTTTTCTACGTTCAATCCCTGCTAAAAATTGGACCTCTTGCTTGATAGCATCAATGCAAAATTGCTAAAATGTCTATCAGTCTAGCGCTACACTAGAAATACGAGACTACATAAATGTCAAACTAAATGGGGAATCAATACTGGACTTCCGTATCCCAATTCAGAATTGATTAGCATGCAAAGAACAAATATTATTACAAATAGAGAGGAAAAAAATTACTAATTTGAACAAGAAACAAAACTCCCATCCATATACCCACACCGACGCTTTGTGCATGTCAACTAACATTAGCAATACCAATAAAATCTGTCACACACATCGACGACCCTACCTAATTATTATTGATTTTTATCCAATTAAAACTAAACAAATCTATTAGCCAAACAAATTTCACCAGGAAAAATTTAGACCCACAAAAAGAACCACCAAAAAGAGAAACAAAAAGAAGAAAATGAAACAATTCTGTGCAAATCACACAATTGGATAGCACATATATCTCCTAGATCAAATCTAACTATAGCAACCAATAAACCAGACTGGTGGTTAAATGTACACAATCTGGGAGATGCAGAAAGAGACTTGGCTTCATAATATGAACAGTCAATTCAAGATTTATACAATAAAATAAAATTAACTAATTCCTCATGCTGTTAATCCCAATCTCAGACCAAACCATTTGACATTTCCAATGAGAGAGAAGGGAAGAGGTATAGATAGACATACTCGGCGAGATCGCCGAGCTGGCGCAAGATCCCGACCAACCCGGCGACGGCGACGCCATCGAGCACGGCCTTGGGATCCTCCCGCTTGACGGCGCCCCGGTACAGCTCCGGATCCCCGAGGCCGTACTCGTTCCTCACCTGAAACCTCAGCAACGGCATCCTCCTCAAACCCTCAAACCCTCACTCCCTCACTCCCTCCCCACCATTGACAAACACAAACTGAGCTGAGAAGCGCAGAAGCAGAGAATGCTGCTGCCGCTACGCTTGTGGCGAGTGTTGCTGGTTTCTCAAGGCATCGCCATTCCTCACTCCTCCTCCTCTCGTTTTCTCCCTCTCTTTTCCTTGGACTCTTCTTCTTCTTTTCTTTTCTTTTCTTTTCTCAGGTTATTTTTTCCTCCCTCTGATTTGATTTCGATAGCTACTTTTTTTTAATTTTTTTTTTTATTTTGAGAGAGTTTTAACTTCAAGACTTGAAAGTTGAGAAGTTGAGACGGGGATTCGGAAGAAGGTAGGAAGAAAGAAAGAAGGGAAGAAAGAAAGGAGTGTTTATCCTCTGCTGCGCAGTATTTTACTGCGCAGCGAATTAACGATGTGGATTATAGTGGGGCTTTTTTGAGATTGAGCTGCACGAATCTCAAAGCGAATCCAACAGTTGAAACGCTGCGCAGTAACTTACTGCGTAGTAGAGGATATGAATTGGAAAGAAAGTGAGCACTGCTACTACTCTATCAGTACTAACTACGCTGCCTGCTCCTCTGCTGCGCTGTAACACACGCCGCGGGTCACGAACGGTTGAGATTCTTTTTCGGGAATGACCTGCACGAATCTCGACGCACTAGCAGCTCACGAACGGTTGGAGTTCTTTTCCAAGAGTGATCAGCACGAATCTTAAAGCATTAGTTTGTAGATCGGACGGATGCTGTGTCGCGCTGTGATTTCCGGCGCTATAGGGGATAGATACGAGCTGCTTGTGTTTTTTTTTTTTTGGGTGGGTTTCGGTTTTGGGCTGTCGCTGTGTTTTTCGCTGCGCTTGTCGCGGAGGGGAAGGGGCGCTGGTTTTGGTTTTGTTTTGGGGTACATGGAAGAGTACCAATGAGTGAGTGTTTGTTTGGGTCTAGTGAAGGACTTGTTTGGTAAATGCATTCAATATGATGGGGGGGAATGGATTTGAGATTTGAGAGCATTATTTCATTATTATTTGTTTGTTAATTGTTCCCGCTAAAAGGTGGATGGGATTATAAATTATAATAAAATGAATGTGTATTGTGATTTGTGAATGTATATTCTTCTATCTTTTTTACCGAATAAAATTATGTTGAAAGGGCTGCACTAATTAATTCTCACAAAAAAAAAGGATATGTTCCAACTTTTAGTCGGCTTGAAAAATCATAAGCACCATGTTTGGTTAGAGAATAAAATTAAAAGAGGCGTAACTCACTATGTCAAGTTATGACACCATAAAATATTCTTGTTTGGTTGAGTAAGTGGAGGAATAGGAAGAGAACATTCATTATTTTATTGTTATATTAACTATAATATTCTTTTTGTTATTACTATATTAATAATAATATCAGTATTCTAATTAATAATATTATTAGTACTTAATATTAATAACATTATTTTATTGTTATGATAATTATATGCTATTATTAATTTTATTTCTACTACTATTTTTACAATATTATTATAACTATGATTATAAAAATATTTATTGATATTATTGATATTATTTTATTATTTTATTATAATTAAAACATGATATTTTTATTGTTAATATTTTATTAGTGTCATTATCATTATTATTTTATTGTTATGTTTATTATATATTATTATTTTAGTTATCATTATAATATTATTATATTGTTATTAATTTTATTTTCATATTTTTAGTATTATAATTATGAGTTATTACTTAATAAAATATCATTATATTAAACATTGTGTTATTTTTTTTGTCATTATGGGTAATATTATTTTTATTAAATATAATAATATAAAAATATTATATTATTATTATCAACATTATTTTATTATTATTATTATTATTACTATCACTATTATATTATTGAAGTAGGTGATAAGATTAATTACAAATATCAATTAACTAAATATGTGATCCTCATGTGGCTTAAAGAGGGGGAATAAGTTATACCACCTATTTTGGCTCTTTAATTTTAGGAGTTAAGATTCCATGCTATTCTCTTTTATGCATGAGCAAGTTATCCATGTTTGGCTCTTTAAATGAGGTATAAGGGTGTTATTCCTCATTTATTCTCTAACAAACATGGTGAAGTAGAATAACTTTTAATGTTTAAACTATTTTGAGCATGATTAACGTTATTATGACTTAGTTTTGACATGATTCGTCATGTTCTTGGAATAATTTTAATATATATTTTTTTGTATCCTTTTCTCAAAACTCATTTTTTTTATTATTTTTCATATGAATCATTATAAACGTTTTTTTAATGTTTATTTATTTTTCGTTTCAATGTTGTTTCAACAAAGCCTCTAGTACCAAAAAAAACTCAAACTTAAAATATTAAAATCGTTCAGGAAATTATTTTAATTAAAAAATAGCTAAAATTCGAATTTTAATTATAATAAAACATTGCCTTTAACAAAGTATGACAGATTGACAGTGCATCGGAATAACTTAGTTTAATAAAATATTGCTAACTGCTTATTGCGTAACTTTGAATTAGCTCACAATTGATTGAGACTAATAGAGACAGCAAAGGTCATTAAGGATGGAGACTTCAGGCATATTTTCTTTAATGACATGGGTTTTGACGTTTGATATAGACAAAAATTCCAAGATGCAATAATTTTCTTTTAACAGTGAAAAAGCTTTCCCGGCAATATTCCGGAAGAACTTTCAAAAGTGTTTGTGACATGTCCTTGGTACCCACAGCAATTTCTACCCCTTCAAAGCTCAATTAAGTCTCCGTTGATTAAAGCGTAAAAATTTTATAGGAGGTCACTCAACTTTACAGCAAATTTATAATTAGTCATTAAATTTTTATTTATTAATTTTTTGTCACTAAACTTTAAAATTATATTAATTATTCTATTAAGTTGGATGAAAAAAAACTAACGGAGTAACCAAATTTGGACAAGTATCAAAGTTTAGTGACTAAAAATGAATAAATAAAAGTTCAGTGACCAATTATAGATTTTGAGCAAAAGTTCAGTGATCTCCCAAAACATTTACCCTCCATTAAAATCAGACTGCTCTCATAAATAATCACTAATTGCCTTCATGAATTGCATAATTATATTATTGTGGCATGTTGTGCTTCGCAGAAACACATGACAGACAGCTATGTGTTTGTACGAGAGAGAGATGCCCTTATTAATTCCAGTGGGGTTGAATCTTTTTTTTTTTTTTTCTTCTCAACAACAGATACCGAAAGGTTCGACACCATTTGCCAATTTTGGCGGTCGGTATTAATTACCTGTGTACAGTTTTTGTCATTCATATTTTGACGGAGGAAAGGAAAAGTTGTGATCTTTATTATTGGTCATGCATCTTTTCTTTGCGGTACGGTTGATTGAGTGTTTGGTTGTTCTGAATTTTTGGTGAAAATGGAGACAACTTCACATGATCATATTATGTTCAGATATTTTTGACAGTTGGGCAGTTGGTGAAAATTAAAAATACATGTACTTTATGTCGTGAATTGTCTACTCTATTGTGTTGTAGACCTGATAAATCAGACAAGTTATAGTTTGGGTCAGATAAAATAAGATTCGGTTTACCTAGATTTAAGTTATGTGGAATGGATTAAGTTCGGTCCATCTTATCGGTTTCACGGCCAATCTAGATACGGTTTGACTCAAGTGTCGAGTTACTTTTATTTGGACGTAGGTTAGAGATAATTAAGGTATGAATTAACAGAAATTATGCTATTGGACATTCTTTTAAATTATAAATAAATTTAAAATTTTCCACGTAACACTATATTTATACCACATTGCTTATAAGTCTCAACTCCAACTATAAAATTACACAAAACAATTAAGTATGTGTTTTTTTTTTTTTTCCTAATTTTGTAATTGTCACAACTACAATAAAATAAATTGTGAAATCCATGATGTGTCCGTTTTCTTGAAAAAAATGGAGACCAGAAATTCAGAATAGTAACCAAACTAATTATAAAATGGCTGTCTGGGTCCCCCTGACCTGAGATCCTGAGGATGGAGATGCATAGTACTAGACTACTAATACAACAACTCATAATCATTTCATAAATAAAATGTTTCCCATACATGCACAGACGGACCACAGAGGGAGGATGAGATGAATTGTGTCACAAGCAATTTCCAGAATGTTTTTTTGGGCATCAGTTCCCTCTCCAACAAACTCAGCATATGAAAGAACGTAAAATAAAAGGTATAGAAAATATAATAAAAGCTTTGACCATGTAGTAGGCTGGCTGGCTGGTAGCGGTAGGCAAAAAGATTGTGCATTTATTTCTCCTCATAATAGATTAGACATTAGGAAATGAAATGAGGACCAGATAATATAAAGTTCATGCATTGTATAATACTAGTATAATAAAAAGGCCGTGCGTTGCTTCGGGCCGAAATTATTATTTTTTATAATAAATTTTTAAGATAATATGTAGTGAGCCTTATATTGAGAAAATTGACATGGGCCTTAAATTTTAATGGGCTGAGACATTAACATCAACAGACATTAACATCAACGGATATTACGTAAATCAACAGTTCTGATCTATCTAAAAAAATTATCAACAGTTCACGTTTTTTATTTGGGGAAGATAACCTTTCATATCATTTTTACCGATATGCTTTTATATATAGTAAGGATAAAGCTGGGCTCACCTTCTTGTTATCCATCCCTATGCATGTTCATGTTTTTGTGGGAAGTTGGCACATTTATTTTATTTTTTATTATTTGTACAGTATTATTATTAATATGTTTTCTGGTGGAACAAATTTAAAATATTTGGAATGAGACTGGATGCTTTTTGTTATCTTATCTGTTATTATTAAAATATTGTGCAGAGTCAAACCACAGAAAATATATAAAATATATAAAATGGGTTGTTACATATGATTGAGTCCGTATCCTCTGCGATCCAAAACAGACCCTACGATCTCGATCCGACGGTTGAGACTTTTTAGGGGGTTTTGAAAGAATTTCAGCCGTCCAATCTGGATCTCAGATCCTGAGATCGAATTTGGATAGCAGCTCATTTCAGCGCACATATGATTAATAATTGCTACTTCGATTAACTCGTCAGTCGCCACTTGCCAGAAGGAAAAAAAAAGTATTAAATTGAAAAAAAAAATAAAGAGTTTCTTTTTAGAATAGTAAAACTTCAAAAAGTAGAGTATCAATAAACTTTACAAGCAAATGAAGTATTAAATAAAGTATAAAATTGAAAAAAAAATAAAGTATTAAATTGAAAAAAAAAAAATAAAGAGTTTCTTTTTAGAATAGTAAAACTTGAAAAAGTAGAGTATCAATAAACTTTACAACTTTTAGTCAATACCCATGAAGCCATTTTCTACCAAATGACACTTTCCGGTAGATCGATTGTGGTCCTGCATAAATGATAAATTATCTTTGGGCACGACTATCTACATGCCTAAGTGCTGTTTATCAAAGATGTAAAGCATATTCTTTAAAAATACAGAGGAGGGATCCATTGACAATGGCTATATTAACAATTTTGACAATCAGGTTTTTCAAAAAATTATAAAAATTCATACAAAATCTTAAAAATAAAAAACGTTTTAGGGATGCATTACTTAACTTGTAGATTGATGATGTTTCAAGTTTCAATCAATTTGAATATCGTTTGGTACCTTATCAAAATTGTATACACTTTTTAACGGGTCAAACATAATCAATCTATAAGTTAAGTAATACTTCCATAAACTTTTTTTTTTTCTATTTTTATGATTTTTGTGATTTTATATAAATTTTTGAAAAGTATCATTGTTAAGATTGTCAAAATAACTATTGTCAATGGATCCCTCCTAAAAAATATATATGTTATATAATATGGGTGGGTCTGATGTTGACAGTGAGAATAGTGTACTAAAAAATGTAGAAGAATATATATATAGTTCATCTAATTGTTGGTTGACTAACTAAATTAGTTAAATCTAATAAATCTACAAAACAGTTTGAAATAGTTTTCTAATTAATTCAAATTAGCCATATTCTTAACCTGTGAAGGCACATTCATAACGTCATGTTGACTTACATACATGCCCCAAATAAGCTATATAATATGCATTATTTATGCATGATGGGGTGATGATTTATTATAATAAATTATTAATGCTACTGTTTGACATTTATATATTAATTAATGAAAAATTAATTTGACGTTTAATTAGCCTGTATATATAAATTGGTTTATTGGACAAATTAAATATTGTCGGCCTTACGACCGTCGACTATATATATTAACATGATTTAAAATTCGATTAAAGAAAGATTATCGATTTAAATCTTTTTTGACCCTTAATTAATTAACGCGCCCATTAATTGTCTTGAATGGCAGATTTTAGCAGAATGTGTTAGTTATTAAAGAAAGCTAAAAGCTGATAATTAAACAATGGATAGTTTATCGGTGAACTAAAAGCAGATTTAAGTGTGTTTTCAGTTATGAAGCATGTATCATTCACAGACTCCGTTAGATTTATTTTTTTTTAGATATTGATGATGGAGTTAAGACGCTCAAATTTAAATGCCTATATCTCCATTAGAATTTGGAGCTTGCAATTTTTCAGATCAGAGTGTTACTGACACCACTAGACCAAATACTAGTTCTACAATATTTTAGATATATTGTTAATGACTACTTCCCTCCCGGATTAAGACATTATAGCATTTAAATAAGAATTTATCAAATTATAATAAATAACTTAGTATGGAATAATACTTGTTTTGAATGACTGCTATATATATCAAACATGTCAAGGTGATCTAGATCTGCATTTTTATATGAATCACGGATCAACCCAAATCGATCAATGTAGGCTGGAATTCATTATTATATAATTAACTGAAAATTTTGTTTATTTAGCCAAAGGACATATATATTGTGTTGGTTTGATTGATTTGGCATTTCCCATGAAAGATCTAATTGGGTCATGAGTGCATGTCATTTGTGTCCAAATCAAATTGTCCGGTTGCTATATATCTTTCATCTTTGTTTTTGTTTATAGCATAATTATTGGGATAGGTTAATTATTGGGGTATATCGGTCGATCTGATAAAATATATTATAATTATACAAAAATCAATATAGATTTTATAGAGTAAATTAATATAAGTGAGTTTTATGAGCTTAAGTTGATACTTCAAATTTTGGTTTATATGGCTCAGCAAATTATTTATATCAAAATTTTGTTGGATACACAAATTTTCTATTTCTAAGAATTTTTAAAGATTTCTTGAAAATTTTTCAAAAGTGATATATGAATTATTGATTATTTGTGATTACCACCACATTCAAAAAAAATATATTGATTATTTATTAATACAGTGTAATTTCTGTAAAAAAAAAATCCAAAATAAAATACTTTTCTTAATTTTTTTTAAAATGAAAAAAATTTGGTATCCCACAAAACATTGATGATATAAATTAAAGAACGTAATGAGCCACAAAAACTAAACTTGGATGCGACTTGATATGTTCTTAAGTTTAAACTCACGGAAGACCGCGGTAATATTGAAACCGGAAATGATTTTCTCAATGAAAATGATTTATAGTTTTCTACCTCAATGTTTCTAGAGGACCAGATCTGGAAGCATTTGGGCTCGTTCGGCAATCCAACAAGGAACAAAATTTGATCCGCGTTAAGGAGTTCACGTTCAGATGTCTTGATCTATCCAAAAGTGTTGAGGAGGCTTGATCCATGGATTCCCCTTCCTAAAGAATCCTGACAGGGGATCAAGCCGGGCTGTAAAAAAGACTTAAGAAGAGGCTCTTGATTCGCACTAAAGAGCACATGTTCAGAAAGATCAAGCGAGATCAAGACGTTTCAAACCTCCTTGATCCATCTTTGCCGAACAGGACAGGCACAGACAGAACTAATAATATCTGCAGCGTGATTAGGTCCACAGGGCCAATAATTAATAGGCCGTTTTATATTTGTCTGGTCTATCCACGAACTAATGGCTTAACCAAGGAACATGGTGTCCAATTTGGACATCAGTACATGTCTGTCTCGTAGTAGCGTGGTTTATTTATCAGCCCTGTATATAGTTGACTCCAATCTACTTGTACATACAGAGTACAGACGGATTTTTTGTAGTGGACTAGTACAACTCCAGCACTGCTGAGTTATCTGCTGTGATTTCAGATCTCCTAACATATAATATAGCAAATTTTTTTATAAATCGAAATTGAAAAAAACAAATTTCGGAAAAGAGTAAGATGACACCTATTTTTACACCACTAGATAGAACCGAATGAACCATTCAGTTCCTTCAAAGGAACCGAATTGTTCATTCGGTAGGACCTTTTTTTTTTTTTTTTGCAACCGGCCACAAACCATTCGGGTTTTCAAAATGGGTTTGCACTCAAATTTTTTTTCAAAATGGATTTGCACCCGTTTATTACTATATTTCAGTACTTATGTTGTTAATCATAATTATAATATGATATAGAGTTAGACTATTATATTAACGTTAGCATTTGAGATCGAAATCCTAACGCTTAAAACCCATTTTGAAAAAAATTTCGGGTGCAAACCCATTTTGAAAATTATTTTTCCACCCACCCAATTTTGAAACTGTTTTGGCCACATTTCAAAATGAGGTGGGTGAGAAATTTTCAAAATAGGTTTGCACCTAAAATGTTTTTCAAAATGGGTTTGCTCCTATTTATTTTCTATATTTCAGTACTTATGTGGTTAATCATAGTTATAATATGATATAGAGTTAGACTATTATACTAACGTTAGCATTTGAGATCGAAATGCTAACGCTCAAAACCCATTTTGAAAAAAATTTTGGGTGCAAACCCATTTTGAAAATTTTTTTTCCACCCACCCCATTTTGAAACTGTTTTGTTTGTGTCCGGTTGCAAAACCAAAAAAAAGGGTCCTACCGAATGAACCATTCGGTTCTATCTAGTGGTGTAAAAACGGATGTCATCTTACTCTTTTCCGAAATTTGTTTTTTTCAATTTCGATTTATAAAAAAATTTAATGATATAGTACAATGCTATGCAACACATGAGCCGTTGGATCTCCTCGACATTTATTTAAAGAAAGCACACATACACAATGAGGAATGATTATCGGATAATTTATGTGTTGAAATCAATCGTATGATACCCAAATATTACATCACTTTAATTAGCACATGCAGCATGTACATATATATATCCTTGTCTTTACTATATATAAAAGCATATTGAAAAAAATGATATGAAAGGACTATCTTCCCCAAATAAGAAATCTAAGCCGTTGATCATTTTCTTAGATAGATCAGAACCGTTGATTTACATTAATGCCTATTAACGTTAATATCTCAGTCCATTAAAATTTAAGGCCCATATCAATTTTCTCAATATAAAGCCCATTACATGTTATCTTAAAAATTTATTATAACAAATAACAATTTCAGCCTAAAGAAACGTGTGAGCTCTTTACTAGTATATATAAAAGCATATTGGAAAAAAATGATATGAAATAGCTATCTTTCCCAAATACGAAATCTGAACCGTTAATCATTTTCTTGGATAGATCAGAACCGTTGATTTACATTAATGCCTATTAACGTTAATGTCTCAGCCCATTAAAATTTAAGGCTCATATCAATTTTCTCAGTATAAGGCCCATTACATATTATTTTAAAAAAATTATTATAAAAATAACAATTTCAACTCAAAGGAACGCGTCTGCTCTTTACTAGCATATATATATATATATATATATATATGAAAATACAGGTTGGTGTTATGTAAACTTTGAGTGTTAAAAATATCTAGTCCTAAAGTAAAATTGGCGGTGAACGTCATTGTTACCGGGTGGTGGATAGGCAGCTGAACCGGTCCAACTCCTAACATGTCATATTGTGGTATTTATTCTATATTTCAATGGAAGGTTTGGTAGGCTAGCCTTTTGATGTAACATTCTTAAAGCTAAAGTTATATTCCTTGTTGTAAATAAAGATTTGATGTTGATGTTATTCTCAGTATTTAACCAACATAAAAATGTAGTACTTAATAATTTATATATTAACAATTTTTTTTTAAAAATAATGTCATACATTCTTCATTTATTTTAGCACTACGCAAGCGATATGGATGGATATCTCTATCTATTCCGCAAATTACACGAGATTTCTTTATAAATAATTTCGAAAAAGTATTTTTTTTCCAAAAAAAAGAAAATAATTTCAAAAAGAAATACCTACCATGTACTTAATTTCCATTACGCAATTTGGTGGACAATATATGCAGGTTTTTTGTTAGCTCAGTGGGAAACTACATCTATCAAGAAGACTTGCTTCCAAGTCTTCCTTCAGCGAACTCCTTCTTTTTAATATATACAACAACTTTAGTGCATTCATAATGCTTTCTTAATTTACTTTACTAACCAACTAAAATACCACAAAGGTACAGAGTTTAATAATACTTTGAATCCGGGCATTACATGCGACATTAGCCCCACATGGAGAGAGATTCTATTATAATTTGTGTTTATGCACTTTCTAACTAACACTTTAATTTTGTTATACAATGTTTATATATATATATACCAGTAAACAGCCCACGCGTTGCTTTAGACTGAAATTGTTATTTTTTATAATAAAATTTTAAGATAATATGTAATAGACCTTAAATTGAGAAAAAATTGATATGTGCCTTAAGTTTTAATGGGTTGAGACATTAAAGTACGTCGACAGTGGTGATCTATCTAAGTAAACTAGCAGCATACCTGCATCATGCTGCGGACAATTTAATTTTCATTAATGCTAACAATATAATGACAAAATCTTAGTTGACTACAATGCGCTAATTAAGAAGGTAATTTCACAATCTCAATTTTAAGTTTGTACCATTTCATACCAAATAATTTATGATTTATTTATAAACACATTTAATTGGGACATGTGTCTTACTCATTATTTATGATTTTTCGATAAATATTAAAATACCAAATTTTGATATAGTAATATTGTAAGTTGTTATCTTATTTTTTAGGGGAATAATATTACTCTTAAAATGTTAATCATGAGTAGTTAATTAGAATTATGATATTTTCATTTCAATGAAAATGGATGGCCTAGTATTTTGATATTTTTTTAGTCTCTCTTAGATGCAGGGGCCGGGAGAAAATTGATAAATGGAAAACATATTATCAAGCGGAAAAAGAAAAAATGATTGTTTTTTCGTTTGACATTTAAATGCCCGGCCCTTAGGCTTCCATTAATCAAATTAGAGACAATAAAATTATATCATATAAAAGAGGGAAACATAGGAAACATTAATGTATTCTATTTTAATTGCAGTCTACAATTGAACATTTGAAAACATATTTAAATCCAAAATAGATATCCATATTTGAAAATGTTCGATATCCAAAATAAGATTAATTATGGATCATGGATATCCAACCGTTGATTTGATATTAGATTTATCATGCACCGCATATCTGATGGCAAGTTACAATCTGGACCCTCCATTGCAGTCTCATCTAACCATTTTTCATGAGACCTCAATGGAGATCTCCATTCCTTACGTGCTTTTTAATATAGAGAGATAATCAACGGCTGAGATTTATTTCTAAGGGAAGATAGAACTTTCATGTCAAAAAATTCGATCTCTTTTTATTAGGAGTAAGGATGTTTATATATACTTAAAATTATAACAATTGAGGAATCAATTGAGAGCGTTGCGACGAGAGTATCCAATAAACAGGAATCTGTCATGTACAACAAAACAAGCCCAAGTTGTTTATTTTCTTCTAATCCTGGGTGGAAAATTAAATCTGGTTAAATGCAAGTTAGCAACTAATTAGCTGTTAAGAAGTACAGCCCAAAATGAAGAAAAAAAAGAAAGCACTTAAAAGTAAAAACGCATTATAAAGTACAGCACAAACAATTATGGGCCTTGAGTGAAATATTGGCCCAAGTATTATTAAAAAAGAAACATGTACAGCCCAAAAATACACAGCGGGTAATTTCAGTTTTCCTAATTGTAGCAGCATTGCAGGATAATTTCAGCATTGTAATAAACATGTAATACAAATAGATTATGTTGAGCACATCATGTACATACTAGTAAAGAGCTTGCTTTGTGCTGAAATTGTTATTTCTTATAATAAATTTTTAAGATAATATGTAATGGGTCTTAAATTGAGAAAATTGATATGGGCCTTAAGTATTTTTTTAATGGGTTGAGACATTAAAGTACGTCAATGGTGGTGATCAATCTAAGTAAACAATCAACGGCTGAGATTTATTCTTTGGGGAAGATATAACTTTCATGTCAAAAAATCCAATCTCTTTTTATTAGGAGTAAGGATATAATATCATGGAATGTAAACAATGTAAATCATTCCATTAGTTGAAAAATATATTTTTCCTTTTAATAAACTAATTATTGTATAAAGATCAGAACAATAATGTATTATGTACTTGAATGTACATAATTTTGAAGAAGCATATATGCAGCATCATTTCAGAATTCTGAATCTACTGGTAAAAAAAAAAAAAAAAAATCACATTCAGACTTTCACAGAGCTTCACATTTTGTTTTTCCTATTCTGAAGTCTATGATATGAACACTTTCTGATACAAATGCTCTCATAGAAGTACAGACAGCAACGCCACGAAAACGAAAAGAACCGAAACGAAAAGCGCCGAGTCGCCTCGAACAAATTACACAAAAACATGGTTTCAAGAATTCTGTTACTAATCTAATCGCCTAAGGCCAAAAGTTCTATTTGGAACTGACCTGTCGAAAACCCCCCAACGGCTGAGTTTTGTGCAGGAATCCTCAGACTTGTCGAACAGTATAGTATAGTTGTAGCTACTCACATTCCTGAAGTAGCAACCATCGGTACCTTCATATTTGAACACCTGTTGTGTACTTCCGACGCCGCTGGTAACCAAATTGCCCTTCACCTTCATGTTACCTTGCGCAGTTTGCAAGTTCTTCTGACACCCAAACCGAAACCCGAGTCCACCTTTCTCTCCAATGATCTGCTTCTGGTCGAAACCAAGTGAAACTTCTGATACCAACGAGTAGGTATCTTTAACCTGGTCAGCCGTACCAGTATACAAATTGAGAGGAAAATACCGTTCCAATTCTTCGGTATAAACAACTGTGTACAAGTCCTTCGCGAATATACTAGATGTAGAATGTATAGTTTGATTCACCCATTGTATGCTCCCATTGCCTTCGAACCGCATAAGATTTTCGAAGTGCAACTCCTGGGAAAAATAGGAAGTGATTTTGCCGTAAGACGACTCGACCCAACCCGCACTAGAGATCACCCTATCAGCTTCAATTTCGAAATTACCATTCAGGCCTTTGAATTTCGAGATAACGCTAGGCACATACTCGGGTGCATCATATTTGATCAAGGATCCCTTTGTTTTGGTACTCTTTTGATCAAGCCAAAGATGCAAATTTGCATCCACAAACCAAACATCCAATGCGTCGGTAACTCCAAAACCGAACTTGTGCGGGTTCCCATCTAGAAGCTTCCCCAAAAACGGTGTGATTTCTATGTCATATGATGGTAAATTAAAAGACCCAATTCCTGTAATTGGCCTCCAAAGAAGGGGATTGACTCCACCGGTGTAAATCACAGTAAACGGCCACACGGCACCGACTACATGATCATCAATCCTCAATGTCACCTCTCTAAACGCACCATTTCCCGGTAAATCCGTGATGTTGTTCTTGGAAATGTAGTCATTAGGAGGGTTTGTGTACCAGAATTCATCACTGGAGTGGAACGAAACATACACTTCGACCACCGCACGGTATGTGTTTAGGGGAATACCGACCTCCTTTGACTGAATATCCGTTGAATTCTGGATCGCAAACCATAATCCATCGTTCAACGGCAACGTTCTTGAAATAGGCAACACCAAATCAGCAGGTGAACTAAATGCCGGCACATGATGTTGCCTGTACCGTTGGTACCGCTTGCCATGATCAAAGTAAAATTGCACCGACACGTTCACATGGTACACACCGGTATAGGTCGAATCGACCAGATTGCCAAGGTACACGGCAAACATAGAATTCTTAAAAAACAAAGAGGTGTACTTGGTAACATCCTTCTGTACAGTCCAGACAATGCCGTTCGGGCGTGGCTCGGCGGTGCAACTGCGCAACAGCTCGACACCGTCAAGCCAGACACCAAAGATACGGTCGAATTGCCGGCCCTGGCACACGGCATGCCACTCGAGGACAATGTGAGTTGGGTTTTTTGCCAGACATCCAGGAGGAGTGTAAGAAGAGGTAACCGGCGGTTTCGCGTAAGTGTAGCCGAAGTCATGCTGTAAAAGCAATTGAGAGCAAGATTGAGTCTTTGGGGGAGGGATTGGTCTGGTGACCTCAAAGAATTCTGTTGGATTGAAAGAATTGTTTGGCTTGGAGACTGCTGCAAGCTGAGCCTGAAAGGTGGTGAATTTGAGTCTGTGGAGGTGAGAATTGGAGAAGGGGAGGAGACAGAGGAGGAGGAGGAGGAGAGGAAGAGGGAAGGTGGCCATTGTTAGGTGTGATATGAATGTGATTGAGATTTTTGGTTGGATTAAAAAGTGAAGAATTTGATATTATTATTATTGGGAAAAAAAGGAGGTGGTTTTTTGGAGGGTGAGGAATGAGGAAAAAGTAAATTTCTATTTTGGTGTTTTTTGTTGGAGCATTTTCATTTTTCACTGTTTCAGTTTCCTAATTTTTCTTTACTATCTCGGGCTGGCTCCGAAATATGATAACAAAAAAATTAATAAAACTTATAAAATAAGAATATTTATTTTAAAAAAATTAAACATAATTTTAAAATATAGCACATAAATATTGGATCACTTTAAAGATTAAAGTTTGTCTTAGACATATCATATCATCTTATTAAATGGGGAGAGAGAATAAATATAGACCATTGGATCAAAGTAGATGAAGAGATTTAAACAAAATCAATGGTTAATAATATTGATGATGTGGCATAGTTGAGATGCTTGGAGAGTTACCCCTCTTTCTAGTGTATAGATTTCTTTGCTTCTTTTCCGTGATCCAACAGAAACGCTATCAAGACTTTTATATTTTTGGATTTTTTTACGTAGGTTGGTGGAACGGTTATTTTTCTTCTTTTATATTGAACTAAAGAGTCCAATTACTTTGCGCTGAAATTGTTATTTCTCATAATAAATTTATAAGATAATATTGCTTTGAGTTGAAATTATTATTTCTTATAATAAATTTTTAAGATAATATGTAATGGGCTTTCTATTGAGGAAATTGATATGTGCTTTAAATTTTAATGGGCTGAGACATTAATGTCAACGGGCATCAACGCAAATCAACGGTTCTGATCTATCAAAGAAAATGATCAATGACTCAGGTTTCTTATTTGCCGAAAATAGCTCTTTTATGTCATTTTTTCAATATGCTTTTATATATAGTAAGGATTCTTGATTGATAAGTTTAGACTACTCTGAAATAATAATTATAGCTGGTATTAAGATAACCATTTTCTGGTACTGCTGTTGAAAAGGAAATAAAATTCGTACACTAAAATAATAATAATTATAGGCACTGAGGCAGCAGCCTGCCTGTCCTCATCAAGTCAATTAAATAAAAAAAAATATTTCATGACTTTCATATTTAATTTGCATCAAACTCTAAATCCTGAATTAAAATTCAATTTACAATATGTTAATTTCTATATATCTCGATTAATCAGTTTTTTTTTTTAAATAATCGATTAATCAGTTTACTTAATTGGATTAACTACCTTTTCTTATGTGAGGTGAGAGCAATGGCCACGTAATAGCTGACAGTCCAACTGCCATGCGTCCCAGGAAAGAAACTGAATGAAAATAATAATTTATTCAAAAAACTAGTGAAAAGCTCAAGCCTTGCTTTGGACTGAAATTGTTATTTCTTATAATAAACTTTTAAGATAATGTGTAATGGATCTTAAATTGAGATAATTTATATGGGCCTTTAATTTAATGGGTTGAAAAAGTCAACGGGCATTAACATACATCAACGGTTCCGATCTATTCAAGAAAATGATGCAACGACTCATGTTTCTTATTTTGGAAAGATAACCATTTCATGTCATTTTTTCCAATATTCTTTTATATATAGTAAGGATATTAGCCATCCCATGATTTCTGTCCCGCATTCGCAATATGGGAGACGCTTACGGCAGCGTTGATTTTACTCGTAGAACACCTTTTTACACATTATGGACCACATTACCCCTCTATGATATGTATAACACTTATAAAGTGTAAGGGTAATGTGGTCCATAACGTGCAAAATGCTGTCAATGAGTAAAATCAACGCTGCCCCAAGCAGCTCCTCGCAATACACCAGCTTTTGAGGCGCTAACAACTAAATTTGATGACAAACACAACAACATTCGTAAATAAATATAAATATAATCTTTAAAATAGAAAATTTTGTACAAACATGTTGTGAAGCTCATAAATGATCCGATTGTGTTTCAAATTTCAACCAATGTGAAAGTCTTTTGATACTATATCAAAACTCATAATATTTTTAACATTGAAAAAACTTATGAAATTTTGGTAAACCCTGATGGAGTATCAAATGACAACAAATTGTTAAAATTTGAAACAAAATCGATCTATGAACTTCACAACATGTTTGTACAAAATTTTTGCAGTTATTTATATTTATTTGAGGATCCATCGTCGCGGTTGTCATCAAATTTAGTTGTCACCATATCATCACCTTTTTTTTTGTTTTTGTTTAGAGGAAATTAGGCTCATTCTATAAGGGACTTGTTAGTTGTTTCTAGCTAGAGAGGTGAATCATTTATTTATTGTGCGTTTGCTTGGCTTGTTCAAGAACAAATAGATGGCAAAAAAAACTCAGAGCGCGTGGATCGTTCGGGATTGGATCGAATTAGGCTTGCTTGTTAAGCTCGTTAAGCTAATGAGTCGAGTTTGGGCTTAGCATGACTTGACTCGTTAAACTCGTTTGGCTTAATAAATTATTACTATTTGCAATTTGTACTGCTCATACCGTAGAATATTAATATATTATACAATATATGGCCTAATATATATGAAATTATTATGTAAAATGTGTAAGAACATATTTTTGTTAGTCATTTTGTTGATTTTTATATAAATTTTGATATAACATACTTAAAATTTTATTATTAAAAAATAAGTGAGCTGAATTAAACGAGCCAATATTGAGCTTTGTTATGAAATATTTATGTAGTAGACCTTTTACCTTCTCCACCTCCTCCACTTTCTCCTACATTAATCTCCATCATCTTGTGAATTAATTTGGTGATTTATTGTATGGCTTTTCATTTGTATTCTCAAGCCTATCAATAGAGGCATTGTAACTTGTTGTAGGACACTCTCTTACATGGAGATAATAAGAAATAAGATTTTATCTCTCTCATATCATTGTTTTATCTTTATTTTATAATACGTTATCAGCACGAGTTTGCTTTAGTCAAGTTGAGACGAGGTCGTAATTTTTCAATTGAAGTAAGAGTTTGTTCTAATCAAATTGCGACGGAATTATCTATAGTAGAAGCATAATCATGTTGCACTCAAATTGCAAGAAGAAGGTATTATTGGATTACTTTTTGCTAATATTTATTTCTTGGATGATTTTTTTTAATTATATTTTCATTCCCTGAAGAGAATGATAAAATAATTATGTAGATCAAAAGGTATTCATTCTCTGAAGAGAATGGCTTATTTGTTTATTAATTTTATTAATATTACTATTTATAGTATTTCTATTGCTTTGATTTTTTTTGCTTTATATTGAATGAGTGTAATATTTTCATTCCCTGAAGAGAATGAAGAAGTACAAGATAATGGCCAGAAGCTTTTGTAATACTATCGCTAAAATTTTTTTTAAGAACCCCAAGTTCATAATATACGAGAACCAGAAGTTCTTTATCAAAAGTTCTCATGTTACTAAAATAGCCAGAAGTTAGTAGTGTTTTTGATAACCGGAAGTTATCACATGATTTAATAAAATGTCTCTAATATTTAATAATCTCAAGTTATTAAAAATATTTTTCATTAGCTGTTTTTTTATTATATATTTCGTAACATACAAGAACCTGAAGTTCGTAACATACAAGAACCTGAAGTTCGTAACATACAAGAACCTGAAGTTCTTATATGAAATAAAATGTTCCAAGTTCATAACATACAAGAACATGAAGTTCTTCTATGAAACAAAATGTTCCCACATACAAAGAACTTGAAGTTCTTCATCAAAATCATTATTATCATGAAACATAATAACCAGAAGTTATTATATATATGCAAATAGATGTTTGTATAATATTTGATATCCGAAGTTATCAAATAAATAAATAAAGCGACTCTAATACTTGATTATGAAATATAATAACCAGAAGTTATTATATGCAAATAGATGTTAGTACAATATTTGATAACCCGAAGTTATTAAATAAGTAAATAAATAAATAAGGTGTTTCTAATACTTAATTAGTTTAATAACTTGAAGTTATTTAAGATTGTTTAGATTTATTTTTGGTAGCTTTTACTTATTTGTTTTATTGAAAACAAATGCATATTTAATTGAATTAGTAGCATTTTTTTTTGTAGTTATTATGACAAACTTTACAAAACTTGAGCTCATGTTGGAAAAGTATTATCTCCCATTTCATGCCTTGAATTTGCTCCTACAGCAGCAATATCGAGAGCGTTATTTTCAAATACATTTAGAATTCTCATCATGTCTTCTTGTTGTGAAAATAATAATAATAATAATGATGATGACGATGATGATGATGATGACGATGATGAGAAATCATCAATTATGATCTAATAATCCTAGTCTATTCCCTGAAATGAATATGACATTATGTAAAGAAGATCATTGACAAAGACATGGTCACGACTCCAGAAGAGGTCGCGGATATTATCACAATAATAATGTTGGGAGATATGAAAGGGAAAGAATTTGTCTTCTAAGAAATATGATAATGTTTGCTATAAATGTGGTAATAATGATATTAAGCATCCATCAAGAAAAAGAGAAAAAAAGTTGAAACAAATTTCGTTGAAAAATATCTAAATGTTTTGATTTTAGATACACACTTGGATGCTTCTGATTTACTTGAAAATGTTAACGAAGAAATCAATAAGATCTATTAAGGAGTAAATTTTTTTTTTTTCCTTCTCTTTTATGTTTTGTAATAAATTTAGTTTTTTTTTTTTTTTTTTGTTAATTAACTATGTGAGTTAATATTTGTGATGAAATCAAATTGGTCTTTAATAGTGTTTCTTATACATTTTTTTGTGTGTCAAAGAATAAAAAATATGATTGGAGGCTCAATAGTAAATATTAGAGATGAATGTCTTGTAGACAGTGGAATTAAAAAATAAGAAATATTTTTCTTTGCTTGTCTCCAGCAGAGACACATGCTAATAAAATTTCTGGCATTAGTAACTTAATTGCGGGCTCCAGATGAGCTTTTATTTTGTTACTGAAGGAACAAAATTAATTATAAATGTATTGTATCTAGTAAATCCAGAAGAAATTTACTGAGCTTTAAAGATATTCGACTCAATGGTTATTATGTTGAAACCATGACTGAAAATAATATTGAATATCTTCAAATTACATATGTTGAATATGGCCAGAAGATCATATTAGAAAAGCTAGAAGCTTTATTTTCTGGATTATATGTACTCATATAAATCCAATCGAATCAAATATGGCGGTAACCAGAAGTTACCTGACACAAAGATGTTTACTATGTGGCATGATAGACTGGGTAATTCAGATAGAACTATAATGAGGAGAATAATTGAAAGTGTAAATGAGCATCCCATAAAGGGCCTGAAGATCCTATTTACAAAAGATTTATTATGTGCAACATGCTCTCTTGGAGAATTGATAATTATTTAATAATTATTGTATGTTAAAAGGGATTGAGCATTCAGCAGATCGAGCATTTGCATAATAGTATTTTTGTTTATCAATCAAACTACATCCTGAAGATGTTGAAACGTTTTAATATGGAAAAAACCCATCCTTTTAAGTACACTAATGATTGTCTGATCACTTGATATAAAAAAGATCCATATTGTCCTTGAAAAAAGAATAAAAAGTTCTTGGTCCAGAAGTACCATACTTAAATGCTATTGGAACGGAATAAAGCAAGTGTTTCGTTACCTTTGTGGGACATGTGATATGGGAATGTTTTATAAAAAAGATACAAAGTAAAAAAAAATAATTGGGTATGCAGATGCAGGATATTTTTCAGATCCACATAAAGCTCGGTCACAATCCGGATATATATTTACATATGGTGATACTGCAGTTTCATGGCGATGAACAAACCCGACGTTGACAACAATACCATCAAATCATTGCCGAAAGGCTTTGAGCAACTTACACAGATGATTGTTCTCCATCGTTTAAAAGATGTATTTAAAATGAGGGGGAGTATTATACACACTGTACTCTTTTTCCTTCGCTAAGTTTTGTCCCACTGGGTTTTCTTAGTAAGGTTTTAATGAGGCAGTACAACTGATCCAGAAGTATCATTTTATTCAGTTTGGTCCTGAAGTACCTAATTAATTAATGTTGTCCTGCAGTACAATATTACTAGTGTATAATATAAGGTAAAATGTCTAAGGGGGAGTGTTATGAAATATTTATGTAGTAGACCTTTTACCTCCTCCACCACCTCCATCATCTTGTGAATTAATTTGGTGATTTATTGTATGGCTTTTCATTTGTATTCTCAAGCCTATAAATAGAGGCATTGTAACTTGTTGTAGGACACTCTCTTACATGGAGATAATAAGAAATAAGATTTTATCTCTCTCATATCATTGTTTTATCTTTATTTTATAATAAGCTTGTGTTTTTTACTTATTAACTTAATAAGCCAAGTTTGAGCTTTGTCTAGCTCGACTCGGCTGAACTCATTTACACACCTAATTGGGAAGATTTCAGATCTACTATTATTGGTAATATAGGGGTAAATAATTGGTACTATCGGGGGACTATTATTGGTATTATAGGGGTAAATAATACGAACAAGAAATGGACAATTATTGGTACAACCGTACAAGAGGGGACAACTTGGTATCCGGTAGGGATTTACCCATGCAGAATCTTGCTGTACTTGTCAGTTTTATTTCTAAAAAATGAAGTCTTTTATACTTTTATTTTTCCCATAAAATCATTCGACGGATAAAAGTCCACTTGAATCTTCCTCCAAATAAATCAAAAAAAAAAAAAAAAATCTTCCTCCAAAAAGGTGCACTCGTAATCTTCCTCGAAAAAAGTCCACTTGTAATAACTAATGATTTTACCTCTTGACCAACCAACTAATGATTTCTTTGGTCTTCTCCAAGTCCAAAAGAAAATAAATAAATAATCGGTGCAACTATATAGGAGTGTCAAACGTTCAAAACGTTCACGGAAATGAGTTGTTCCGTTTCTGTTCCGTTATAACGGAAGGAACCAAAATCCGTTCCGTTATAACGAACGGAACCAAAATCTGTTCCGACGGAACAACGGAAATACTTGGAAATTACGTGTTTAGACGGAAACAGGTTGTTCCGTTTCCGTTCTGTTATAACGGACGGAACCAAAATCTGTTTTGTTGAACGTTCCGTTATATAACGGAACGGAACGGAACAACGGAAAAACTTATTCCATTGACACCCCTGACTATACACCATTTAGTGACCAGTATTGTGCCACAGTGTTGTAGTATACAGTACTGCGCTTCCCATTGTGGAGTCCGTTGGATTTACGCTGAGATAATCCCTTCGTCACGGAAAGATGTAATTAATTAACTATGTCAGTGTCTTGAACTGCAGTGCAACCATGCTTTTTTTTTTTTTTTTTATTAGAGGAAAACCGTAGGTATTTTATTTATTTTTGGGGAGGTTACACCAAAGGGTGCGTAGCTATAGTGATACAATTGGTGATATCATATAGTTTGACTTAGTCAAATGTCTTAATTATTCAACTTAACGTCTTAATTGTGCAACTTAACGTACTAATTGTGCAACATAACGTCTTAATTGTGCAACTTAACGTCTTAATTGTTCAACTTAACGTACTAATTGTGCAACTTAACATACTAATTGTGCAATTTGACGTCTTAATTGTTCAACATAACGTCTTAATTGTTCAACATTACGTCTTAATTTTTCAACATAACGTTTTAATTGTTCAACATAACCTACTAATTGTGCAACTTAATGTACTAATTGTGCAACATTGAAGTCTTAATTGTGCAACTAATTATAACGTACTAATTAATTGTGCAACTTAACGTCTTAATTGTTCAACTTAATATCTTAATTGTTCAACTTAACGTACTAATTGTACAACATAACATGCTAATTGTTCAACTCAACATCAAATTAATTATACATAGCATGTCGATGTTAAGTTTAAAAATTAGTATGTTAAGTTGAATAGTTAGCATATTACGTTGAACAATTAGCACGATAAGTTGAACAATTAGCTCGTTTAACTAAGTCAAACTACATGGTATCACCAACGGTATCATCAAGTGGTATGGTATCATCAAGTGGTATCACCGTAGCATTTTCCTACACGAAAAACAACATAGCGTACCACTGGTGCAGAACCAGCCAAACCGCCTAAACTACGAAACTACAGTCACAAAATAGAAAACAAACTACCTTACAAGATTATCTTAAACTAACCTACATTACAATAACTGCAAACAAAATCAAAGGATAAAAGTGAAGACTTTGATATTATTTATTTATTGGGGAAAAAAGGAGGAGGTTTTTTTTTTTTGGAGGTTGAGAAAAAAAAGTGAATATCTATTTTGGTGTTTTGTTGGAGCTTATTGTTCCAGTTTCCTTTCTCTTTGCTTCTTTTCTGTGATCCAAAAGAAACGCTATCAAGACTTTATTCTTGTTTCTTTTACGTAGGTTGGTATCTGGTGAGTTGGTGGAATGATTTGATTGAATTCTTGATTGATAAGTTTAGGCTACTAAAACGGGCAAATTTAACAATTTGTCTTTTTCTCGAATTTGTTAAACAAATTGCCCTCCTCCAAAAAGTTTAACAATATGTCTTTATATATCCTTTGTTCATTTCATTCTCCTTATCCCATGTTAATTTTTATTATTATTTTATTTTCATTTACACTCTCAAATTTTTATATATAAAAATTTTGTATAATATAAATCATAGGTATTGTATTGTCAACAACATAAAATATTTTTCTTCAAATTTGGAACAATATGTCATACAAGTAACACAATTCATTTATTAATAATAATGAAAATAAGGGTATAAGATTTATTGTAAGTATAGTAAAGAATGGATAATCTTTTTTTTTTTATAAAAAAATTCTATATACTATGTTTACAAGAATATGAATATTATTTATTTTTTATTATGTTCAAAGGGTAGCAGCTTCATGGCACAACAAGTTCAAAGAGAGCAAGATTTGGAGGGACAAGGAATTGTTCTTGTTGATTAACTATTTTTAGTCTCTCTTATCTTGCTTTGCTTTGTTTCTGTGTTTGTGTAAGGCTCTTAACATGTGATTTTGATTCATGGCTCTGTGCATTGTGATATTGCGCAGGTTTGTTTAGGTGCTAGCAAACTATTGTGACTAGTTTTAAAATACCCTCAGTCCCATCTTAAATGGGTCTGTGGTTTAGTAGTAGCTTTTAATTAGCTTTGTTATGTACTGGATTAGTTTTGACTCTCCGAAATGAAATGGAGAATGGTGGTAATAAAATTCCACTTTTATCAAAAAAAATATTTTTTATTATATTATAGAAAAATTAAAATTTTACGATAAGAGGTGATTTTTATTTATTTTAACTTTTTTAACAAAACAAATTGAATATTGGCTGAAAAGAAGGATTGTAAAATTCAGAATTTTAATGATAAAAAATTTATATTGTAAAAATTAATGTCATACAATTTCTTTTTGTGAAAACGTTGATATGTAATGAAGAGATTAAATAAAAATACAGAAAAATATATTTTACTATTTTTAAAGGAAGGTGAAAGAAAGTTAATATAGGGGGAGGAGAATGGAGATGAAGGAAGTGCATACAAAGACATTTTGTTAAATTTTTTGAAGAAAGAACTATTTCTTTAACAAATTTTGAAAGGAGGCTAAACTGTTAAATTGCCCTACTAAAATAATAATGATAGGTGGTATAACTATTTTCTGGGTACTGCTATTGAAAGCGCTCCAAAATTCCTCATCAAGTCAATTAAGTAAACATAAACAATTCCATTTTATATTTAATTTGCAATTTTGCATCTAAAGTTCTAAACTCTAAATCCTACATATTGAAGCGCTTCAATTTCCGTCCCCAATAAATTTACAATATGTTAATTTCTATATATTTGGATAAATCAATTTAGTTGATTGGATTGAGTAAGTAACTTTTGTGAGAGCAATGGCTACATAGTTGATAGTACATACATTGTTCAATTATATTGCCCAATAAAATTACAATAGGTTTCAATGGATCGATATCTGCTGCTTTTCTTGGAGTGCTCATCCTCTGTAGCGCTGCATTGTGTAGCGCAGGATGTAAACCGTTGGATCATCTCGAGATTCAAGCCAGCACAGATCCCGAGATGATCTAACTGTTCACATCCTTCGCTACACAATGCAGCGCTATAGAGGATATGAAATCCCAATAGACATCAACCAGTAACCACACTATTCACTAGTAGCAGTCTAGCACTCGGCCCAGCCACGTCACAATTTGGAGAAATTAAATAATTCTAGTCAAAATCAAAATTTTATTTTAATTGTCCTGCATTCTAAATTTTGATTTTGGATTTTGCATAGAAAGTAATTAATTAAAAACTGTTCCTAAGAAAAATATTTTCTATGGCATATTTTATGTGATAAATATATTTAGAAAAAGATAAAGTAGAACTATTGTGAAAACATTAGCATTTCGGAGTGAAATGCTAACTATTTAAATTATACTTTATATGTCCGAAATTCCGATTTGTGGTTCCCATTAAATTCATCATATAAAAATACTTGGAAATACAAAAAATTTTTCATTTTTGGAGTTTTGTAAGTACTTATTTTGAAAATTTTAAAATTCATACAGAAATAAGCACTCTTTTATTTAATATTTTAAAGTCATATTGAAAAATCCAAAACAAATACTTGAAAAACTCTAAAAAACCTTAACAAATATATAATTAACGTGCAAAACCTAACCAAATATATCACCAAAAATTAACGAGTTAATAATATAGCCATTTCATCAAACTCGTTTTGGCAATATGATTTATCATATGTCATAATATATAATAGAATTTGGTAATTCACTTTTGTTTCGCACATAAAATACCAGCAAATACTTATTCAATTACACAAATTTCATATTTATCCCAAAAGTCTACATTAGCTTTTTTGTGTGGAAACTTAAATCGATATGATTTTAAATTTAAAACAAAATTTACACAATAAACTATATACTATTTTATGATAAAAAAATTTAAGGCAAATTATCGAAAACGATGTCAAGGCTAAGTGATTTTGTCAACTTCACCTTCATTATTTTTCAGTTTTGTCAAGAAATCACATTAACTCATACTCGTTACCAAGGCAAATACAATATTTGTGTTAAAATTATTCTGCCGAGAAATAAAGATTAATTGTAACAATTGCTAATTAAAAAAAAATAAAAATAAAAAAGGTGAGCATCTTAAGGTATTTGACCACTTTCCAAATTAATGGAGAGAAAACTAGATCACCAACCGGAGAGGAACAAAATTTCATTTAGGTCCTGTTTGGCAACAACAAATTCCGTAGGAAATTTTCTCTATAGGAATAAGAATTGAGTTGACAGTTGATGAAAACCTACGTGCCTGTTCGGCATGCCCAGCTCAAGCCTCTTCAGTCCTCCTCAACATCTTGATCTCCATATCTTTCACCGAACACACATTCCTCAAGGAAGATTAAGAGCAACTCCTCAGCTGCAATCGTTGATCCAACCACCCCCCTTCCTCAACGTGTGACCCTCCTCTAGAGCCTCCTCAAGAGTCAATTTTAGACCCTCCTTATATCTTTTTTCATACAAAAATTCATATTTTATTCATGCTAATCTTAGGTCTATAATCTTGGTGCATTCCGAACAGGAGCTCCTCAAGGAAGATCAAGCTCTTGATCTTTTTGTTCTTGATCCGTGGTGTCGAACAGGCCCTACAGGATTAAAATTTGGTAGGAATATAGTACAAAAGTTGTTCGGTGATCAAAGATTTGTAGGAATCAAAGAATAGCAGAACCTGCTTTGCCTTAAGAAAAGCAGCAGATTTTTATCCGAGAGCAATGGCCACATACAATACAGCTAGTAGCTGTAAGTACAACTGCCAGGTGCCCCAGCCTCCCAGGACCTTTCGATTTCAAATCTCCTAACATACAGCACAATGCCATGCAGCACACGAGCCGTTGGATCTCCTTTAGATTCGTGCTGGCCCGAACTCTAGGTGATCCAACGGTCCACGTGCTGCATGGCACCGTGACATATGTTAGGGGATAAGAACTTGGAAAGAAAGGATGATATGGACTCAAAATAAGAATTATGAAATATCAGTTCCCTATTCATTCTTACTCATAATAAAAGCATATTAGATTTTTTGATATCAAAGCTCTATCTTCCTCAAAAATTAAACCCCAGCCGTTGATTGTTTACATAGATTGATCACCATCGTTGGCGTACGTTAATGCTCGTTGACGTTCTCAGCCCATTAAAATTAAACACTCATATAAATTATCTCAATTTAAGGACATATTATCTTAAAAGTTTATTATAAGAAATAGCAATTTCAGTCCAAAACAACAAGGTGTGGGCTTTTTACTAGTTGTATTAAACAAATATTAGCTATCCCATGATTTCTATTTCTATTTGTTAATACAAAAGTAGGGCTGTCAACGAATCGAATCGAATTTGATCCAAATCGAACTTGAACTGAATCGAGCTGGAGCTAAATCGAACACGAGCTGAATCAAACCGAGCTAAACCCAATCGAGCTAGCTCGAACTCTAATCGAGCTTTATACGAGCTCAATTATTATAATTTTATATTTATTTTTTGTAATACCATAGATAATTAGAGCTAAAATAAGTATATTATTTTGTCCTTCTTTGATAATATAAATAAATTATCTCTATTTTACTAATTTTATAATAAATTATGATTAAAAAATTATATTTTATTAATTTAACAATAAAATAATAAAATAAGTATATTTTGTTAATTAAATAATAAATAAGGTATATTATTATAAATAATTTTGATAAAATAGTTCAAAAATGTGTAAGTTACTGTATATCAAGCTATTACGAATCAAGAAAACATCGAGCCGAGCTCAGACCGAATCGAGATGACAAAAAATCGAATCAAGCTTAGACTGAATCGAACTCGAGCAAATTACGAGGTACGAATTTTTTGCCCGCCCTGTACAAAAGTTTTTGAGAGGCTCCTTTTATTGTTGTTGTTTTTTTTCCTTTCCCGGCTCATAGTCATAGTCATAGATGGCCCGCTTTGGGGAGATCTCAGATCTATCATCTACGAATACGGTAGGATAGGATAGGAGTGATACAACAACATAATAATAATAATAATAATAATAATAAATACGAACAAGAAATATATGGACAATTATTGGATAAAAACCTGCTGCTTTTCCGATCGGACGGTTGAGAACTTAGATATTTGTTGCACCGATCTCAAAGTAATTTGGTGTTTCTCAACCGTCGGATCAAGGAAAGCAGGCCCAAGAAAAGCAGGTGATCCCGAGCCACAATTATTGGTACAAGCGGGGACGGGGAGGGGACAACTTGGTATGGTACCCGGTTTCGTGCCGGTAGGGATGGGATCGAATGGGATCAGATGTACACATGCAGAATCCTGCTCTACTTGTCACTTTTTATTTTGTTCTAGCAAAACCATTTTTGTGTGTGTCAGTTTCCATATTAAAATTTCCTTTTTTTTTTTTACCCCTAAAAATGAATTATTTATACTTTTTTTTTCCCCATAGAAGTATTCCACGGATAAAAGTCCACTTAAGTTGTAATTAACTAATGATTTTACCCCTCGAGAAATAAAAAAATAAATAATCGATGCCACTTACAATGCATTCAGTAAACACAAAATAAGTATATATTGTGCTACAGTGTTGTACTATGCAATATAGATAATTGACTATTATAATTCTCAAGGTATAATCCATGCAGCTGCTTGAATGATTCATATGACATATCTGATACGAATCACTAATGGTTCCTTAGAAACCCTACTGATTCAATTCAAATAGCAATTATATATAATTAATAATATAACTTTCATTGGACATAATAAGTTGGACAGTTAATATTTACTTTGTTAAAATTCTCATAAGGGTATTCATTGGACATAAGGAGGATTTTTTTGGAGGTTGAGGAAAAAGAAAATTTCTATTTTGGTGTTTTGTTGGAGCTCATACTCATGATTTCAGTTTCCTTTTGCGTTGCTTCTTTATCACGGATCCAACAGAACACCAAAATAGATATTTCTATTAAATGTGTACACCATCAAAATTTCTATGAAAAGTAAATTTCTATGAATGTTTTTTTAAAAAAAAAAATTTGAAGTTTTAGAGTTCAAAAAAGCTAAAAGGGTGTACATGCATAATAGTAAAAACAACTATTTGGATGTCTTACCATCCTTCATTCCAGCGTACCACACAGAATTAATTCAAGAAAAGCTGATGTTGCAAAGTTGAAGAGAGAACTAACTGCGCATTTAATGGAATCAGATCGGACGGTTTAGAACGTGAGTACACCATCATAATGTGCACTCATGGAGATTCACATCAGCTGCCATAGTTTTTTTATGGCAGTGGTGTGACATACTTTTTACCATCTATGGTGAAGGACCCACAAAAAAAGAAGACCCCCTCCATTCTAAATCCGGACCGTCAAAAATAAAATGAATGGTTTGGATCCAATGGCAGCAACCGTGCCATAGTTTTCTATGGCAGCCGATTGGAACCCCACTCATGGGTGCACCTACCCTGCTCCACTTTATTTTTATTTTTTTATGTAGGTTGGTGGAAGAATGGAATGGGATGGTTGCTTTGATTTCATATCTCCTACTGTACTGCATTTTGCAGTTCATGACAGTGAGCCATTAGATTGTCTTGAGATTCGTGCCATCTTGGATCTTCACAAATCTCGAGACGATCCAACGGTTCACATCATGAACTATAAAATGCAGTAAGTTAGGGGATAAGCACTCTGGTTGCTTTATATCCTTGATCTTGAAATCTTGAATTCTGATAAGTGACAAACACCCTCGTTTTCTAGTGCTGCTATTGAAAGCGTTCCATAAGTCCTCGTCAAGTCAATTAAATAAAGTAAATATTTCATTCTATATTTAATTCAGAAAATCTTCTCATCAAGATTCTACCAAGATTTTAGTTTAAGATTCAGATTCTCACTAATTGTACATTTATTTTTTTGACTATAAAAGTTGGGTCCCACCACTTAATAGTCAAATTTGTTGTATCGTAGTGTTATGGTAAATAAATTTCTGTGCAAGAGTGTTCATATTTTCCACGATGAGGTGTTCATAGTTGATTTACTTGGTGTTCATACCTGCAGATTGAAAATTCTGCGTGGACCATTCATGATTCCAAGTTGTGGTGAATGATTCTGTTGATCATCCGCCTTAACTTAAATGTTCATACAATGTATTGTCGGATGTTCATATCTCATGTTTAAGATAGTGTACAAACGGAGTACATTTAAGGGAGAATTTTCTTAAGAAACAGTTAGCATACCTATATTTAATTTGCATCTAAACTCTAAACCCTGCATATTCAAGAGCTCCAAATTCCGTCCCAAATCTTATTCAATTCCCCGATAAATCTACAACATATTAATTTATATATATATATATATATATATATATATCTTGGTCAATCAATTTACTTGATTGGACTGGTAACCTTTTTGTATGAGCAATGGCTACATACATTGTTCAATCGCCCAATAAATTTATAATAGGTTTCTAGAATTCAAATCTGCTGTTATTCAAAGTTGGATAACATGACCCTGTTATTCAAGTATGGGCCGTTGGATCAAAATCAATGGATAAGATTAATTATAAAAAAGCTCTCTGTAATTTTCATTGAGCCAATCGGACCCGTCTATTTTGATCTAACGGTCTACGTTGGACAAATAGGATCCTGTTATTCTGAAAGAATAAAAGCAAGCAGATTCGGACTCTAGGTTTCTATTTCTTGATCAATCAGTTTACTTGATTGGATTAACTACATTGTGAGAGCAATGGCCACATTACATACAGCTCATAGCGGACAACTGCCATACGTCCTAGGAAAGAAAGATACTGACCGAAGAATCCTTACTATATATAAAAACATATTGGAAAAAATGATACGAAAGAGCTATTTTTCTCAAATAAGAAACTTGAGCCTTTAATCATTTTTTTGGATAGATCAGAACCGTTGATTTACGTTAATGCCTGTTGACGTTAATGTCTCAGCCTATTAAAATTTAAAGCCCATATTAATTTTCTCGATATAAGGTCCATTACATATTATCTTAAAAATTTATTTAAGAAATAACAATTTCAGTTCAAAGCAACGCGTGAAGTTTTACTAGTTTGTTCAAAAGATATTAGCCATCCCATGCCATGATGTCTATGAGTCAATATCTGCTGTTATTCTAAGAGAATAATAGGATCTTGTTGTCTAAACCTCAACCGTTAGATCGAAACGAACGGGCCGGAAAGATCCAGTTTAGATAATAGTGGATCTTTTTTAAATAAATATGATCCATTGATTTTTAATTCAACGGTCCAACAGAAAATAATAAGGTCATTATAGGATAACAGGGGATTTGAATTCTGATGTCTATTATCAGTTTATCACGCAATACACCAGCTTTGGAGGCGCTTCTTCTTGTTTTTTTTTTGGTTGGAAATCCCGTGATAACTAAATTCGATGACAAATGTGATAACAGATTCTCAAATAAATATAAATAAAATCTCTAAAATAGTAAAATTTTTATAAACATATTATGGATCTCATAGATCGATCGTGTTTTAAATTTCAACCAATTTAAAAATTTTTTGATACTATATCAAAACTCACGAGCTAGACTAATGTGAAAATGTTTGCATTTCGCTTCGAAATACTAACGGTTCAAATTATACTTTATCACGTTCAAAATTTTGATTTATGGTTCCCTTTAAATTCATCATATGAAAATACTAGGGGATACAAAATTTTTTTATTTTTGGAGTTTTTAAAGTATCTGTCTTAGATTTTTCAAAATGACTCTAAAATATTAATAAAATAGTGTTTGTTTGTACATAGATTTAATAAAATCCGAAATAAATACTTAAAAAAAAAATCCAAAAATAGAAAATTTTTGTATCATCTAATATTTTCATATGATAAATTAATAGGAACCATAAATCACAATTTTGGACTTAACCAATTATAATTTGGGCCGTTAGCATTTCAGAGCGAAATGCAAACGTATTCACAACCGTTATACTGAAAAGTCAAAATCAAAACTCACAATTGTTATACTCAAAATTTAGGTGCAAGGATTAGTACAAGAGTAATGATATTTGGGTTAGTGACTAGGAATTGTGTAAAGTTAGTGCTAACTTGGGTAGTGTGAAATTAGTGCTTACTTTGTACTATCCCGGCTAGGGGCGGATGCACATTCAAGGAATGGGGGTCAATTGACCCCCATTTATTTTCAAAATTTTCGTACTTGTATACTAATTTGTTGTGTATTTCGGATAAAAATATTAGAATACTCAATATTTGACCCCCATACTTTGTAGCCAGATTTACTATGGTTGACCCCCATTAAATTTTCAGAAAATATCTCTACGTAAATTAATTATCTAAATCGTTTCTTTCATATTTTCGGAGCCAAATATTGCTATTTTTTGAATGTACAGTTCACTAGTGAACTAATCATAGAATTTGCAATTACTAGAATTAAGTATAGAGTCATAATACAATAAAACTTAATGATGATTCTATGATATTATCATTTCTTCTAGATATATCAATTAGTCAAAATTATGTTGGAGGAACAGAGTAAAAAGATATCAAACATTGTGATAAGTTTTATTTAAAGGTTTATATTTTATTAAAAAAAAACATGTAAGCCCTAAAATGCTTTCCGAACTTCTGTGTCATATTTATTGTAATACAAATTAATTAAAAAAAGGAGCACTGTGATGTAGTAATAATGTTTACATCCTCATTATCTAATAGAAAGCACAAATATATGATGACATTTTTTACTTCATCTTGTACCTCAATTGTACAAATTTCATAGCATTTTTATTACCTAAGTTCCACTTTTGTATAAAATAATGGCTAAATGAAAAATGCGGGCCTATTATGAAAAATTATGATGAATTAATCAATAATAATATTTAATTTAAATGATAAATTAATTTTAATACTACTATTATTTCTAAAGTAATTAGTATATTATAATGAGGAGTCCGGCTACGGTGATATGCATATCATGGTTTTATTGTGCTATGCGATCTGTATCTCCATTTTCAGTGTCCAAATAGTCGATCTGAACCGTTCAATGTGATTTCTATATCAAGATATACTAGGAAACTAAATTTTATGATTTTTAGAATTTTTTTTTCTATTTTTAATGATGAGGAGAAAATGGCTAGATCCATGGATTCTGATTTATACAAAACAACGATTTTCTCCCCATCATTTATAATAGCAAAAAAAAAAATTCTAAAAATCGTAAAATTTGGTTTCCTAGTATATTTTAATATAGAGATCATATTGAGCGGTTCGGATCGACTATTTGGACACCGGAAATGGTAATACAGATCGCATAGCACAGTAAAACTGTGATATGCATATCACCATAGCCTAATTCTTACAATGAGACTAACTAGTTTGACCCCCATTGCCAAAAATTCTGGCTCCGCCCCTAATCCCGGCTAGTTTGTTTGGATGGTAATAATTAGAGTAGTACTATCTAAGAGCTACCAAAAACTACTCATATGCTCTACTTTTTGCTAAACCAACTCTCCCATGGGTTAGCAAAATAGCACTAACCAAGAGCTACTCAAAATTTCTAAATCTTGTTTGGATCACACCTCATTTTAGAGTAGCCATATTACTCTCAAGTTAGCACTACTTAAAGCCATCCAAACAAACCCATAACTATTTTAAACCATAGTTATACTCAAAAGTCAAAACTCATACTATTTTAAACCATTGGACTCTCAGCTCTGCGATAGGGTAAATAATACGAACAAGAAATGGACAATTATTGGTACAACCGTACGAGAGGGGACAACTTGATACCCGGTAGGGTAGGGATGGATCGATGTACACATGCAGAATCTTGCTGTACTTATCACTTTTATTTTATTCTTCAAGCATATGGACATTTTTGTGGAGTGCTCATCCCCTGATGTACTTCATCGTGCAGTTCACAACGTCAGCCGTTGGATCATCTCAACATCCGCGCCGCATGCATCTCCAGACAATCCAACGGCTGACATTGTGAACTGCACAATGCAAGTACAGCAGGGGACATGAATTCAAAATCGTGTGTGTCAGTTTTTCTATATAAAACCGTGTATAATACTTCATCTTTTTTCTTCTAGAAAAAAATGAAGTATTTTATACTTTTTTCCCCATAAAAAATTATTCGACGGATAAAAGTCCACGTTTCACTTGTGTAATTAACTAATGATTTTACCTCTCGACCAATCAACTAATGATTTCAGTGATCTTCTCGAAGACCAAATAAAAAAAGAAAAGAATGTGTTGTACTATGCAGTATTTGTGCTCCGCATTGTGGAGTCCGTTGGATTTACGCTGAGAATCTGAGATTCACGCTTATCAATCTCAAAATCCATCTGATCCGTTCGTTACGTGCGCATGCAGCATCTACCGTACTGTGCATAAGTGCATTCAAAGTTTTTTTTTTTTTGATTCAACATGCAAAGATGTACTACCTCTGTCCCATTTTAGATGGATTTTTTGTAGTTCAAATGAACTACAAAAAATTCATCTATTTTGGGACAGAGGTAGTAATTAACTATGTCAAGTGTCTTGGACATGGAGTGCAAGTGTGCAACCATACTCTTTTTTTTTTTTTTTTTTTAAATTTGCAACATGCCCTTAGGCAACGTATCTATTACAGAAAATCCATGATACCCATTACATGCGGAAAACCCTAAAAAGACCCAACCCAAAACCAGATTCATAATACTGTGACTCGAACCCAGAAACCAACCAGAAACGTAATGGAATCGGATATTGTCCAAAGCCATTTGGACGGTCCAAAGGATTTGAAGAGATGTACGATCTAATTGTTGGTAATTGATTGATCGTGATTTGATTATGTAAGTGCTAAAAATAATATGCTAGTTATATTTAGAATGGTGGGATCACACGCTATCACCGTTGATAAATATATAAATTGAATCGAACGGTTTAGTCATGCCTTTGGACAGAGACCATGTAAATGGCTTTGGACAAAATTCTAGTCTACTTACATAATACCGTGGACTCGACCGTTGCTTCCATCCCAAACCGCTGTCGTCTACACCAAAATTTTTATTCCGCACGTCAAACTTAAATTTTTTGAATTATTATATTCATTCGAATTAACTCAAAAGTCGTTGTAATAATTATGAAATATCATTATCTTTCTTAATATCATATTTATCGATTCAATTAGGTCAACTAATTGTAAGAAAAATAATTATTCAAAAAAATGAAGTTTAATGTACAGAGAAAAAAAATTTGACGTAGATCATAGCACTTCCTAAAAAATTAGGAGGCTGCAAGCCTGCAACAACACCATGTATAGGTTGATTTTGGGCCTAAATAATACACATTTTAAAAGCCCATTATTTGAGAAGTTTATGGATTGGATCTTGATTGCCAAACTTGGCCCATAAAAATATCTTTCTAATTCTAGAACGAAACTCTCAACTCAATTCTATTTCTTTTCTACTAGTAAATGCCACAATGTTCTGTGTTGTGGATTGCTTATTCCTGTATACTGTTTCATTTCATGATGTATGGATGATCAATTGCAGAAGTTCATGTTCTATATATGCTACATGCTGTTTAATTACTTTGCCTGCCCCCGCTCGTGCGAACTCTCAAAGACATTTGTGCCTTTTATTTTCTTAAATAGGTGTGAATTGTGAAGTTGTGATGCTATGTATTGTTCTTCTGATACGAATGACATGCCTACTGGTGAATCGGCAAAGAACGGGGCAAGCTAAATAGAATTATAAGAAGCCTCACATCTCTGTTAGCCATACTGACAGTGATTGATCAATAGCTTTTACTCAACAAGATATAGCTTTGTTTGAATTGATTGGTATGATCAATAGCTTTTACTCACATACGAGAATAATGTCGTGAGGAAATGTTCGGTTTCGGTTCATTTCATGGTTTGAGACTTTGAGCAGTTGTTTCTGACTAGAATTGGAACTTGAAATATTCGAAATTAACCCCGATGCATCGAGGAATTGGATGATCAGTTGATGAAGGTATATATCCATATAAAAGTCCAAGTCAGACAGAAACATCAGCTTTGAAAACCCGAAAGCGACAACAACTTGCGGATGTAGGTTAGGTAGCTAGCCTCATTATATGACCAGGAAGCATTTCCAAATGTCAACCTTTGAAATGGACTTGCATGAAGAGAAGGTAACCCTATCATTTGAACTCTTCATTGATTCCTGCTCGCTTTGTTTTATTAGACTTATAATAATTAAAAAGGACAAGGAAGGACCTACAAGCTTGATGTCAAACCTACCTGTGACAAGCAAAGTTATATATATATATATATATATAGTAGCGAATTCCTAATTTTAGTAATTAAATTTCCATTCTCATTATTTATTTGAATTGAAGCAGTGAACGCAGAGAATTTACCAGTATATATGTCAACTTATAATACTGTCACAGGGCTATTATAAGATTGTTTTTTAGCTCAGAATATGAGGTCTATGCATACATTGCTTCAATCGTCTGCGACATGATACAGCGATGACGCTGACTTCACGATTGTTGTTATGTTGAAAGAAACCAAACTTACTGGTAAACATTCAGCAATGTCGACCCAAACAGCCAAAGGGGAAAAATAAATAAAATGACATTAAAGTACATTATAATACATTATACATGTAAAGCCTCAATTACTGCAAGCACACAACAGTACTTACATAACATGCATACAATATTGCAATCTGTTCTGCACAGGTTCGTCAACTGACTTCGCAATTTTCTTAATCTACATATCGCACAACTATCCGAGAGTATCTAATAATTGTAACTTCAATGCACTAAGAATATTACCAAACAAAATCAGATCCCCTTCATATATATAGAGGAATGTGATAATATATAAGAATGAAGATTTGGTTATTCAGTAATATATAAGCTATATATCTTTAATGATAACTTGTTAACATCTTGTCCTTATGATTTGGTATGTATGTGTATGCTTGTTTATTATATATGCATAGTTGATCAAATATTTTATATAAAGAACAGTTCACAGTGATAACAATGATGAGTCATAACCATGTCACCTAATCGATCAGTTGATGCTGCCAGGCTGACGTACGTACGTTACTCTGAAGTCTCTAGGATAGAGTTTGTATAATTAGGGTTCATCCACCACTGACTAAATTGTCAGAAATCAGCATTACATACACCAACTTGTTGGATTGTTGATGTGCAAAAACATAGTTAATTAATAGTTTTAAAACTAATATCATTAATGATAATGAACATGAAAATTATATATATGGCCCTCATTATTAATGAACAAGTTGGATTCAGCTTCTCATGACTGTAAATTAAACGTATGACGGTATGAGATGAAGTGATAAATTAACACATGCATTACTGAATCATAAGAATTGTAAGTTGTAAGACTGCACAAATTGAGCTAAATTAAATTTATGTACTACTCAAAGAAACATCGAGTCAATGAATTAGTAAAAACTTATTTCATCATTAAATAACCAAGAAGAACTACAATGGCACCATATATCCTCACATCATCAGTTAATTTAAGGACAGATCACAGAAGACACTCAACAAACAACCAAACTAGTGCAATAAATTGTACCAAAAATATAATGCGACAGGCACCCGTATGTTTTCTGATAGTAAGAAACTAATGATGAGGATTATATATGGTGCCATGCACATATGATGCCCCAATATATAACTGGTTGTGAATGGCATAACTAATTATAACAGCATCAAGCAAAGTACTTGAAGATCTCACTCCAATGCCCTAATTGACATGGTCAGATCTAAAGTACTTAGCCCCATCGACGCTGCGCTACTATTGCTAACACTTACACTACCAACTGTACTACTTTCGGATGACTCCAAATTATTTACTTCCTTCGATATTTGCCGAGAAGGCGGCGAGAGAGAGAGTTCCAGTGAGTTATCCCCTTCTCTTTGATCAGTCCTGTGATTATTCTCTAATGAGCTTGCCTTTAAGCTTAATTGCAAATCAAGCCCATTGATTTTATCCGTTGTCATCATCTTCATCCTTTTGTTGCTTTGTTGCTGGGACTTCTTGAACTGCAAAGAAATTAAACTTATTGTGTTATAACAAGAGTAAGAGCTAGCGTCCATCATTTTTACTAATCCACCGGTCCACCGTATTTTCAATGAACAAATATCATTTTTCAGTAAACATTTATATCTTTCCGATCAATAGATATCGGTTTCCAATGAACAGATACACTACGGATTCTAGTGAATATTTATGCGATTGTAGTAAGCACATGGGTGTACGTGGTGTGTCAAAACTGAACTGTGAGAGGGGTGGATGGGTGACCTACAAAGTAGGGGTGGACTCTACATGTTTTTCTTATAACGACTATAGTTAAAAAAAGAAGAAGTGATTTTATTCAATGAGGAATATCAATTACTCAAGCAATATATTTCTTTCTAATCGAAATCGGAGGCACATTTTGATATAGAGTGAGATTCAAAAGTACCTCAACTTGATGTTGCTCAAACTCGACATTGCCGTCGATAACCACAGGATCAGATGAAGAATTTGAGCTTGAATTTGGGTTGCACTTGTATTGACTTGGCCATGGAAAGCTTGCAATGTTACTCGAGCAATCCGCTTTTCTCTTTATTCCTCCATTTGTCTCAGTCAAGTAAACTACATTTTGCTGACCGATCACATTTCTTGTAGCAGAAAGATCAGGCATCCATGGCTTCCCATCTTTCAAAGTGAGAGTTTCTTGAGAATGACTAATGTTAAAAAAAAAAAGAAAGAAAACAACAGAAGTTTAGATAAGTTATTGAACCCTGCTTAATTTATTGATGAAAACATTATATATCAAAGAGCCATAGAAAAGTAATGAGAAACATCTTGCGTCCATTGAGAATGCATCCATACGTCCATAGACACATTAGCTCAGAATGTAACAAGTACATCCGATTTTGTAACAAATAGATCTGATTTTGTAACCTATATATAGACGTTATTGACAGATATTCTATAGACACTAGGTATTACTCAAAGATAAAAATGTATATATTATTGCCAAACAAGAAAATTAACATAGCACATATATATATATAGGAGACAATAATTATATGCATGTTGATGCTAAAGAAAAGAGGAAAACAGTTGCACTAATAAGTTTACCTGAAAGAAAAGTTTCTGAAGTTTGAATATTGTTTTCCAAGCTGCAGGCCAGTACTATGGAAGCTACCATAACATTGGCTTGTTTTGAATGGAGGTCTTGATGGAAAAAACCTCATATTTTGAATTCCATAGGGAACTCTCTGCTGAAACAGTTCATGTGGGCTGCCGGGGCCTCCTCTTAGATGCCACTCCATAGGAGACATCACTGCATGGTGTGGATAAAAACAGAACAGACAGATTTAACAATGCAACACTTTTTTTAACTAAAAAAAAAAAAAAACAATACAACACTCTAGATCTGAGCTATATGTCAAGACTGAATTTCTCTTTCAAAGATAATATTTATGATATATAATATTTATATAACTATTATTCTTGATCTCAAAAATTGAAAATATATAGCAAAGAAAGTTCGGCATGTTTAATTAGCAATTAATGCTAAGAAAATACGAAAAAATTTAGATAATTAGATAAAAAGTTGAACATTTAGATTAGCGATAATTAGACGACGATACCTGAAGAGAAGGGAAGCTTTTCTTGGCCGGAGTTGTCGAGCTTTTTGTTTCTATACATCTGGTTAACAACAAAAAAAAATAAGAGCTGATGCTTATAAATTCTTTGATCGTCAGATCGTCATAAACAGGCTAATTTCATGAAGAAATATCTCTTTTTTTGGAAAGCATACTCTTTAATTAATTACCTGTAAGTGGCTTTTCACATGAGCAATACTGAGTCCTCTCACGTTCATCATCTGAAGAACAAGCTTTGGAGTTGCTCCTAGAATTGAAAAAAATAAATATAAGAGAATTATATTATAACACATAAATCTTATTTTTTAGTTTCATTCTCACCATCATACATGGTACTATTTTTTAAATCCTCATATCTCAATTATGTTCACGAAATTAAGAAAAAAATCCAAGTGGTCCCTGCTAGTTATAAATATCAAGAAATTGTTTGTATATATAAAGACTCAAGAAATTATTGCGCCAGATTAAATATGGAATGTTCATTAAATACGAAATTCCTTTTTCTAAGTAGTAGTTTGTAATTCTTTTGTTCATAAAATGAAATATTTATCTTCAAAAAAAAAAAAAAAATCATTAGCATCTACGCAAACCTATATAGAAAAGTTTTATTTTTTTTTGAGATAATATATAGAAAAGTTTTATTTTTTTTGAGATAATATATAGAAAAGTTTTAGTTTTCACTTTTCAGTTATACATGTAGAAGTACTTGTTGAATCTTCATTTTTATTTCATGCTGTTAGTAAAATTAGAAGAGAGATCTAGAAATGCAATCATATATATTTGAAGCACAAAAAGGGGATTGAAATTGGGATCAGAAGCAAAATTAACAGATCGAAATGAATTAGCTAAAGACAATTGTTAACAATAAAACATATAGCTACATCGTTCTCGTCTTCATGAAAAACATCTTCTTCAGAACAAAGTTGCTAAATGAAAACCAAAGTAGTGCTAAATTAAATGAACTAGATAATTAGCAGCACTCTGAAATTGATAATCAGCAATTAGCTAGTGAAGTAAATTAAATTAAGAACACAAGTAAAACATTTGATTATATAATTTTTCTCATTAGTACGCTCTTAAAAGCCAAAATTTGAGATCAAAATAAGGAGATAAATAACATAAAAGTTATGTTCCTCTTCAAAAAAAAAACATAAAAGTTATGTTAATCGAAATTAAACGTAAAGAAGCACTCACTCTCTTGTCCTCCTAGTCTTTCAACAGCATTTACAAATGCGAGGTGGAGATCCGGCGTCCATCGGAGCCTAGGCATTTTCGACCGGACATACTGCCTAACCGTGGGCACCCCCTCGTTGCTCTTTCGTCCGTCATCATGATCAACCGTGCAAACACTCTCTTTGTTATCGCTTTCATCGCTTCCATCCGTCTCCTCCAGACCGATACTACTACTACTATGATCATCATTACGGTCTAGATCATGATCACCATCTTCATGTATCTCTATAAAAACTTCCTCTTTTTCATTCTCTTTCTCTATCACTTCTTCCATGGTTGTTTCTGCCATCATCTGTCCCTCTCTGAGGATATTTTCTCTATGTTACATAGTTTCCGTGGAATGATGGAATGATGTGAAAGGGGAGGAAATAGCGAGGAAGGAGACGTACGAGAGAGAGTGAGGGAAGAGATAAACAAATTAATATGATACAGAAACAAGGGTTAGAGTGGACAAAGATGGTTTGGAAGCACTTGAAATAAATAAATAAACTAATAATTTGAATAAAAATGGAGGAGCAAGTACTCCCTACATTGACGATTCCCCATCATGGTCAGTATATTTTATATGAGTAATATATAATACCTAGCGTCCACAGAAAAACTGTTCATAGCGTCCATACGTTACATTCCTGAATGTATCTGTTACATTCTGGGATAATATATCTGTTTCATTTTGTACACATTTATAGATGTATATATGGACGGGTTTTCAATGGACGCAAGATGTTTCTCATTACATATTGTTTACCCGTATTACCAGGGGCTAGAATGACGAGTCCGTATCTGCTATGATCAAAATCGGATTGGAGGAACCAACAATCCTGATCCGACGATTGTGGATTTTAGGGGAGATTTTTTGTAATAATCTCAACCGTTTAAAGTGGGATTGGAGGATCCTCCGATCCAATTTGGATCGTAGCAGATTTCAGCGCCTAGAGGGACAGAGAAAGAGTTGAAATTGAAGTTAGAATTCTCTGCAGCAATTAACAGTTAGCCAAAAAGCTTATACCATACATATAAAAAACCAAGAAAGAAACTGGACTGCTGACTGCTGGAACAAAGTAGAATTGTCAAAGGCTAGCCACTGGATTATTAAGGCAATATATATCCGATGATGGAAAGCAAGAGCTAGCTAGAAATTAAAGCATATATATATATATATATATATATATATATATATATATATATATAATAAGATTTAAGAATGGAACATCTATTCTATGGTAATTCCATGTATATATGCTAGCTAGTGAAAAAAATATATTAATTAATTGCAGTATTGTACTAAACATTAGCCATTCACTATCTACACCAAAATATGGTATATTAATTGCATGAGCCGATGATAATATAATGTCAAAAAAAAAAAAAAGGAAAGAAAGAATTAGGGCACATTTTCAAAGTGCATATTTTCTAGTCTTATAATTTTGTTACTTCTATTTCTTCGTTTAAGATTTTTTTTTTTTTTAAAAAGAAACCCTACAACATGTGCATCATGCGCTTGCGGCCGGTAACCAATATATATATTAATGTTAGGGTTGTATAAAATTAAAAGATGTGAAATTCAAAAAAAAAAATTTAAAAGATGTAACGTCCGTTATTCTGACTCTAGCTATAGCAACAAAAAATATATATATTATCACGTCTATAAAATAATTAGAAAATAAGTACGATTTTAAGCGTGAATATTAATTTAATTAGTACTATTTTTATCGTAACATACCTGATAGTTTAAACGAAAAGGTAGTCACGATAAATGAAGTTTATTTTCAGGAACTTTGCTTCATATTAGGATTACTTTAGGGACTATATAACCTTTAAAATTCTAAGGACCAAATAGACAAAGTAATACTTTACAGACAAAAGTGATTATTTTGAAACTCTGATAAAGACTATTTTCTTCGAAATAATGATACTTTATAGAATATTGGTACAACTCATTCATATATGTGTGAGACCATGCATCCTCTTAAATAATAATTCACTGTAATACTAATTATATGGAGTCTAGCTAGCTAATTAATTAATATGGTTATATACATTCTCTAAGGAAAGCTACATAAAAATATGAAAATATGTATCAAAAAAAAATCCTTGTGGGGGCTGCAATATATATATAATTAAAAAAAATCTCTAGAAATTGATGTTATTTTTCTTGTTGCAAACCTTAATTAAATATATTATGCATGTGTAATTAAATTGTGAACCCTAATCCATATATATGTGTGTGTGTGTAATTCAATATTGAGACAACTAGGTACTAATTAACAATGCCATATAACGAGACCGACATGGTTAGTGGCGTGGCGCCAGATGTGAGTGCTCATCCTCTGCCTTAAGGTAAAGTGCGTCATGGTATGTGAACTGTTGGATCACTTCAAATTTCATGTAGGCTTGAATCTCGAGACGATCCAACGGTTCACGTGCCATGTCGCACGTTACCTTAAGGCAGACGATGCGAAATCACCAGATGTTATATATTTTGGCTAGGCATGCTGTTAGTAAACGATTGCAGGTTGAAGTTACCTTAAACAATTGTCAGTGTGGGTCTGCAAAAAATACATAACAAATTAATCATACAAGAGAAACATATTAAATTTCCGAGTACTTCCAACGTCCGAAGAAAAATTTGAACCATTCCATATGAAAGCATGCATTGTTATTTTTGACCGTGTGCATATATATATAGTTTTTTTTTATAAGAGGAATTAGTTAGAATTTCGAATATTGGAATCATTCAATTTTTCTCTTTGTTCTTTTGTTTTCACGTAGCAAGAATATCCATATTATATATATAGTTTTCATGGAGTATATAGTACTTGATTTGTAGCTGGTTCTTAATTACACTAACGATCGGAAGTAAAGAGTGATGATCAGCCGTTGAAATTCTCTTTTATATATTAGCACGAATATTGCAGCAGGATTAATGATCATATTATTAATTAGTTCGATCTCTACTACTCAACTACCTATATATGGTTTTGTCACGGGTTAGCCTAGCTAGCTATATAGTTCATATATATATATGAAGGATATGATTTTCTTAACTTAATCTATTCGCATCCTTTAATTAATTTGCACAATTGGACCCTTCAATTATATATCTTGCAACACTGGGCGTATAATTCATATTCTAGAAAGAGGGGTGAGCTTCTAAGCTTTTTAGCTATGCCGCATCATCATTCATCTCAACCATTGATTTTGTTTCTCTCTCCTCATTTATCTTAATCAAATGACTCAATTTAATTTTTTTATTAAAGAGATAATATCATGATGTACCTAAAGAACAATTTAAGACTCAAAATATTTGCAACTCTTTGTATTATTTTATATAAATTGAGATGTAGCTTAAAATATATTATATAGAAAATATATTAAGTCCAATATTTATCTAATAAAATATATTTTTTGATATTTGTTAATTTATGTAATATTATTTTTTTGCATATATTTTTAATATTTGTTAATTTATATAATATTATTTTTTCGGGACGAAGCCCGATTCACAGCTCTAGTTATAAAAAAAAGAAGAACGAATTCGATCACCATGGCACCTAGTGTGGGAATATATAATTAAGCACGAAAATTTAGAATGTAATTAAATTAAATTAATTTCAAGAGCAAAGAGAATTCAAAATCTAGCAATATATACGCCCAGGAAAACTGCAATACTAAGTACCAGCTGTGGGATTAAGAATAAGGATGATTCAATGTCTTATGACTCTGAAGATTATTTCAAGAAGCGCTGAGATACATAAATAATAATACAAATGCGACAAATATAATTAATTTATTTGATAACTATTTAATTAATTACTACTATATATGTCAGCTAAACACTAATTAAATATACTAGAGTTGTAACTCGGGCTTCGCGCCGAAATGTGATAACAAAAAAATAATAAAACTTATAAAATAAAAATATTTATTTTAAAAAAATTAAACATAATTTAAAATTTTTTTATGTGAATTGTGATGATGATGATGATGTAATAATAGCACATAAATGTTAGACCACTTTAAAGATTAAATTTTGTCTTAGACATATCATATCATCTTATTAAATGGGTAGAGAGAATAAATATAAACCATTGGATCAAAGTAGATGAAGAGATTTAAACAAAATCAATGGTTAACAATATTGATGATGTGGCATAGTTGAGGTGCTTGAAGAGTTACCCCTCTTTCTAGTTTATAGATTATAACCATATAAATATCGAACTATATATGCTTTTTTTGTGATGAAGTTGATGTTCAAGTCACTCAAATTTAAATATCTATAAAGGCTTTTTATCTGGGTTTTGAATCCGTGACCTCCCACGTGGAGAGGTTACCTTAATTTGGTCTGCTTTAACCACTAGACCAAATGCTCGTTATTAATATCGAACTATGTTTGTCTGAAATTAATACGACATGGAAATAATTGAGTGAGTCGCCTTAATATATACGGATTGCATCAATATAAGAAAAAGAAATTTGGTTGGAAACAGTTTGATTAATTATAGTATACTAGTAAATAATCCACACGTTGCTTTGGGCTGAAATCGTTATTTCTTATAATAAATTCTTAAAATAATTTGTAATGAGCCTTATATTGAGGAAATTGATATGGGCCTTAAATTTTAATGGGCTGAGACATTAATGTCAACGGGCATTAACGTAAATCAACGGTTCTGAAATCTGATCTATCCAAGAAAACAATCAACGGCTCATGTTTCTTATTTGAGAAAGATAGCTCTTTTATGTCATTCTTTTCCAATATACTTTTATATACAGTAAGGATAAAGAGGCACATGTGAACATTTTTGAAGTGTTTCTGTTTTAATTTGTGTGTAGCTGATCATGCATGTCTTTCTTAGTTTTTTAAACCTTCTAAATTCTGACAGATTGGCGTGGATCTGATCAGAGCTATATATATATATAGCACTTCCGTGATTAATTAGCTTCTTTAGTTGACCTTGGTTTGGATGTTTTCCCTATGCATTCATATATGTTATGGAAAGTTTTGTAATGTATATATCAGCTAGAGAAATTGCATGCATGTGGTGCGTAAACGACATGCATGTCCACATCTGTCTTACCATTAAAATAATCATCTCCATTAATTTTCATATAGTAAGCAGAGTGACGATATTAATTAACAATTTGCATATATACTTGCTTATTGATGATTATTGTGTGTTGCACCTGTAAATCAAGAATGCATGCCATTAATTAAATTTTAAATTAAGACCATATATTAATTAATTAATGTTTTGAGTTGTTGTTCTATAAATCGGGGAAGCAACCTTTTATTTAGAGTCGAGTGGTTCTAATAATCAAACATTTTTTCTTTAATTGTATCTAAAATACATATCGTGATCATCCGATTATGAAAATTCAATGGTCTCCATATATATTTTATCCGATCCATAGCATAATTATAATTAGTCTGATGTTAATGTTGACCAAACTGGTCCATTAATTCAGTTTTGGTTAGGAAATTGAATGGTTAATTAAGAAAGATGGAAAACTTAATTTTAGTAATTAGGACAGCGTGACTTTACAGTTAGGGATTAATTTAGTCTAAATATATATGCTCAACTACTTTAAATGTAGAATCAAGTCTGACAATGATACAAATTAATTAAACTATCAAATGATACACTCATATATACACTGCACACATATATATGTATTCTTAATTAGCAAAATTGCTGAGCGATGACCTATTAATGATGGTTGTATATTTTCAACTGCCCCAAAGTTAAGTAACCCCATACGATTGTGTCACACTCGCATTATTAAGGGGAAATTAAGGGAAAAAATCATCAAAAAATAAACATTATGTTTTATTTTATTTTTGTTGAAGGATAGGAAATTAAAGGGGTACATATATATTATGTTTCTCCACCTTTGTAAGTTTATGAAAATATATATGTACACCTGATTAATTAGACATGCAACCTTCTGTACAAAATATCTCCTGGTCATTAATTATACTAAAGTATGAGATTTTCATTAAATATTACTTTATATTTGAGGTTTCAAGTTAATTAGATGAGATACCATACCATGCATTAACTTGATTATAGATAAAGAACACAATATACATAAATTTAATGTGTCAAAAATTTTCCCATTAATTTGAGTACTTAAAAAAGGCAGCAATTAGCTAGACACACAAATTAATGCACATGATTAACAATAAATGCATAAACTTAGTGCCTCTTTTTGAATAAGAAACTAACATTATTCTACCTTGAGCTTGCTTTGCTTATGACAAGTTTCAAAATGTGTTGGCAGTAAGTTCCAAATTAGAGGGTCCCGCGTAGTTCCGTCAGGACAAAAGCAAGTATTGGAGGGTTGACGATGGGGATTTTATTAATGGGGAGTAGGAGAATCTTGACAGAGTTTTGAAGTTTGTTTCATCAGTTTGTACTATACAATAATTTTATTTTGATCAATTTTTAAACATGAAGGCATGATATTATCTGTGTCTTCAATGGGAAGTACCCATTTTTTTTTTTAATTTTCTTTGTTATATATACTAGTAAAGAGTCCGCGCGTTGCTTTCGGCTGAAATTGTTATTTCTTATAATAAATTTTTAAGATATTATCAAGCTTTTAAAAAACGTTTAACGGCTCTTAACGGTGAGGTGATCATTTAACGGTTTGACGTTAAAACGGAATTACACGGCCGTTAAATTAAAAAACGGGTCCTCATTTTCTATATATTTTTATATTTAAAAAGGCTACACAATACACTCTTATACAATTATACTTAATAATTAAGTACAAATAACAATTACAAAACTAATTAAGTACATAAAAAGTTATAAATCTTATGAAACAGAAATTATAACATTAAAAAATTATAATGGAAAAATTTAAGACAACAGTAATAAAGAGTTTAAAATTTTTAATTGTTAATATGCATAGGATAAACATTATTGTGAACTTTTAGACCACCAATAATGTGCAAACATATTTTAACGGCGTGTAAACGCCTCTAAAACACGGATTTTAACGTTTTTAACTTTGTTAAAACGGTTTTTCCACAAATAACGGTTTTCTTACAAATACTTAACGTAAGAGGGTCCAAAAAACGGTTTAACGGTTTAAACGAAGTTAAAACTAAGTTTTTTAAAAGCTTGGATATTATGTAATGGGCCTTATATTGAGGAAATTCATGTGGGCCTTAAATTTTAATGGACTGAGACATTAACGTCAATAGGCATTAACGTAAATCAACGGTTTTGATCTATCTAAGAAAATGATCAACAGCTCAGATTTCTTATTTGGAAAAGATATATTTTTATGTCATTTTTTCCAATATGCTTTTATATATAGTAAGGATATATATATATATCTTACCTTGCTTGCAACTAGCCAAGTAGAGACAGGCACTAGAAATTAGATACTGTTAATTAAAAAGGTAAAAAGGGGGAGGATCTAACAATCTTATATATCTTCTTGGTCAGAGAGACAGACCCAAAAACAGTACATATATACATAATGTTAAAAACTTATAAAGGTATCTAATCTAAAGTTGATCGATCGTCGTCTTGTGTGTCTACCCTCAAGTCCCGCCGCAAACGTAGGCATTATACATGCATATATACCCCAGAACTGCCTCTTCACATGTACCATCTCTCTCTCTAGATCTGTGGAAGCATCAAGCATGCACGCATGCAGAGCAATTTTATTTGTTATATATGTGAAGTTAAATAGGCCAATATTTGTCTTGCAATGGCATTATTATTTCATCGAGGCCTAGCTAGTCGTTGATCACCACGAGAAGATCCAATGGGGATGTTTGTATTTATCCCATTTGTTATTAATTCCGGGGATTATATATATATATATATATATATTGTTTCTTTCCAAGAAAGACAATCCGGTTGGTCTTCTCCAAATATTCTTTCACATAATATATGTTATATATATCTTTGCCTAACTTGTTATATATTATAGATATTGTTGTGAAAAGTGGCCTTCATTTCTGACTATATATATAGTCAGATAGAGGAATTTGGTTGGTATATATATTGTCGATTATGTTGTATTTGTAGGAAAATGCTATGGGATATCGCAAAAGATACCGTTCGGATACCACCATACAAAGTTAATTTAACGTTAATCTGCAACATGTTGCGATCAAAATAAAACGTTCTATAAAGTTAATCTGAAACTTAATGAGATTAAAATGAAATACAAATGATATAATTTTCTCTTTTGTTGCTCTTTCACTTCATCTTGCCCCCATACGTTCTCTCAACAACTTTAAGGTAATATTTATGTGATTTAGTAGTGATTCAAGTAGATGATTTAATTTATGATTTGTGTTATTCAACTTAATACTACAATGTTTCAAGTTAATACGTTAATTGTTTCAAGATAATTTGTTAATATTTCAACTTGGATATATTTTACATTATAACTGGTATCTGTTTTGGTATCTTTTTTGGTATCTTTATATCTGGACCGGTAATTGTATATGGAAAAAGTTTCAAATCTTAACTCTTAGATATTAGTTAATTAATCGTCTGAACAAATTAGTCATCGATCTCGATCACCACTGATTGATTGGTTGTACGTTAAATTTTTATTAGTCCACCGTCAAGTTTTGTTTCTGTTCAAACTTTCGAAACTTAAATGATTAATTTAACAATTTTGACAATCAAAGAAATTATTTTTATATCTGGAAACGAGATACTAGCAACTTTGATCACCGCAAGCAAAAGAAATATAACAAATCTACCATTTCCAATTTACATTAATGTTAAAGCATGATTCAATCATTAAACTATCTCAACGAACTCAACGGAATTTAATAGAAGTATAAGAAACATAAAATTATAAAACTGAAATCCAAATATATATGCAATCGGAAAGTGTATCCTTCAAACTTTATCGAAATAAAAAAAATTAACAACAATTAGTGTGATGTGAGTGTGGTTGAAAACAGATTTTTGGGGACGTTCATTGGGGGATATGGTTCTTTTTCCAGATATTGATAGTCGCAGTTAAATTTGGTATCTGTTTTAATATATTCCCAATTTGAAATGTTTCCTTTGTGCAAAAATTTGGTTGGCATACAAAAGCAACAGATTTTCTGCATGTGTGCCCACCTAGCTAAACAAGAATGGAAAAATGAGAACCCATTCAATTTTTTCTGGTCAACCCAATAAGTTCTTTTCCTTATTTTGGTTTTGCAAGTCTCATGAACTCGCTGTGGACCAGCAATGGAGGTTGTTTTGACTCAGTCAGAATGGCCTTGTAAACCATCTTTAGGAGAACAGGTCTGCCGGCGGTTTGCGGAAGCTTGGACAGTGGTACCGATTAATGGGCGGTTCTGAATACCACCCGGGTTGCTGGCCCCCATAGCAGAAGGTTTAGAGATTTTGTAACAAAAGGAGATGGAAATGACGAAGCATTACTAGAAAACAACATCGGACGACGTAACCAATCAGAACACTCACATCTCACCCTCTTAAGAATGACGGCGTGGGGCTTATGGTTGGGCCGAATGGAGATTTGGTCGACGTGAAGGGAGCGGTGGTGGAGGAATTTTATGCGCAGCATCGAAGGGGAGAACCTAGGAGAGTTCTGGGGCGACTGTGGAGGTTTGGGATGAGAAAGGTTTTGGGGTAGGCAAATTTGAGAAGAGAAAGGAAGGGGCGGACGGCGCACAACTTTTGATGGCGAACGGTGCACAACTTCCGACGACGGACGGTGCACGACTTCTGCCCAGCAAGAGAGAGGAGGGTGTCCATGGTGGTGGTCTGGTGGATGGGAGAAGGGGAGCGGGGGAGAGAGAAAGGAGGGGGAGGCGGAGCGGGAGACAATTATGATTGTAGGTTTGATGTTTGAAAGAACAATAACGAAAACAGAAGTGGGAGAGCGCTTCATTTGATGCGTGCTGGAAAAATGAAATGGAGAGGAAAGAGACAAAATGGACATGATCCCAACCATTGTGTAAATCAGATTAAATGTCTATCGTCCGATATGCACACAAAACACTTGAAAAACAAATGGAAAGTCTAATATACTTACGTGCTTTTTAATATAGTATAGATAAATTCTTAATTGACAAAATAATATTGTGATGACTTTTTTTTTTTTTTTTTTGGGGGTTTGGTGGGGGGGGGGGGGTGTTGTCTTGCATGAACGCGCGTTCGGTCTCATTATTTTATGCATATATAAACATTTATTTATAAATGCATATTCAGAAAATTTTGCATATACATTTGAGACTGGTTTGTTATTTGTGAATGATGCGATTCACACGAGGACTACAATATTGCTTCGTATTTTTTTGTTTTCCTAAATAGATTATAGGTTTTTAATTAAAACTCAAAATAACTTTTTGTTTTCCAATGTTTTTGTTTTATAAAAATTAACATTGAACTTTTTGTTTTTCAATGTTTTTGTTTTATAAAAATTAACATTGAACTTTTTTCATGTTTGAAAAACGCATTTTTGCTTAAATGGGAAATACATATATTTAATGAGGAGGGATCCATTGACAATGCTTAAAATGACAATCTTGACAATCAAGATTTTAAAAAATTTGTAAAAATAGTTAAAAATTCTTAAAAATAGAAAAATGTTTATAGAGATATTGTTTAACTTATAGATTGATTATATATCAAATTATATTCAATTTAAGTGATGTTTGATAGCTCTTTAAAACTCATTAAATTTCAACCGTTAAAAAATGTATAAAATTTTGATAAACTATCAAACGATGTTCAAATTGATTGAAATTTAAAACACTATTAATTTATAAGTTAAAGAATGCATCCATAAAAGTTTTTTCATTTTTAAGATTTTTTATGAATTATTACAAATTTTTTAAAATCTTGATTGTCAAGATTGTCATCATAAGCATTGTCAATGGATCCCTCCTCATATTTAATTAGAATAATGTCAAATTGTTGATTAAAATCCGGACAATAGACAAATAAGTGACGTACGTCACTATAATGATCGATCTAATTAAATGTGAATGTCTTTATAATTTATCTTTTAAATTATGTTCAGCATTTTTAATTAGTGCTCTACTTAGATTGTCAACCATTAATAATGGTGGGTATGATTACTGTAATTTTATTTTACAACATTTCCTATAATATACATTAAATAGTTTGTAAATTAGAAATTCTATATTTATTAACATACAGATAATGATATTTCTTATTTTGATTTCACATAGAGAGACATAAAATGTCTAATCCTTACAAAAATTGTTGGAGAACAGAGTAGTAAATCGGAAAAAAAAAAATTAACTATAAAGAATTGTTGTTGGGACAGCTGATCCTTATTGAAATAACAAAATCAAATAGAAACAATATTATCATTTTTATCAACTACATGACTAGGTAGAAAGAGGATAAATTCGTCCATGCGAGTTATAATGGGCCTCAGCGACTTCCAATTATATATATATATGTAGGCCCAAATTAAAGCTGATTTTCGTACTCCCTCGTTTCTTAGTCAATTGGAAACTCGGTTAAAAGGGCCTAAAAAACCCAATAAAGGCCTTTTATCTTTATGTCTCTTCAAGCAGTTGTGGGCTTATATGTATTTAATTTACCCTCCATAATTTTTCTATATAGGTCATATGAATTCTCAGTATAAGGGCCTGTTTTCACCAATGGCAAAAGGCAATATATAGTGGCCTTCTATCATAGAGATGGAACCACACATCACATTGATTTCAGTTATAAATTCCCATACGGAATTTAATTAATTCGAATTACACTTTCAGGAACACAACAAACTGCATGTGGTTGATGAGAAGCTAGCTGCTAGCATATAAATATACTCACACATAAGAAATGAATTTATTACTCAGTATTTCAGTTTAATTTACTTGGATCACTCCATTATTTTACACAAATAATTTGTTGAACAAACTTACATTTGAGTAACATATGCATGCTCCCTGCTTTATATATATCACTCAATATCTAATCTTACAAACAAAACATCAGTTTTTCAAGTACTTTACATAAATCACATGGGACAAATCATCCACCTTCATGAGTGTCCCAAGAACACTAGCAAGCCAGCATTTGCTTTCCTTCTCATAATACAAAAACCCCAAGCACTTGCAATCCATTGTACACTTGCTCCTACAATCTTCCAACTTCACCTTCTCAATCCCTTTTGTATATGTGGTAACAAAATTCTCAACTCCGGATACTTTGTAGTAATCTTCAGTCTGTCCTTTGCCTTTTGCATTGCATCCTTTGATTTGTGGTGGTGCACAGTCTTTGCTCCAGCCGAGTAATCCGGCGGGCGACGGGCACGCGACGCACATTTCGTCCTGACAGGCCCCAAATGTGCCGCATTTAGCAGGCAGTAAGCATCCGGGCACTCTCGCGAGGTCATCTGAAAAGAGTGCATATGTTTCCTCCCAGGCCCGGTAATCTACCGGATCGTAGTACGTGTACACGACGAGGTTGCCATCTATGCCCAACCGCAAGATCGATAGCGTGGCATTGTACTTTGGTCGTGCCAGGATTGTGGTGCCGTGTCCAGCTGATGCGAACCTTATTTCGTATGCAAACGCGTCCTCAGTCTCCGGTGCAGCCTCAAAAAGTATAGGATTGCCCGCGAAGGACAAAATGCCATCCGAGTAGTTGTAGTAAGGAAGATAGCTGTTTATAAACAACGTGATGCCGCCGGGCTGGAAGACAAGGCTGTAGACACCGTAAGAGCCATCGGTTTCGGACTTGCGACTGACTAGCTTGCTGGGACCCTTGACGTAATCCAGAGATTGACCGACCAAGAGCGTGTCGGTCGGGTGGTCGAAGCTCTGCCATATGATACGGTTTTTCGAGCCGTAGAGGACGATGTTGCCGGTTGGCAGGATCTTGAGCCCCACCACGCCTTTGTTCGCCGTACTGGTCGACCTATTAATGGCCAATGGATATCTTTAAAAGATATCTGTGTTGAATTAATAGTTGGTTGACATCTATAAACCTAAATGATCATATCCTTATCCTTACTACTTATAATAAAAGGATAAAAGGAGGAGTTTATGTGAGATTTAAGAAGAGTATTTGTCCAGAACCAATATAGACTGTTGGATTAATTAATTTTATGTAATCTCAATCGTTGATGAAAAATTTATGTTGTTTCAATCTTCATGACCCAACTTGGCCTAATAGATAAACATGAAATGCTCATTAATGTACACGCTTTCTATGGTCTCAATTCTTAATAACGCGTACGCAACCTGAATCACATTTTTAATATATATGCATGTCATTTTCAATCTCATTATTTTATGACAATTCAATCATAATATAAAAACAGAAAAAGAAAAAAAGAATAACACAGTGAATTATTTATATATAAATCATGTACGTCATGTGATATAGTATTATTTTTCGATTTATAAATAAATTATATGATATAGTCAATTCCGCTGCAACGCGTGGGCACTATACTAGTATTCATATATACTTGACTTTTCTATCTGTCTTTCCATAATTGATGTAGTTGAATAATTGATGTGATTGATAAATAAAAAACAGGACCAAGAGGAGGGAGAATAACATGAGGCAAAAAAAAATTCTAACAGCTTAATTTGTATGTACATTTTATTTTTTGATAAATCCAACATTCCAACTTTTAGGCCGGGGTAATTGACTTTTTTTTTATTATTTGTCTTTCAATTGTTAGTAATTTACCTTTTTCTTCAATTAAAAGAAAGGTTAGTAGACTAATCTAAATTAAAAAAATACTAAAATTAAAGGAACTATTAATTTAGATTTCGAATAGGGGTAATTAATCTACTTTCTACTGTTCTTCAGAACTTTAATTAGTGGAGCTTATCACTGTGGTTTATGCATGCGCAAGTGGCCCAGCCCAACTTACCAGGAAATAGAGATGGCAAAACCTGACTCAACCCGAGAAACCTGTCAGTCCGACCTGATCCAAGATTAAACAATATGCAATCCAACTCAAATCAACAGATAATCTACAAGAAAAGAGATCTTCTAGAAGGTCAAACTGACCCAACCGCCCGACCCGAACCCGACCCACCTGCCCAATTTGTCACCTATACCAGTAAATAAATGCTCTACGGGCCTACAATATTGTGGGCATGGCTTACTGAAGTCTCAACAACGACAGCTAGCGAACTATAAGAACTGGATAAGTACAAAGAACTGGGGCCAATTTCCAATTGAGTGCCTTTTTAATTCCCAAATCGAGTGCATCACGCAAGTTACTTGACTTCAGTGCACGGTGCTCACTAAACTGGGGACAACTTACTTCCTTTTGGTGAATGCAAGAATGTTGTTCACATTAATACCGAATATATAATGAACCAATTAACCAATTGGCATAGAGAAATTGGGTAGATAAGTTTCTCAGGAATAAAAAAGTATGAATTGGATAACAAACCAACAAGATATATAGTCATTAAGTTAATCAAATTTGTTTGATTTGCTTTTTGCCAACTTCATTATTTTTGTGGGTTGATAATATATTATGTAAAAAAAAAAAAGATGCAGTTTCTAAGAATATGTACCAGACAATGCGCTTGTCAGCTTCAGCAAGGACGAGGTTTCCGTCCGGCAGGAGGGAGAAGGTGGCGTTCTCGCCGACCGGCTTGCCTCGGTTTGCCTCCCAGACCCAGCGGAACAGCGACTCGGACCGCGTGGTGCCCATGCGTAGCGCGAGGTAGAACGCGCCCGGTGTGGTGTTGTAGAAGGCCATCTGAAACGGCGACGTGAAGGGTGGGAGGACCCGGTAGTCCGCGCCGTACTCAGTCACGTACGGGCCGAACTCGCCTTGGTTGACATAGGTGAATGTGTCTACCTTGGCTTGCACTGAGCTTGTTGAAATGAATAGGAGAATGAAGAGTGTGAGTAGAGGCATTGAGCTAGATTGCATAAGATGGATCTCAATGGTGTTCAATATATTCTCCCAAATGGAAGCTCACATTTATTTATAGATCTTAATGAAGTTTTTTGAGGCGACTGGCAACAACCAGCCACAATTTTCATTAATAATAAAAAGAACTGTACATCGTTTATTGGAAAGATCTTAATGAAGTTATAAGTTACCAATTGATGCATATACGCATTTGTCAATCAATCTTTATCCATTTGGAGGGAGTTTTTAATTGTTAATTCCATGGACCATGCAGGCATTATGTGTGAAACAGGCAAAATCCACAGTGGACTAGTTGAGTGTAGCCAGTTGTAATGGATCGGTATCGGCTGCTTTACTGAGAAGAAAATCAGACCCTGCTTTTCCAATCGGATGGTCGGGATTGGTTGCTACACTGATTTCAAAGTACTTCAGTTCTTACTGTACGGATCTCAAAGTACTTCGGTGTTTCTCAACTGTCAGATTTTAGAAAGGCAGGGTCTGCTTTTCTAAAAAGAAAGGCAGCGGATACCGATCCAGTTGTAACATGCATGGTCAGGATTATCAGATCTTTGCTTGAGTACAGAACTACAGATCCGTGGATTACTGACAACTGTCTGTCTAATGCATCCAGATTACATGTCTTAGAACTATGGTCGGTATGATTGATCTCTGATTTACAAAAAGAAATATCAATTTTGGTGTATTAGCTTCAGCTCCCATTATTTTAATATGGTTGAGTACATTATTAGCACATTATTTCCATTTATGAAATAAGATAAAAATACAGATCAGGCTGCTGTATTCTGAACCAGGCCCACCACAACTAAGGAAATTGAGATCCGATCTATATTGCCCTGCCAGTACAACATGGTGCATTGGTGCTGATTGCTGAAGGAGATTATCAACCCATATTTTTATCCTAAATAATGCACATCATGAGATTCAAAAAACTTATTTGAAATTAAATGAACTATTCGGTATAGTGAGTACTCCTGTCCAGATTTTTTTTTTTAAAAAAAAAAGTGACTAAAGTCACTTGTTTCATTAAAGAAACAAAATAGTTTTCAATCTGATCCACACCCCAGATCAGTAGGGTCTAACATCCATAGTCTTGTTAAGCCAAATACTAACATCAAGTTTTACTACAACCACCATTAACCACAACTAAACAATCACATTGTTATAACCACAAACAGCAAAAAGTTTTAATCTGTCCAGATTTGTTGATTTCAGTGAAACCCAAAATCCAGAAACTACCAACCGATTACTATACTTTGATAAACTAATTCTCTTATCACATGGATAAATTGCATATATGATGCATTGCTGAGTTTATCAAAGACAGATTGTAAGAGATGAGTACTGCATTATTGGGAATTAAATTAAAGGAGAAAATATGCAAGTAGGGCATTACAAACACATTCCATTTCTTTACCTAATCTAAAAGGTTGTTCTTCTTTTCCTACCCTTACCATTCCTTATGGCATTACAGAACAGAAGCCAAGTTCTTAGGGTATTTCACATAAGCCACATGAGATGCATCATCCACTTTCCTCAATGTCCCAAGAACATTAACAAGCCAGCATTTGTTTTCTTTCTCCCGATACAGAAACCCGCGGCACTTGCAATCCATTGTGCACTTTCGTTTACATTCTTCGACGTCGACCCTCTCTTCTTTTGCATATGAACTGACATAATTCTCAACGCCTATAACCTTGTAATAGTCCTCGATTTGTCCCTTAACCTTCTTTTTACAGCCTTGAACTTTAGGTGGCTTACAATTTTTGCTCCAACCGAGCAACCCGAGAGGTGACGGGCACGCCACGCACATTTCATCCTGACAAACCCCAAACCGACCGCATTTAGCAGGCAGTGCACAACCATCTAATGTCCCGAGTTCATGGGAAAACAATGCAAATGTTTTCTCCCAAGGTCTGTGATATACAGGATCGTAGTACGTGTACACGATTAAATTACCGTCGATATCCAGCCGCAAGAAAGAGAGTGTCGCATTGTACTTTGGTCTTGTTAGAATTGTGAGCCCATGATCAACTGTCGCAAACCGTACTTCATATGCGACTTGTTCGTCAGTTTCTGGCCCCGACTCAAGAAGGATAGGGTTGCCCGAGAACACCAGATAGCCTTCGGAGTAGTTGTAGTAAGGAAGGTTCCCTTTCATAAATAAGGTTAGTCCGCCCGGCTGAAAGACAAGGCTGTAGATGCCGTAAGATCCATCAGTGGTGTATTTACGACTAACTAGCTTGTTGGGTCCCTTGAGATAGTCCAGGGATTGACCAACCAAGAGCGTGTCGGTTGGGTGATCGAAGCTTTGCCATATGATGCGGTTCTTCGATCCGTAGAGGATGATGTTGCCGGTCGGCAGGATCTTGAGCCCCTGAACGCCTTTGTTTGCTGTGCCAGTGGACCTATTAATGTCCAAAAAATAAAATATCATTCAAAGCTAGTATGTTGAATTAAGTAAATGAGTAGTCGATTGGTATCTATAGAGCTAAAGAACATACATGACTTTTCTATTTATTTGTTATATGTACATGTTAATAACCAGCTTTTGGTCTAGTGGCTTGATCCTCATCTTTATCTCAAAAGAAAAATATAATATAGATGACATTATAAAAAATTAAAGTTTTCACAACATTAATGATTTGTAGATTAATGTGGTTAAAGGAATGAAAAAAACAGGATTCACAGGAGGTAGAGTAAATTGTTTAAAAAAAATTTTAACAGGTTATTGTAATACATCTTTTTTCTTTGTGAGAAATTCAATTTAACAAAGCATACGTTTAATTTTTTTTTTTTTTTTGAATTTTTTTTTTCAGGTCAAAAAGAAATCGTAAATGTTTTAAGGTGAATAAATCCTTGTATTATTGATTTCCAAATTGCGTAGTGTTGTTCGATTAATTTATTATCTAAACAGAGTAGTTTAGTACTCTAAATGTGACCGTGCCATGCATATATCCGCAGTCACCCAACATTCGTATAAACATTCTTAGAACGTACAGGCTGCAATTTAAGTTTCAAAACATTATTTAGAAATTTGTTTACACCTGCTGCAGACTGCAGTTCAGAGCATCAAAGGTATTTTTCATTGATTTAATTTCGACTTTTGTTCGACATATTTCAGCTTATCACTCTCAGACTCGGTTCACGCAGGCGCAAGTGAAGTGACCAAAGCTCTACAGGCCAGGCCCACAACTTGATGCACAACAGCACAAGGCCTTTGTACTAGGAATAAAAGACAAGTACACTAAACTGGGCCGATTCGCAAATCAAGTACAACATTGTTAAGGCATACGGGTTAACTTTGGGTTGGGTTTAAACTGGGGCCGACTTTTCCTTTTTGGTGAATGCACGAATGCTGAATGCTGACTGCTGTTCAAATCAGTACTGAATGTTCTAAGAACTAATTAATTAAGAAACTTCCACAAATGAATTGGGAAAGATTCGCAAAACAAAGAAATATATATATACATAATACACTGGATGATTAGGGGTGGCAATGGAACGGAACGGAACGGAAATGACGTGTTCCGTTTCCGTACCATTATGATGGACGGAATCAAAATCCGTTCCGTTGAGCATTCCGTTATAACGGACGGAACCAAAATCCATTCCGTTGAATTTTCCGTTATAACAGAACGGAACGGAACAACGGAAATACGTAGGAAATACGTGGAAAATACGTGTTTAAGGCGGAACGGATGGAACCAAATTTTCTTCCGTTTCCGTTCCGTTATAACAGACAGAACCAAAATTTGTTCCATTGCCACCCCTAGGATGATATATATAAAAGAACAAGCTAGATACAGAGATACTCGTTAATTATTTTGGACTGCGTTTAATTCTTTCACTAAATTCATTTTTGGGTGGGTAGAAAAAGATAATATTAGGCAGTCTACACATACCAGACAACGCGCTTGTCAGCTTCAGCAAGGACCAGATTGCCATCAGGCAAGAGGGAGAAGGTGGCATTCTCGCCGACGGGGCTGCCGCGGTTGGCCTCCCAGACCCAGCGGATGAGCGCCTCGGACCGCGACGTGCCCATGCCGAGCGCCAGGTAGAATGCGCCCGGCGTGGTGTTGTAGAAGGCCATCTGGAACGGGGACTCGAAGATCGGGATGGACCGGAAGTTGGCGTTGTACTCGGCAATGTACATTTCCAACTCCCCTTCATTGACATAGCTGAAGGTGTCAAGCTTGGCATGGACTGAGCTGATGGCTGAGCTCAGTAGGAGAATGGAGAGTGTGATGATTAGCAGAGAGCTTGGTGATTGAGACATTGATTGAGTTTTGAGAGTAAGATGGTATGAGTCTAGGGTGTGGTGTTTGATTTTTCTGAGTAGAACTCAAATATATAGATAGAAGTTGGACAGGAATTGATGCATACGAAGAATTTGAAATTATATATTGAGTAAATCTATGGTATTCTTACAAGGCGCCAAGCTCGCGGGGCTTCCCGTGAGTTTAACATAAAAAATATATTAAATCAAATTCAAATTTTGATTTATATGGCACAATAGGTTCTTTATATCAAAATAGTGTGGCATGCAAAAATTTTCAATTTTTAGAGATTTTTAAGTAATTATTTCGGATTTTTTAAAAATACATATGAAACATTGATTATTTTATTAATATTGTATAGTTGCTATTAAAACACAGAAAATTTTTGCTTCCTAGTAGATTTTGATATAGATATCATATTGAGCAGTTCGGATTGACCATTTGGACACTGGAAATGTAGGAACGGATCGCATAGCACAGTAAAACTGTGATATGCATAGTATCATAGCTAGACTCAATATAATAATATTATGAATATAGCTACTGTGAGTTTAAATTTAAAGAGCAGTTATGTGAGCGTACCTTCAAAAATATATCAAATTATCTCCAAAATTTAATTTATTTGACTCATAACTTCTTCATATCAGAATCTTATAAGATACAAAAAAAAAAATTCATTTTTACAAATTTTTAAGTATTTGTTTGTGATTTTTTAAAAGTTATGCATAAAACTTGATTTTTTTTCCTATATTGTATAGTTATTTTTACAAAAATCTCAAACAAGTACTTAATAAAACTTTCTATCCTATAAATTTTTGATATAAAAAATTTGTTGAGCCACATGAATCCAAATTGGATGATTTAGGCCCTATTTGATATGGTAACTTTTGAGTAGGAAGCCATGTCGCAATTTTTAAAAGCTAGAGCACGTTCGATGTATAAAATTGAAATTGGGTTTTTTTTTATATTTTGGATTTTTTTATATATTTTGGCATAAAAATCGATAGAAAATCAAGTGAAATATATAACAAAATCAGGTTTTGAAAAAATGAAGTCTGACTATATTTTTCTTGCGCTAGCTTCCTCCGTTCAAAACTCAGCATGCCACAGTTAATTTTTTTAAGAAGCCAGCCGAAGTGAAGAATTGAACGGGGCCTTAATATGTTTTAGAAGCTATATTCACAAAAGGACTCCGTGAGTAGCTCATGATAAATTTACTCCAATATTATTATATAATAATGTTTTTCAGAGTAATTTTTTTTATGAAACGTCCTGCGTCAATTAAAAAACTGTTTATACATCCATAAACGTATATAAAACATAACATATATATTCTCAAATATAATATATACGTCTCAAAGTGTAACCTCCTGAGCCTGAGACAGTTTCTATGCATGCTGGTATTACTTTTCTTTTCTTTTTGATACGGCACGGTCATCTCATTGGTAGCCGCACCCACTAACTTAGTACCCCCAAAAATTCTCCCCCTTTGAAGTCCAAAAACCCGTGCTTCATATGATGCTTGCAAGTTGTAGATAAAGAAACGCACGTGTCCTAAACACGATATGCACGTTTCAGGTACGGACAAATACGTACGGGTGCTTAATGAACTTTTGTGCCCTGAACACATACATTATTTTCTGCTTGATTTTATTTCTGCTTCATTTTGTTCATATCAGTGGCCTGTGAATTGTGATTGTGAGGCAATTCCATATATATGAGTCTACTTCTACAGTGTTTTCATTTTTCTGTTCCAGATTGACAAATCTATAATTAAACATCATTAATTACCACTCATATCTTGTAGAAAACAAGCTTAATCGATCTATTCAAATGGACTCGGACAGTTGAGCAGCTAGCTTTCAGTTTTAGTTCGTAAATTAAGAACTTCTGAATTTATTTGAGATAATTTGGTCTAAACTCTAAACAAGACTATGGGTATTTAGGGTACATATCAAAAGAAATTATGAACTTATGAGCAAATATAAAAATTTCAAAACTATACATGGAAGAACATCTGTATTTACAGTAAAATTGAGGGACATATATGATATATCCAATTGTTCACCATCTATGTTTATCCATTCGGAATTATTTATTGTTAAATTTCACGGAGGCATGTACCATGCAGAACTGTGTCGGCATTTTGCCAACTCATTGCTATGGGGAACCGGGAAGGTTGAGGTGGCCTGGACTGAATATATAGAAGTGCATGTATATATATTTTTCTCTTATATATCCGAGCAGCAGATACAGTGACAGACTGACAGTATGTATGGAGAGCGTATTCCCAGGGTAATGGCGTTTACAGACTGTCTGCAAGAAGGCCAAGTTGATGCAAATTGATGGGGGATCTCGAGCTAGTAAGCAAGCAATGGGTCGTTCGTTCCTGTGGGCAGCTGAGACTGAAACAATGGCAGTACAAAGTGCTGAGAACATGACACGAAAGGGATGATGAACATTATGAAATATGAAGGAATGGACCTTTTGCATAAATTGCTATCTCATCTCATTTCCCCCTTTTTCCTGCCCTTTTCATTCATTTTTCCTTTGTTTTACAGGCATCCAGATTATCCTAAAATATCCCTTTGATGTTTACATGGCTCAGTTTCAATCTGGATGCGTTCTACAAACTTATTAATTATCCTTAAAATTACAAGTTTGGAATAATTTTTTGTTCTTAGTATTATTTGGAAGTTGATAACTGCACCTCTTAAAATACCTCTTAACCGTACTCAATATATTTTTAGTTAAAAATTATTTTTCAAATACAACAAATCACTTTACCGATTGCAATTCACATCCTCAATTGAAAAAACACTTATATATATACAATAGAAAGATAAAAAATAAAAAAATCACTCAAAATTTATGAGAACATGAGAAAGAAAGAGAAAGAATATTACCAATTTCGTTTGGAAAATGGATAAAGCAAAATTTTTTCCTTTTGCTTATAACTTTATATACTAGCAAAGCAAAACATCCCCCATCATTTACCATCAATCAATCATCATACCATAAGACATGAGTGGCTCCCTTTCACAGACCACAGCCCAATAAGGCCCACTAATAACAGTCCGTAATACCAAAGCAAATACACACACACAATTACAAACACAGCTGTTATTCAACAAAACAGCCCAATAAGGCATCAGTCTGTAGAGTGGGCCTTACCGGGCCTTAAATATATTGGGCCTTATTGGGCCTTAAAGATATTCCCTTCCACAGTCCGTCCTCATCGCCGCTCTAAAAAACGCTCATCCCATTCCAGTCACTCCATGCCGCCATGGATTGGAGCGCTCTTCCGCCGGAGCTCCTCCACCTGATCTCCCGCAACATCGCCGCAATCTCCGATCTGATCCATTTCCGTAGCGTATGCAGGCCATGGCGCGTGGCCGCTTCTGTCTCCCACCTGCCACCGCAGGTCCCCTGCTTCCTCCTCGCCCGGCCCGATCCGGATTCCGCAGTCCTGCAGTTCCACTCCCTGACCTCCGGGGAGACGCACAGTGTGGAGGTTCCGCGGTGCCGTGATCGGACCGTATGCGGATCATCGAATGGGTACCTTCTCCTGCATTGGTCGGGGAACCATGGGGTTTCGCTTCTCAATCCGGTCACGGATTGTGAGATCTCTTTGCCTTCTTTGAAGGTTAAGAGACCTGAGTTGATCTGGGCTAGTCCGGACATTGCTGGTACTGGTATTGATACTGGTGGTGGTGGTAGTGGTGGAGATGATTATGCAGTTTGTATCTGCGGGAATCCGCCGAGGTTGTCGGCGTTCTGGCGGTCAGGGGAATCGGAATGGACCACGATAAGAAATGGCTACCAGAGGAGCTGCTACCATGAGGGACTATACCTGACACATTTACCAGTATCCAGAGTTGTGGCGAGTTATGACGTTGCCGCCGATACGATTCCAGACGCGATCCCGCCGCCGGATGGGGAAGGCCCCTTTAATCCTCCTGGGGCATTGGTATATCTTGTTGCTTCGGCTGGCCAGATCCTGAGGGTGCGTGAGAATGACGACAAGTATCTGTCGGTTCACGGATGCCGGTTTGTCATACATAAACTCGTGTTCGATTCAGAACAAAAGGAGCAGCCTCAGTGGGTCGAGATCAATAGCATCGGCGACCAGGTTTTGTTCTTGAATGTGTCGAATGGTTTCTCTATGAGCGCAAATTGTCTTCCGGGGTTTCGAGGGAACTCCATCTATTTCTTGAAAGAAGTAGACATCGGAGCTAGTTATGGTAGCACCTATGTTCTATCGAGGTACAATATCGAGACTGGTACATCAAAAATGCTCAATTTCCCTTGCGTGACGGGTGGTATGTGGTTTCTGCGTAGTTTGCAGTAGCCTGTCTATGTTATATGGCTTAGATGGATCAAGATGAAAAGCAGGGCCTACTTTTCTTGATCCGATGGTTGAGAAATACGGAAGTACCTTGAGATTAGTGCGGAAAACATTGAAGTAGTTTGAGGCTGGTGCGGCAACCGATCCGACCATCCGATCAGAAAAGCAACAGATTCGGATCCGGCTTAGATTACTATTTGGTTTGAAATTCGTACGAGGCTATCTATTGTATGCTCCTCCTGAATGTGATTACTGATTACTGACGAGCATCTAGATGCTCACTTCAACATAACAATATTATTCTGGCCTTATTTGTGTAACTTTCTCTTAAAATGATTTTCATGTAATAGTGAAAATTATTTACTGCTAGATTTTATTTTCATAATAAGACATGTTCCAGGAAAGATGCTAACTTGTTTAGCATAGTAATTAATTTGTGAAGTTTATCTTAAATTTTAAATCCCAGTTACTTCCTACACAGATAATTATATTAATTTACTTGCACTACCTATCAATACCAGCAAGCTGCATGGTATTGTTCAATTTGGTATCGGTCCACAGAGATTCTTCTATGAGTGGTACAGGCATCCCTTAGTAATGTACCAGGATTGAACTGAGTTTGAGACCTAACTGATACTCCAAAAAATTGAAAGAATGGATGCACCCCTCTGTGAACAAAATATAGGTGGCGCCTAGCAACCTTTTCGTGCTTTACATGTTGTATCCTACTGTACGCCAGTTTATCTATTATAAGTTTTATAAGTACAGCTGATGAACCCAAGTGATAATTTTACCCAATAAATCCTGTAAGCAAGTGTTCTTTTTGTAATTAAATTTGACAATATTCACGTCCCTCGTACAACCTTCTGAATGAAAATATTTGTTTTCCTTGGAAACGAGGCTGAGACATAAGATTTAAAATAATATTCACCAAAGCAAACCTCAACAGGGTGAATTTCTTTGTTGATCCATACAAGCTTTGATTTGTCCTTCTATTCGTTTTTTTTTTTTTTTGAAATTTCAAGATAGAAGTCGAGGGAACATGATAATGTTAGGTGAAATCTAAAGGCCGACTCGAGAAGAATTTGAGCCAAAATTTGTAAGACTTAAACTTCTCCCCACATTTCAAAAAGAAAAAGAATAATAGAAAAAACTTAAAACTTCTCCCGAACTGTACAACAACAATTACTCGCGAAAAGGAACGTTTGACTGACCCAAAGAAAGGAAGCAAAAACAAGTAAACAACATAGATTTAAGATTTGTCCTGATATGACTTGCAAATACCAAAGTAATACAGGAAGTACCCCCTCCTCATGCCAGACATACAATATTCGTGAGTACAAACACATGCAAACACAACTAGTCATAGGGTTATTTTATTATACATGATGATCGATAATACCGGCAAATGTTCACAGTAACATTCAACCACATAGAGGTGCATATCTTAACAATACTTCCCAAGTTACTTCAATAAAACAAGTTTAGCATCCTAAGAGACATTTTGAACAAGTGCTCAAGCCAACGTAACATCACAGTTCTAAACAGGCACAGAGAAAAACGTATCAATATGTATCATGCTGCCTCACTTTTTGCCACGAAGCTTTGCACCAAGAGCCCTTTCAAGTTTGCCAATGATCTGCTGGTTAGGTATGGCTTTACCAGATTCATACTCTTGTATCACCTGAGGTTTCTCATTTATCATCTGCTCATACATTTAGAAAAATATAGTCAGAAGAACCATTGAAACAAAGAATACAGCAGGCATAGAAAAATATTTCGAGTCAAACAAGAAAATTAAGCTGCAATTACTGCAAAATTTCATGAAAGCAACCTTATAATTTGATAGGAACATTTCAAAATAGTAACACACGTACACTGATACACACACGCACGCACACACAAAAAAAAGGTAATCAATATATTTGTGATGAGTCTGTATTCTGAAAATTATCAAAGGAGATACCTGGGCAAGTTGAGCTTGAGTTAGCTTCTTATCCAATCGAGCTTGCATTATAGCCTTCTTAAGCTCAGTAGGAACTCTTTCATCTGGATTTTTTTAAAAAAATTCCCAGTAAGTGAATTGATCAGAACTGCTACATGATGGCTGTAATTCTAAATCACATGCTAAAAGCTTAAAACTGAAACAATGGTAGATGCAGTGTAATTGCTCCATAGACCTCATAGAACAATGCTCCTACTTGAGTGCAGTGTAATAGCTCCATAGACCTTATTAAACAATGCTCCTACTTGAGTGTAACAGGGGAGCATAAAATGGAATTACTGGTAACATGGTGTCTACTTACAAAAAATTAATCCTCATGACTGAATCCATAGTAAATAACATAAAAATAATGTTATGAAGCTAAAAAGAATGACCAATGACAAGTTAATATACTCACGGGCAAGATTCTCAGTATCATCATCAAGCCTCTTTGTGTTAAATGAGGTACTGCTTGATGCTGCTTTATTCATTCCGGCATTGTCTACAAGAAATAAATAAATAAAGCTGGTTAACTCATTGACTCTACATAATGAAATGTTACAACTTACAATTAACATCCTACTATATAAGTTGGTCATAAATGGTTGTATAAAAATGAACATTCACCAGCATCAAAATAAAAAAAAAAAAATGAAAATAAGCTACACAGATGAGAACAATTATATGTGTGCTCAAAGATCAACAAACTATATGAACTACATACTTGTAGTTTTTCTTTAGTGACACACCACCAAATACCAATCAACTGGGAAGTTTTTCCGATACTAATACCCCCAAATAATCTAGTTTTTGCAGGCTCCCAATGGAGGGGAATTGGTGCAGATTTATATAAAAACATAATGTGGGAAGTGGCCAAGCCCAGCATGACATAGACCTATACAAGCAAAAACATATCCTTCTACTTCATATCAAGGTAGAGTTTACTACTATTTCATATTGAAAATGTATACTGTTTCGCCTTAGGAGGCTGAAGCACATATTATTTAAATACAAGTTGATAAGTTCCCAACCCCTTCTCAGTTGCATACATCTACTTTACCCCGAATGTCAAGTCAGGTTCTCACATTGGAACAAAGTATATACATACAATCTGTATCAGACATGCCATGACCCACCCTACTTATTGCAGAGGACTACTCAGTCAGCAGGAAGCACACAGCACAAAGTTCCATTACAGGAAATGAAAAGCACTCAAAAGGAGGAATTCACCCCTATAGGAATGTGGTATTAATAGGGTCTTATATAGTATAAAGGCGCGCACTCTGCTATACAATAAGTAACCTTGAGGGACTATTGTCAGCTTATCTTACTTAGGACTTTGAAATCTAGTTTAAAAGTTAAAACATTATGTGATTTGACCTAAGATCCTATGAAATATAGTTATCAACTTATCATGCATTCCTAATTTCAAATGAAAAAATAGTAAATATGATTATATGATGCAGCTTTAAGATCTATGTTATGTAACTTAAAGGAAAAAAAAATTATATCTATGCATATGAATCGAGGAAAACAGGAATTTATGAAACATACAGCATTCCAGACATTTAAATTGCCAAATTACCCCACCAATCAATATAAATATCCATGCAGCATAGATATGATGTAAATTAGTGTGGAGAGGCTTATTAATTTGCTAAAAGAATTTGCAAGTACATAAAACATGTAAACATTAAGTAGATTCTTGTTATACCTAGGCAACTTCTACACAGAAATAAAAACATATAAATGACACGGCCAAAACAGATAAGATATAAATTTCAGTTTTTTAAAAAGAAAAAATCAAAGAATGATGGAAGCAACTCAAGTTTTCTTCATCATAGCATGCCGGTATGCCACAGACATTTTTTGAGTTATTTATTCAATTTCTACCTAATTGAGGTTGTAAATCGACCATATATTATTTTGCGCATTGATCAATCATCAGAAAAGGTTAAAACCATAACTTCCTATACAAGTTTCTTCTCAATATCGAGAAGCAGGCGACATTTTTGGACATTTGTACCACCAGATACAATAATAACCAAATCAAAGGGTATGCACAAAAGAAAGAACACACGATCCATACATTTCTTGACGGCCTCGATCTCAGCGCCGGCGCGGCGAGCGGCGTTGACGGCCTTCTCGTCCTTCCTGGCGGCGGCGTTGGGCGCCTTCTTCCTGATGACGACCGGCTCCCAGTCCTGCGTGATGGGCCCGACTCCCGACATCGTTGCAGCCCTGATTTCCGAGATCGGACGGGGAGATTACCGAATCGAGAGGTGGGGATGTGAGAAGAATTGCAGAGTTAGGGTTTCGGAGGAGAGGAGATGAACAAAGAAAGAAAGAAATGTTGCGTGGAATTTGGGGTTGCGGGGAAATGGATAAAGGGCTGCAATGGAGAATTGGAGAGTACCGTCCGTGGAGTGCTCATCCCCTAACTTACTGCATTGTGCATTTCACAGTTTCAGCCGTTGGATCGTCTTGGGATCCACGCTAGCGCACATCTTGAGACAATCCAACGGCCGACACTGTGAACTGCATATTGCAGTATAGCAGGGGATATGAACTCACCGTCCGTGATGATATAATAAGAAACGGGATTTCGGCCCGGATAAGAATCCGCTGAAAAGAAAAGCAGAGTTTGATCTTTTGATCGGACGGTTGGGATCGGTTGCCGCACGGATCTTAAAATATTTCGGTGCTAGCTGCGCCGATCTAAAAGTATTTAGGTGTTTCTCAGCCGTCGGATCAAGAGAAGTAGGGCCTACTTTTCTTTTTTGAAAAGCAGATGATCCCGATCCTTTGGGCCCTACGGTCAGAAGATTTTATCAAGTTTTATTTATCTTTCGGTTTCTTTTAAGATGATGAATATGAATATTCTTATCAGGATAAGGCGAATATATATATTTGAGCTTTTGATTTTTGAAGGCGGTTGTTGTATCTTTTTCCTCGTGTTGAAGATATTATTGATTTGGCATTTTGACAAATGACAACCAACTTGAAATGGGAGAGAGCAACAAAATTATTAAAGGAATTAATTAATTGCCAAGGGAAGGTTCAAGGTTGTCTTTGTCAGATTATGATCGGATCATACTTGTATTTTATTATTATTTATTTTATCAATCTTCGAAAAAAAAAAAAAGGAGAATAAATAGTCAGCACACATCTGGTCGAACCCGTCTATGCACCTAACCTTTGTTTGTCTGTGCTTTTGTAATGGGTAGGTTTGAGACGGATTTACATCTGCTGCCATAGTTGTGAAGGTAGCGAGCTATCATACTTTTTATATCATCCGTCTGATCCACTGAGCGGTTATGATTATATCTGCTGTTTGAACCTGCCTTTTACTATGAAAAGCTCGTTGCCGTCCAGCCCCAGCTATATTTATAGTGGACCCCATTGGTCAGATCTTTCTCCTCCATGGCTTCAACTCTACCCCTCTATTGTTTTGTCTTTTTACTTGAGTTTCCGACATTTCTTTTTTCCCAAATTTCTCAAATAACTTGTATTAAAAACACTTTTTTCCAGATTCTCGCTTTCTCTTTGTTCTTCTCTATCAATCTCCTCCAACAACCCCCTCGGTCTCTCCCTCCAAATTTGTAGCTCGTCCCTTCCTTACAAATTAAACTTGACAATTAGTACTTTTGCTTGGCTAATCACGAAGAAAACTGTATATTGTGGCAAACTGGCAATGATGACTCATATATAGAGTTTAAGTTGTAATTTCGTACATACAGTTGATTTATTCCAAATTTGATCCTTGCACTTAACATCAGCAGCCAGTATAATATTCAAAAAAAAAAAAAAAAAAAACAGAGAGAGAGAGCGAGAGATTGGCAACATTAATTAATGTTAACATCCATTCTTAATTAAGTTAAGTTAGTTCTTTTAGTTGGCATTTCATTCTCAAGATTCCTTTTGTCTTTTGTTTAATTTTTGGTATGACCAAAGCTTATTTGAAATACTAGTATAGTGCCCACGCGTTGCAGTGGGGTATCAATATTTTTTTTTGTATCTATTATTGAATTAAAAAATTGGCAATTTTACGATTTGCAATTTTACAATGTCATAATCTACACAAAACATATTAGTTTCAATGATATTACGGTTTGCAATTTTGAAAAGAAAGACATAAACTGATGCAACCTGTAATTAAACCAATCCATCAGTGTTTCAAATTTCATGCAAGTATCAGAACCTGAATCATCGAACTTGAAGCATTATGAAAAGTTCAACTTGAATAGCATCGAACTTGAATATCAGTTTATAAGCATTATCAGAACTTGAATATCATTCCTTTTTTTTTTTTCAAAATTATAGCCAAAGGCAGAACCATTTTCAATACATTAAAGATAACTAAGTGAAACATATATACTTGCACAAAAATAAAAGACGATGAGCAGGTATTGATTTCAAACAACAGCTCGCAAAGATAAAAACTTAAATACATTCTCATAATTAGATTGCTTACAAAAGATGGACATACATGGAGGATATATAGAACTTGAGCAAACACAACTCAACAACAACAACATATATATTAATATAGAAACATAATTGAACCCAGGAACAAGACCTAAACAGATAATGACATTCTCATAATCAAACAAGCTGAACAAGACCTAAACCCCCCAGTTCATTTGGTATCCTCATTTAGTTTCCTCTTCTTCCAAGACACATGGTTCATATACTTGATGAGGGATTTGGTGTTATCTTCTATAGCCAAAGTAGGTCTCTCCATTATTGCTCTCTTCTCTCTTTCTAATTTTTCAATAATACCTGCAATCCCTTCCTCACCAAACATCATATCGCTTCCAAACTCCTATCAACAAAGCTTAAACCATGGTAAATATGAAGAAATGAAATTCTCAATCTGTTTCATCTGTCCTTATTATGGTAAAATATGCCATTGAATTATCTGCTTCGATCAAGGCAAGTTAATTTTGTTAAATACCAAACCTATTTAAACTCAAGGTGCTATAAGTTTGAAAGATAGCATACAGACTACGATATTCTCTTTGACCTAATTTTATATTATACAAAATGGCCTATTTTATAAAGACTGAGAACATTACTTGCACATTCTTTAGAAGAGTCTCTATACTGTGAATTTTCATATAAGGCCATCGTGAGATTCCATTCATTCTACACCAAATCTGCAACGTTGATTTGTGAATCCTTAGCTGTTTAGCAGCTTCCATGATTGGCATTCCAAATTTTTTAGCAACACTCTCAAATGACAGATCTTTTAACATCACCCTAAAAAATTATAAACTAAATAAGAAAAGGTACAGTTCTAACATATAAATATGCAAAGACTTCAAAGTGGTACAAGTATCATGATTCAAATCACATGAAAAGCAGAAAAATTGGACATTACCTTGGAATTCTTGCTTCAGCAGAAAACTCTCTGCATTGAACAATGATTTCTTGAGCATACATGCATGCTTCAATCCACATATGGTATTCTCTACATGACGATCAAGATGTCTGTAAATGTTAAATGCAAAATATAAGGAATACAAACAGCAAATGACATGCTCTAGTTTTACCTTAATGCCTCAATAGTGGGACTGGCATTCGAATTTTGAAACCTACTCCTCTCAGCTTCAACATACTGATCCATCAAATAACTCAAGCATGGATCCTCTCGTATCTGCAAAGACATAGATACCGAATAATCGAGATCAATCATGATTTACTACTATATTTAATGGTGACTGACTGACGGTTCATTGTGCCTCTCTGCTTAAACCAAATTTTTTCCTGATTATGGGAAGCAACCTCTATCAACTTGTCCCTTGAATTTGGAATCGTACAAGTTTTAGGACTTTTGCATTTGGAATCGTATATGGAACTGTGAACAGCATACTAACTAATTTGCAGCACTCTTATAGTTCTTATTTTTGTGGCATACTAATATTATCTCTACCTAGAGCCCTGAATTGCAACATGCATAGCAGCTCAAGCTAACTACCTTGGCTAGACATTGTATCTTTTACTGCTATAATTTGCTATACAAGAATCAGTTTTTTTTTTTCTTTGGAGTTCAATTCCTAACCAACTTTAGCCAGGTTAATGGTGTGTGTCTACTTGAATTGACAAATTTGCTACACCTGACCAGACAATTTGAAGTCTCAATATTGAATAATCTGATCGACAATTCTTTATTTTACAGTTTACCCACTGTTAAGAGTGACTCATGGCAAAAATGCTATAGGAAAAGACAGATTGATGACATGTCCGATGGACAAGACAATTTACAATTTTCTGTCTGAACCAGCCAACCTGAGAATTTGATATACCTCTTGCCACTCCTCGGATTGTGGTGCCTCGATAAGTCTCCGAATCTCATCAGATGTCGAGGCAAGCATGGTGTCAATCTTGCCGAAGGCTTGCACTCGCGAACTGGTTTTACGAATCACTGAATCAGCGCCATCTTGATACCTAACAAGTTGAGAAATTCACAAACCATAAGCAATATGAAGATCTGAATATCCAGAAAATCAAATAAAATCGAATTAAACCCAATTTTTCTGTGAATTTTTTTTTTTGAAAAATAGGCAATTGAGCCCTTTTATTAAATTAACCAGTAATCAACAGTGTAGCTAGTTTCAATAACATTCCAAACCTGCTTATCTAAATATTAACTTCAACATTAACATGATTCACCACAACAATTGAAGCAAGCATACTACAAATAATTCAGTTTGTCAAACTGAAAAATGAAATGCAGTTTGTAAAAAAATTGAAGCAAGCATACTTCAATTCAGGGCTCTACATTCCTAAACAAAGAAAACAGAAAATCAAAGATTGGGCTAGTTGCAAACCCTAAAATCTGCAAATTCCTAAAAACCAGAAAATCAAAGAAAAATTAAACAAATTAAACCCTAGTTGCAAACCCTAGATTCAAACTAATCAAGCTTGAGATTGGGCTAACCCAAGATGCAAACCTGAGATTGGGCGGCGCTGTCAACTCCAATTCGAATTGCACAGCAAATTCCTAAAAACCAGAAAATCAAAGAAAAATTAAACAAATTAAACCCTAGTTGCAAACCCTAGATGCAAACTAATCAAGCCTGAAATTGGGCTAACCCTAGATGCAAACCTGAGATTGGGCGGTGTTGTCAACTCCAATTCGGAATTCCACAGCAGGGGGTGGCGAGGCGAGCAGGTGGTGGTGAGGCCATTTATGGAGTCGACTTCTGCCTGCGGAGAGGAGAAATGACCGTCGCGTGGGAAGGGGAAACGGCGCCTTCAATGCAGCGATCCGAGGGAGAGAGCCGCGGATTAACGTCTGAGTCGCGGAGTAACATCTGATCGAATGGCTCGAGCAAAATTCCGAGTGGATTGAAGGCCGACTGAAGAGAGCGGTGGGAAGAGTGGATTAAATGCATCGATCCGGAATCAGAGAGCGATGGGAGGGTTGAGTCGCGGATTAAATGAGAAGGCTGACTAGGAGAGGAAATTTAAAAGGCGGATCAATGTATTAATTAGAAATGGACGGTTGAGATCATCTGATCGGACAGTCAGAAATGGCTCTAAACAAAGACTCATTTCTAATCTCAAAATAACTCATCCCTTTATTATTAGTAGGGATTTTTAATTTTTTTTTTTTTGAGAGATTCTGAGGTAAAACCGTAAAATAGAGGTGCGAAATTGGCAGTTTCATTATCTTACTCGTTCGAACTTGTATTAAATGTTTTTGAGAATTTTAAGGTAAAAGGATTAAATGATAAGTTTGAAATCGGGGAGCTATTGAAAAGTCCAAATGAGAAGAGTAAACATTTTTTGGTGAGGACAGTGTCAGAACGTCTGCACGTGCAAAACACAGTGAAGCTGCCACGTCTAACTCTGGATAGCTGGGCAGTGGGCAAGATACAAACTTTACAAACAGAAGATAGAAGTAATCGGAGTTGTTCGATACATTTAACAGCTCAGATTTAAAGTATGGTAGCTCGCTGCTATCACAACTATGGCAGCAGATGTGAATCCGGTTTGCAACTATGGCAGCAGATGTCAATCCGGTTTGAGACGGGCTTGGGTCACAGACTCACGGGTCACCCTTCTGAATTTCAACCCGCCGTTTCGACTAGCTGCCCCTACCCACACGTGCAACCGATTTTTGTGATTATAATTAAATAAATAATCGGAATTAAATATTTAAGAAATTGATAAACGAAATTAGGGATTTAAGTATAACTAGCACATGATCGCGCTCCGCTGCGATATGATATCAGTTTTATGGTACATATACATATGTTATCTCTTTCTGATTTTCTTTTTTTTTTTTTAATGATGATTGTGTATGGTTGATTTATGGTTTGATATTTTTTTATTAATTAACCTCAGTTTATATGCTGTAATTGTATAAAGATTTCATTCTTTATCAGAAATGGCATCTTTTGTCTTTTTTTTTTAATTAAAAAAAAACTATGCAAGTTTAAAATAACTATACAAGGATGGTATATATGTTTCATAGCCTAAAAGTAAATTAGCCAAATGGGAAGTTAACTGTTATGCATTGCTGATGGATATATATTACAACAAAATTATATCAGCAATGTAAACTGCCGTAGTAGAAGTTTTTTAGTTAAAGGTCCTAATTGAGTGTTAATTCCTTCTATATGACTGGAAAGTTAAATAGAAATAGAAGGAATAACAAACGGCAAATGTTTCCATATCCTACAAAAACAATATTTACATATTTCACATCAGAAGTATGATCCATCGAAGTCACATGATGAGGTCAATCACCTGTAGAAGCTGAGTCATTCAGGTTTTTGTCCTATAATATTCGAAGAAATGAACATGATTTAGAATTAGTTAATAGAGGATTATTGTAAGAACTTAATACATAATAGGAGTTTCACCTTTCTATTAAGAAAAATGCATACTGTAAATTTGTTTAGTTGAGATAATTTACTTTTGATACGAAAACAGATTCTTCTTCTTCCGAGCTGAAGTCCATCTTTCTTTTTGCTGGTGGAGATATTGGATATGATTTTTCATGTTCGCTGGATAAATGAAGAAAAAATTTAAAAAGGATGTCATTTTATGATAGTAATTATTTGAGTATTTATTTATAATGTCAATTTGTTATTAAAAATGACCTTTGTATTGCAGGTGTAACAATGTTCAAATTCTTCGTCTGTGGAGTTAAACCTGTTTGAGCATGTGGTTGCAATCTGTTCAGCTCTTTGGGAAGGGGGGGGGGGAGTAAAATCTGGTTTGCTTGCTGGAACTGGTTCTGCCTTTTTGATTATGAAGTCTAGTTCTGATCTGTGAAGAGATGTTTTGTTCAAATCAACTGTAAATAAAAACCTTTTGTGTAGAAGGGCTCTTATTTCTTCGGGCAAATTATTACTATTAGGGTCTTCATCTGTTGCCAAATTATCTGCTGGATATCCAATAAGTTGTTCAGCGGTTTGTCCAATGAGAGTGAAATTTGCAAATGTTGTGTCATCAGCAACTCGTATAAGTATCTTGTACCTTTTATGAGAAAAAAATATATAATTAAAAAGATTAGTTCATGCGTAGAAAGTTTTTATTTTAAGTTATCAGAACTAATATGCAACAATAAATATGAATGTAGTTGGAAAAGGTACCATGGAATTGCTTCTGAAATATTAATTGGACAAGAACCACATTTTTTTCCTCTTTCAACCGTACGAATGCTGCTTTTGCATTTCTGCAACCATGATAGTACCATATAAGATCATCGATGAAATCAATGATTTCTGCAACACATTTATAATCTGTATTCTGAACATGCAAAATAAATGTTTCTATCATTATTAAAGCAGATATGACAAGCATGACATATATGTAAGAAAATTAGAGAGGTGGATGTATACCTCATTACTTTGAAAGTCCTGTGCAAGTAGTTGAGCAAGTGATAATTCTTTTGTTGAACATTGAACAGTTGGGCTAGCTTTTTGTAGATCTTCTGTTGTTGGCATTATGATTGGGTCATGGCCTTCCCCAATGCTTGTTATTTATAAATCAAGGATTTATAAAATATTAGGTTGAATCTGTGAGCAAAAAAGTCGACAGATAGATTATAGTACCTTTGTTCAAGTTCTGCAATCTGTGGTATCGATCGATCTCGATAAAACCTACTTGCACTATATGTCTTTAAACCCATTCCTTCATCTATTGTCATTAATGAACCAAAAATGTTAATGTTGAACCTATGGTCTTTTCGAATCGGAAAAAAGATATAAAAATGATAATTATGACCACACAGAACAATATTATTTAATTTGCAAAGATGAAACAAAATGGATTAGACTGAACAAACACAGTATTTGTTGTACATTTTTGTTTGACAGACAAATTGTTATAAAGGAATGATGACTTACATTTGTCATCTCTAAGCTGTAATGAACTAAATGCTATAACAACTGGACGTGTTGTAGACTCTTGTGTCAATGATTCCCAGTCTAAATGCTCTATGAAGTTGCCCCAAATAGTGATTTGAATGCTTACTCCGCTGAAAGAGTCACAATTTATAAGTGTTATTCATAATATAATGCAAGGCAGATATATGTTGTGATAAAGAAACATGATTTACCGTTCATTTACAATTTCTATCTTTCTGAGACGTGCTCCTTCAGAGTTAACTATTTGTATTGGCCGAACAGGAACCAACCGCCCAATTACATCTGTCAACATTTTAAATGAAAACAAAACTTGAGAATACCATCATCAAAATAACATAGGTAGTTTGTTCTGTTTTGCAAGGTAAATAAAAATTCTTTAGGTAAAAGTAATTGTTTACCTATTACTATCTTTTCTCCAGTTATAGTAACTCCTATGTCTTCAAATCGAACAAACTCAAAGTAGAATAGCGGTATTGAGGGTTGAGTTTCTGGCATGACTATACCCATTGTGACTATACCCATGACTGCAGAGTCCTCTTATAAGCACTAAGGCTTTGAATTTGTGAGATTTCAATACTTGGTTTGGCTTTTGGATTGAAGTCACTAATCATCAGAGGTGATGAGATTATAACCATACAAGAAGAGTTGATAAAGCTTGGAAGCCAGCACATATTTGTTCCATTTTCAAAGTGTCATTCCCATTTTTTTTTTCTGTAGTTTTTCATTTTAGTCTCAGGAGATGAGGAAGGAATAATGAAATTCCAACCTTGCTCTCAATTTCCTAACATATCAATTAATTAATTAAAAAAATAAAATCCTAATTATTCATCAAACTCCTAAGTATGTGAGTACTCAAAAGCTTGTCCGGTCAAAAATTATTTGATATGGTACTATAACCATTTTGGACCAAATGACTAACCATAACTGCAATTAAAAAAAAAAAAAAAAAGAAAAGAAACAATTGGAACCCAACGCAATGAGTTAGGGACATACCTGCTGCTTCAACTGATTGTCAATGCAATGAGAGGGAAGGACTCAACGCAGTGATTATCAGGTGGAGAGTCAGCTCGTGGAGGTTAGCTCGTGGCCGTTAGATCGTCCATGGAGGGTCAGCTCGTGGCCGTCAGATCGTCCGGATAAGACAGTCCTCAGCTCGTCCGGATGAGACTGTCATCAGATTGTCCGGATGACACCGCCGTCAAAAAACTCAGCGGTGAGGTGAGGTGAGCAGTGGAGAGGGCAATGGCTTGAGGTTAGTAGTGAGAACGCAGTGGTGAGGTGAGGTGGGATTGTGAGTTGGTGTCGAAGAGAGGGAAAGAACGAAGAGAGTTTTGAGAGCTTCTAGAGGAAACCAGATTGTTCAGGTTTTTTGATCGGACGGAGCACAAAGAGTACTGTACATTACTGTTTATTGTACAGTAAGGTCAATGCAGTAACGGTCTGGATGAAAAGTCATCATACAATCAACGGTGAAGATCTGAAGATTGCCCTGTAGATTTACTGAATTGCCCCTTTATATATATATCAATTCGTTTCAAATCCACGTCCAAGACCACGAACAGTCAAAAAATATAAAACAATGTCAGAAATTCGAAAAAACTGTATTTTATATATGGACACGGATAGGATATGAAACCAAAACAAGTGGCTACATATTTAATATACAACTGTTCCTCCAGAAAAGATTGTGTATTGGATCCGTGTCCGATCTTTGTGGTTGCGGATGACATTCGTGTAGTGTTATGCCAATGGGGGCGGGGGGGCCCCGACGGGCGATGGGCCGACGGGCGACGGGCTACGGCAGGCATGGACAGGCGGGTTATGGGGGCTTTTGTCTCGAGGGGAGACCCTCGCCCGCCCCTTTGCCCGTCGGGCTTGGCGGGCAAGGGCGGGCGACGGCCAACGGGCGGGCGAGGGGTTTGGTTGGGCGGCCACGGAGCGCGGGCGATGGGGTGGGATGTCGGTCAATTAGGGCGAATTCCGGTTGTTTTCCATTAACTTTATTTTATAAGTTTGAATAAGTTTCATTTTTTTTTTTTAAATTCGAAACTTCTTTGCACATTCTTTGCAAACTTTTGTAATTTTGAATAAGTTTTATATTTTATATTTTGATATATTAAAAGAAATGACCTCTGTAAAGTGTATAGGCTTTTAATACCCTAAATAATGCCCTCAATCGCAAGCGTACGATCTATTGCAATATAGTCGGGATCGAATCCACAGGGATGGAAATTACTTCTAAACTAGACTTTAGACTCTATCCTAATCCTAATGAGAATATTTTTGGTGTTTTTGTATAAAAGTTGGGGGTTTTTTTTTTTTCAAGATTGGTTTCCTAATTAACAGATGCAATAAAGTAAATAACAGTAATTAAAACTCTTAAACTAATGCTAAACAAGCGTTCCTAGGGTTTTCAGAATCAGTTTGTTGTCTGGATCAGGCAATCCGCAAGGGTTGTTCTGCGGTCCGCAGGGTATACAATTTCGCCTCTCTTTCAGTTACCAGCTTAATGGTCCGCAGTGGTTAACTGCAGTTCGCAGATAACTGTCCGAGAGATAGATTTTCTGTCAGTTACTTGGGAGTGCGATACGCAGTCTGTCACACTGCGGTCCACAAGGAACAGACAGAGAACAGTTTTGGTTCAGATCAGATAGGTTGACTAAAGTTACAGACTCCTAACTAATCCTAAGCAATTACAAGTTCTTCAATTCTCGTTTGTTGGCACTTTTAACACTTTTAGATCAATCAAAAACCATTATTTCTAACCTAAATTCAATTTACTTTCGTTCTAGGGTCCGGTGTAACTCTCGTTACAACCGCAATTTCACCTTTCGATTACTTTTGGACAACAAGTTATCTATCCAATTAGTACAAGTATCAATTCTTGATCAAATGATGTTATATTAACCAACTAGACCTGGCCACAATCTATAGGTTCTTACCAAACAATCAAGAAATAATTCAAGCACAATTATTATTAAGCATAAAGCAAATTGAAAATAACTTTAATTCATAAACATGATAAATGAGTATTCAATTAATCTATACAAACAAACATCATCTTAAACCCTAAGAACAAAGACAATTACTCAGACATAACTAAAGAAAACATAAACAATAAAATAATAAGAGAGAAAGAAAACACCGATTGAAGGTCGAGTTGATGAAGTTCAACACGCCTTAGACCTTCTCCTCCGAGTAATCTCCCTCTTCTTATCAACTCTAGACTAAACTAAACTAAACTCTCAACTAAACTAAAAACTTGGACTCTCACAAGACTCTGAACTTGACTTAACAAAAGATACAACGAGATATGGAACCTCTTCGAAGATGATGATTATATAGGCCTAGATGCTCCTAGAAATACGCATCTATCTTCTTCAAACCGTCCTCTAATTTATGGAACAAACGTAGAAATAGATATCTCCAATTGAAACCTGTTCCAGAAATATAGAAGTTGCCCAGAAATAGCTGTCTGCGTTCTGTGCCTCTGTCGGTGCGGACCGCACTCCCTAAAAAATAGGGAGTCAGTTTGAGTCGTGGCGGTTGTGCTCAGGCCAGAATTAGATATGTCAATTTTGAGCTGAGTGCTGTCCGCACTCACATGTTTGCGGATAGCGCTCAGTTGTTCGCTGTCAGCGCTCCTTTGTCTGTTGTCTGCGCTCCTTCGCCTATTCTCGTTTCTTGACTCCATCTTCTCCAAATTTAGCTCCAAAAACTCGATTTACTCATAATTAGAACCAAGAATAAAGATTCCTTGATTCTAGATTACTAACTAAACACGATTAAATCTAAGACTTTTTGACAAAAATAAAGATACAACTCCTAAAATAAACATATAGAAATGCGATGCATCAAGAGATGAAGTAAAATATAATTTTAGAAACTAAGAAACTTGCAAGGGCGGGCGCAAGGGGTGGGCAGGGGCGGGTGCGGGGGGCGGGCGCGGGCGGGTGAAGGGCGCGGGCGGGAAGGACGACGACGGGTGGGCGGGTTTCGGGAGGCAACAACAAATATCCTGACCCTTTCCCTTCGAGACCCGTCCGTCCGGATCCTAGACGGACGGGCGAAAATTGTGGGCCCGGGTGGGTACGGGCAGGGAGCACAACACTATATTCGTGTCCGCTTTAAAGAGTTACGGATAGAATCCGCATCCATATTTATTATGGGAATCTTAGTTCTCACCGACTCTTTCTTCATTCCGCTGGGTCTCCTTGTTTTTTTTTTTTTTTTTTCTCTTGAAAACGCTGGTCCCTTCCATTTCTCTTCGGTCCGCACAAATTACACATAATTTGTAGTACGTTGCTTTCATGTTCACATATAATTTTATTAGGTCACAGATGTATCTCATAATAGGTAATATTTACTTATAGTCATCAGATTGAAAAGAAAAATTTTTTGTGGGAGTATTACAGTAAAATTCTAATTTGTGTAAACATTAAAATGAAAATTAAAACTAAGACGAGGAATATATTTAGAAAAAAAAAAACTCACAGCATGGGGAGGGCAGGCGGTTTATTTCAATTTGGTGTGGGAAATCTACATTAATTTAAATAAGAAAATTAAATATCATACTGATTTATTTATAAGAAAATTAAATAAAAAAATTAATAGAAATTACCATGATAAACGCGTTCAGTTATAAGAAAATAAAATAAAAATTACCATGATAAACGCGTTCAGTGTCTAAGAAAATTCCAAAATCAATGTCGTTTTACCACAGCGTTTCCAGCATTGCACGCGATGTGAGCGGGAAGGTTTATATAGAGGTGGCAGAACCTGACCGATATTTTTCAGAAAGTCAAACTGATCGGACTCAATCAGACCTGACCCGGAACTGATCGGACCTGAGATCAAATAGCATCCAATCCAACTCAAATCAACATACGATCCAAAAAAGTTGATATTAAAATTGATCTGACCTGACCCGACCCGAGATATTCTAGAAGGTCAAACTGATCCGACCTGCCCGTCCGATTCGCCACCTCTAGGTTTATATAGTAATATTGGACACTACTCAAAAGTCAAACCCGCAACCCATCTCAACGGATACGCAACCTTTCAAAAAGAACGGTTGTGTTTTTCAATACATGACCCAAATTTTGGGTTGCATATTAGAAACGCACCTCAAGGATAAGTTGTGGATTGAAAACGCAACCGTCGGAAAAGTTAAAGCAAAATAAAAAAAAGCCAGTCACGCATAAATAATAGGTCTTAGATGCAAATTTGAAACGAATGCTACCTAAATCTCTAATTTCGTTTATCATTTTCGTAAATATTTAATTCCGATTATTTATTTAATTATAATTAAAAAAATCGGCCCGTGCAACCTGTTTTTTACAAATACTTTTTTTTTTTCTAAGTTTAAAATTTTTAAAAAATAAATATAAAGAAAACCTTCCCCAATGGCGAATCCAGTAAAAACAAATGGGGTCAACATCTTGCATATTTTTTAAAAATTTATATAAAGTGTAATATTTTAATGTTATTTATATATATATTTGTAGAAATAATTGTAGTTGAACCCTATAAAATATGAAAATTATGAAAATTATATTATATATAAACTTTATAGATACAATTTAATAATTTTGGCGTGATTATCCGATTGATATTATTAATTGATATTACTAGTTAGTATAATTTTGACTTCATAGATGAACCCATTTACAATTAGAGGAGGGATCCAATAACCATGCACTTTGGTGACTGTGGTAACAATTTCACTATTTATTTATAAATTGACAAATCTAAACCATTAGATTTATTCTAAATCATCTAAATAATATATACACAAAAAATGATAAAGTTTTATCATCGTTTTAATAGTCATCAAGAGAGGAGAAAAAATCATAAAATTTGAATCGTCGATTTTTGTTAATGCTTGATGCATATGTAAATAAAATCAAAATAATATAATTTTTTGTATACACATAAAACATGACATATACAAATCACCTTCACAGACATATCAAATCACCTCTAGATTTTAATTTATATGACTCAATTAATTATTTATATCAAAATCATATAGGACAAAAAATTTTCATCTTTTTGAAAAATTTTAAGTACTTATTTGAGATCTTTTAAAAGTCACTATATAATATTAATAAAATAATCAATGTTTTATATATCTCAAACAAATACTTCAAAAACTTTTAAAAATTGGAAATTTTTTATATCTTATCCCCCGTTTGGCAAGTGTAGTAAGTTAAAGCGGAGTAAAACGTTAAATTACCTTAAATCAGTGGTGTTTGGTAATAGTGAAGTAAATAGATGAAGTAAAGTTGATATTATGTGTAAAAGATGTGAAATGTTGGTGATTTAGTTTACTACACTTATATAGCTACGTTAACTTACTACACCGTAAATCACTTCCGTTTGGTGTTTGGTGTCTTAAAATTGATTTAAGCTGCTACCAAACGCAGGGTATAGTGAGTCCGGATCGTCCGACGTGCTGCCGAATTGGCAGAGCAGATCCGACGGTGCGGGTTATGTCGGGATCCAGACTTATTACTTTTTTACAGATCCCAACGAAATCCGACGGTTCGGACCGCACTGTCAGTTCGGCGGCGCGTCGGAGGATCCCGAATCGGGTATAGTTCGATATGAATTTTGAATCCTGATATAAAGTGTTCGAATTTAGAAGCCCACATACAAAATTTTGTTCTCTTTCCCAGTTCCCACCACCCAGGCTCCGGATCACAGTGTAGGAAGCAATACTCGGATCATGGAGCCTCACCGTTCCCCTCTCCTCTCCTCTCCTCTCCTCATCACCCCCGCTTCGTCCTGCTCAAACGCTCCATCTCGCCGTCTCTCGGGGCGTGCTTTGGCAGAGAGCCTCTCGGTCGGTCTCTCCCTCTTCCTTGGAGCTGAGTTCCTTTGGAAAATAAAGCCGGAAATGAGCTGAGTTCTTTCGGGTCGTGTTACTTGATTCTGGTGTAAGTGTATCCCTTCTCAATTTAGAATATAACTTCTAATCAATCTGAGCTCCTTTTCTATTCATATAATCATAATCATAATCATAATGTGTAGATATATTCAACTTATAGTTCTACAATATCGGCCAAATATAATTAAGCATGGAAATGTGCTGGAACAATTTTGGATTGCTAACTAAGATCAAGTAGGAAATTAAAACTGAAATTACGAATCAACATTGCAAATTGGTTCACTGGCAATTATTTTAATTGCGACATGAAATTATCTAGATTTAGGTCAGACATGGTACAACACAAGCAGCACGAAAGAACAGCTACATAAAACCAGCACCCGGTATTCAGAATTTTGGTTTTGACACATATATAGGAGGCTAATTAAGGCTAGAAATAGCATTTGGGAGGCGTATATATTGAGATCAGATTTTCCTGTTCCCAGTTTTTTTTTTTTTTTTTTCCCAGCTTAGTACGGGGGAGGAGCCCCATTCCATTCCATATACCAATCTTAGCAGATTTGAATCGACGCATGGTTATGGGGCCAGCTCATCCCTTTCGTTTCCGCGTTTTCATTGTTCTGAGAAAAAATGGAGAGAATGTTGTTTCTTTCTCTCTCCTAAGTTGGGGCCAGAGATGAGGTTGTTAATTTTGACATAATATATTTTGGAAAATTCTCGTTTGGTTTGGTTTGGTTTGCTTTAGTTGCTTGGAGGGAGGGGGCTGGAGGAAGGTTCATTTTCTCGGCCGCTTTCAAGGCCGGCAGAATGGACAAAGGCTGGTGGTACGCTCACCGGCTCATTATATTGTTTCTTCTATTTCTGTGCCTCGTAATGGATCAAGGATCTTGTATTAACTTAGAAGGTTGGTTTCTGAATTTCTCTTCTTTCTTTCTCTTTTAACTTTTCTTGGGTCTCATGATGTTGTCACCAACTTAGCAATTCTTTGTTTTTTAATTCTTTTATTTTATTGGTTAAAGTTTCTAAAAATAAATATACCATTGCATTTGTAAAACATGGTGAATCTGGAGAATGACATTGATGTTTCCTTAGTAATTATAATTGGGTCTAAATGTTATGATAATCAGTCTGTAAGATAAATTGGAATAGGAATAAATTGAAAAATTGGTGTTTGGCATTTGAATCTGGAGAATTTATCTTGTTTACTGTTATTTGGATCACGAAATATTCTTTTGCATGAAATTTGAAACCTTGATTTTTTCCTTTAAAAAACAAGTTTATCATAAATCTATGTCTGAACAACAATTTTCATGTTGTGCTTGTTGAATAAATGAATTTTTTGCCATATTATGGAACTTGTGCTATTTCTTTACATAGTCATTTCTTACATATTTATGAATTAATTAAGGTTTTCATTAAAATTCTTCATTGTGAATGAGCAAATGCTCAATGTGTAACTTAGTTACTCATTCTCAAACAAATGAATTTGGTTAATTATTATCATTTTTTTTTGAAACAAGTGAATTTTCAGTTCACCACTTTCCGTTTCTTTGTGGAAGGAATGAATATGTTTAATTATATGCACTAAAACATAGGAAGGGCATTATATACTTTCCGACAAAACATAGAGATTGATCCTTTTGGAGCCTTTGATAATTGGGACCCACACCTCAGTGACCCATGTAGCTGGAGGGGGGTTCACTGCATTGGAGCTAATGTGGAGACTCTGTAAGTCCATCTTTCCAATTATATTAGCTCATTTTTCTTCTTATATTAGTTAGAATGCTCGTCGACTGTATGCTTCAAGGTTATGATAATGATAATTGTTTATTCACTATCGACTAGACTATTAACTTATTTTTGAACTTAAGTTACAAATAGCTGATCAAACAGATGATAAAGGAGTAAGAGAGCCATTTTTGGATTATGTTGATCATAGCTTTTCAATATTCTTGTAATTAGATGAGGAAAGCAATAAGTTTTGAGCAATTAACTATGAAAACAGGAATTTTCCTGCAAGGAAAAATTGCAAAACATTCAAACTAATAATGGAATTTTGTTTTATAAATAAGAATGTGGAAGTCAACAAATAGACAACAATACATTCTGCTTTTATGAAAAAAAGTACGTAATAATATCAGGAAATTCAGATTTTTTTTTGATAAATATTAATTGGTTTTGTTAGTTTTTCTGAGACCTTAACTTGCTTGAAAATTGTAGGAACTTAACAGGCTTTGAATTGGTTGGTACTCTTGCACCGGAACTTGGAAGACTCACTAAATTAAGATTCCTGTAAGCAAGAACTATTTCTCCAGATAATTAATTAATGGATATTTTGATGGCACGATTTTCATATATTTATTTTTCTTTTGTTTTTGTAACTATAGGATGCTTTCAAGAAATCATTTTCATGGGACAATTCCAAAAGAAATTGGAGATCTAAAATTTCTTGAATTTTTTGATGTGAGTCTCAATAGATTAGGTGGAGAGATCCCATCAAAAGTTTTGCATCTTCCGTCCCTCAGGAAAATGTAAGACATACAATATTACATATATATTCAATTCCTATTATTAATAAGACTGAGGTGTACTAAATAGTTGATAAGTGCCTAATACAATTGTACAAACATAATAAATCAATCAATCAATCCAAAGTCTAATATTAAAGTGAAGCCATAAATGTTCAAAATTGTTGTCTATTGAATTTCATTTCTACCATTCCAATATGATTAATACTAGCTTATCGGGTAGTTGATTGTATCAAAAAATTTTGAATATATAGTGATTTTTTTCTTTTCCTTTTTCTTTTGCTTCATTTTTTTTTAATAATTTTTGGTTATGTAGATGTATTTAAATTGACATCTAATTTTTTTTTTTTCATGTTGCTTCTAGAGTACTTTCCGGCAACAATATCAAAGATGTTTTATTTGATGGGAGATATCGAAACAATCTTGTCATCAATAGAAAAATCAATTACAGGTAACAAATTGCTCATTTGTAAAATAAAAAAAATTATAAAAAATTTGACTTAAAAAAAATACTGAACAATAGATTGACATCGTGTAACTATTATGGTTCTTTCTTGTTATAGCATTCAATATGTGTAACTGCACTATGCAAGAACTGACATTAAATAGTCTTCGTGAGCATGTTTTCTTCATTTTGTATGCCTTCCAAAAAAATTTGGATGCATGCAACTCTTCTTTAGTGCGCTTTTCTCAAAACAAAAAGAAAACAAGTAGGTCAATTGTTGGCAATTTTCTAATATTAGATTTCATTTTAGTGTATGTGGTTATTAAGATCCTTAGTACGTAGTTGCTTTTGTTCTATTACTGAATTGTCAAAACATTACATTAATGAGTATTGAGTTGAAGGTAACATGATCTCTGTTCCTCTTTTTTATCTAATCCAGTTTAAAAGGTAAAAGAGCTGCTTTCAATAACGAGGGACCATGCCATGGGATGATTGCAATTTCAGATGGTAATTCATAATTTCTATGCTCTTTTAGTCTGGACGCATGGTATCATTAGAATTTAGTATGGACCTGGAAGACTAAACCACACTAACTTTTCTTACAACTATACTGTTTCAATTGAGGTTACCCTGGAAAATCTAATACTTTGCAATAAAGCAAGTATGATATCACAAACACTAGTTAACAAGGCGCCATCCTGACTATTTTGAAACTCTTAAACCCGCTAATATTTGGAAACTTGATCTTCTTGATTATTTATTAAAGCTACTTCTCTCAATTTTTCTTTTCTTTTGTTTTTTTTTGACTAGAGGGAAATAATCAGTGCACCGCACAAACTAAAGAGAGCCCTAAGAAGCAGTCACGACGAATGCTTATTCAAGAAATTTATAACTTACCAGCCATTTTGGGTAACACAGATTTGTTTGATGCTGCCCCATCATATGACTACCAAATTATCTCTACTGCAAGTGGGGCATTTACTGCATCAATTGCTGCACAGGCTCTTCCTTACCTCACCTCAGTAGCCAGCAACTTATCTGGTGAATTTTATTTTAATGTACAGAAAAAAAAAATTTATAATATTGACTACGAAAATGATGTCCTCACAAAGAAAGAAAAAAAAAATCAAGAACAACAAATTAGGTTTATTATTTCCATCTTATTGGTGTAGTTTCAGATGACAGTGTTTCGCAGCAACAACAATCGAGCGTGACTTCTACTAACTCAACAGTCCAAAAAACTAGCACTACTGGAGCTTCGGTGCATTGGTCAAATTACGTAATAATTTTCTCATCAGTTTTGATCATTGCATGCCTCCTTATAAGTGCAATTTTACTCCGTAAGCAAGCTCAAACAGCTATTAGTCCTTGGAAAACTGGACTCAGTGCCCAACTACGGAAGGCATTAGTGATAGAAGGTTAGATTTTGTTAGCCAAAATACTCCACAGTTTTTGGAGCAGAATTGATTTTGTAAATATTATTTGACCAAAGGAGATCTTTTTCTGAAAATGCCAAAGGAGATTTGTCTGGGAATACCATACTGTAGACCATTGTTACAGTAGTTAAAGAATGGAATGTCAATTATGTTATTAGCTTTACAGAATTTGAGAAAGAGATATGCAACAAAATTCTTTTAATATATAAATAAGCAAAGGTGAAAATATTATACGGTGACATTTCTTATTTTGGAATAACTAGGAACCTACTACTTGATTAAAGTATGTCTTTGTCAAATGTCAAAGATAAATAACTCTAATTTTAATGGTCATAACAAAAAAACTTTGCAGGGGTGCAAAAATTGGGCAAAGCAGAGCTGGAGATTGCATGTGAGGACTTCAGCAACATAATAAACGATCAAGAACCTTGTTACACAGTTTTCAAAGGAACCCTCTCAGCTGGAACTGAGATTGCAGTTATCTCAACGAATATCACAAGCCTAAAGGATTGGACTAGGCGTGCGGAAAATTGCTTTCGCAGAAAGGTGACTTCATATTACAAATCTTTGCCTCATTGTATACTCAATTGTGGTAGTCGAATGGACTAGCTACATTAGTTAACATTCATGCTCAATTTAAATATTTAGACAGTGAAGTATTGCAACAATACTATTGACACATAGAAACTTTTTTTTTTTCTAATCCCATAGTTAAAATTCATGCTTACAGTTTTCAAATCTTATATTTAAATGACTGCCATTGTTAGATTGTATCTTCTCATAGTTTTTTAATCTCAATTTTTTTTTACTTGTATAGATAGATATGCTTAGGAGGGTGAGCCATAAAAACTTTGTAAATCTTCTCGGATATTGTGAGGAAGATGAGCCATTCATGAGAATGATGGTGTTGGAGTATGCTCCGAACGGCACTTTACATGATCATCTTCATAGTAAGAGATATTTTAATGTTCTACAGAATTATGGTTGTATACATTGAATATGTCATTTGTACCAGGTTGGTACCATGGCAAAATCACAGAATGCATTTCTTTTTTTTTAAACTTTTGTAGAACTTAAAAAAAAATCAGTTATATGATATTTCATCTCTTAGTTTCATAAGAACTTGCTAATAAAAATTCTTATGCGACATTTTTTTTCTTATGCATGCTGTAAAAGAATATAATGATGTGCTTAAATAATGTTTGCATTTTATACAGATGCAGCCATGCAAAAAAACTTTCAAAACAAAATATAGGTATCACTTTCGATATTCAAAGTGCTTGTATGCTACACATGAAAACTTCTAATCCAACATATTTAATGCCTACAAAATATGTTATAATAATAAATTGAAGCTTAATTTACTAATACAGTTAAAGAATATGAATCACTGGAATGGACTGCACGGATGAGGATAATAATGGGGATGTCATATTGTCTTCAACACATGCATCAAATAGAGCCACCGGTCACCCTCCCATGTCTTCGTAGCAATACTGTGTTCCTAACAGATGATTATGCTGCCAAGGTACATAATGCTAATCTCCTAATTAGTTATGAAGAGATTATACATTGTTTTCTCGAATAATGAAGCAGGCAAATTAATACTGTTATTTCCTTTTAGTTTAAGAGAATATACATTGTTCTTTTTACCCTTTTGGTGTCTTTTAGTTTAAGACATAGAGAATCACATTTTTCCATTGTTTTCTTAAAAATAATAATTAAGTACCAACACCATTAATTAAGAAAACATGTACAGATAAAAATTCAATGAATTAAAAAAAAGAATCATTAGTAACCCGATATACCGTAGCAAGGGAGGCTTGAGATTGATGCATCAACTAAAGAGGGATGCAAATTGTTGCATTAAATTTGTCTAAGCAATTGCAGCTACCAAAATATATGGTATCTCTATGTCTTCCAATTAAATACCAATTGTTATGAAAGATTGCAACCCAATAGTGCAGGTGCCCTTTGGAATTAGCATTTTATATTTTTAGTTTGTAGATATTATAGGTTCAAAACCTATATGTCTAATTTTTTTTAATGAACACTTACAATCCAAATATTAACTTATTTTTTATTTGGCAAACATGTAGCTCACTGATATGAGTGTATGGACAGAAGTCATGAGAAAGCGAAATATGTCAAGGGATGGAGTAATGGACTTAGTGGTATCAACTGTAGCTGATTGTGCAATGAACATTTACACATTTGGCCTTGTCCTTTTAGAAATCATTAGTGGGCGACAACCTAACCGTGACGACGAAGGAGCTTCCCTCCTAAGTTGGGTATGTGATGCCATGTCCTATATTTGATACTTTCTCTATATCATTATGAGGGTACACGGCGTATCTGGATTAATATTGTGAAGAACATTTTCTTTTTTCATATATGATATGCAGGCAAACCGGTATCTGGATGACAAGAGAGAGATAAAAAACTTACTGGATCCATCATTGAAGAACTTTGAGCAAGAACAACTGGAGGTTATATGCCAGGTGATTCAGGAGTGCGTGAACCCAGACCCAACAGAGCGACCATCAATGCGAGCGATTACAAAAACACTAAGAGAGGTAATTGACATCTCACCTGAGGCAGCATATCCTCGCCTCTCCCCGCTTTGGTGGGCTGAGTTAGAAATATTGTCTGTTGAGGCAAGCTAGTACCAAAGAAATTGTAAAATGATCACTAGTGTTGGCTAACTTGAAAATGCTTGTACGGTACGAAATGATATATGTGTTTGTTGGTCCTTGATGTGCTATAGAGAGATTTGGTTATTCAATGAGTGTAAAGCTTCCTCGTCAGAAAGAAAATTAAATGTATATATGTTTGGCAGTTGTATATTTTGTATCTCTGACTTTATTTTTTCATGTAGTTGTGATAGATATTTATCTTCTTTAGAGAACCTTTAATTTCATATATATTTGATAAAATACATATATATTCATCGACGTTGGTCTATTTGATAAAATACATATATATTCATGTTTGTTTTTGTCTCCGCAAAGCAGGAGAAACATCTGGTAGTTAATATAAATTTGCATCCATTGTGAGTGTGTCTATTTAGTTATTATAAATTTTCTTATTGACTTTTTAATTAGGCAAACTGGTTCTTATAGATAATGAAAACCCAACAAATGCTACTCTAGAGTATTGTCATACTAACTAGCTTCTACTCTATTAATGATTGGTACAAACCTTTTGTACCGATCATTGGATACATAATTTAAGTTGTTGTCATGATAACTAGCAGAGGTACAAAGATTAATTAATAATAAATGTAGCTTGCTAGAGTTTAATTAATTGTCACACCTAATTATGGTTTTTTTTTTCCTCAATAAGAAATGACAATAGTTAGGTGTTCGAAATTAAAAAAGGATGATAGTACAATTGTCAGTTCTTGCGACATACCTTAATATGATTTTTTTTTCTCGTTAACTAGTTTTGTCCTTGTAATATTTTTTTTTTAAAAAAAAAAGAAAAAAAAAAACAAGAGAGATGGTATCAGCATCACATGTACTTATTAATTAAGAGATAATAGTACAATTAATGATCAATCTAAGTCATTTAATACTATTGTTTTGCTACTTGTAGCTTTTATTTCACGAGGGTTATTGATTGAATAAATGGATGGAAGTTGACATTAAACAATGACACATGCCAATGCTAAATGATTTCATTTAAAACCCCATAGGATGACTCAAAATAACAATGCCATAGGGAAAATTGCAGATGTCAGTACCAAAGAATGCCAAACATATGAGATGCATAGGGGGAGAAGGAGAAGGTTCTTGAACTGACCTAAAAGTTATAATTAGTGCTGCATGTTCCAAAATGGATGAGATGCTTTCCTAACAGTCAAATTCATCTTTTTTATTTATTTAATTAATTATACAAAGTGATTAATTAGGTCTCTTTTAAAAGCCAACAAAAATTTTGCAATAAAGAAGGTGAAATAAATCAAACGATCCCGTACTCAATAATGGAGAATAAGTTAGATATAAGTTTTGCAATTTGCACCAACATCATTAGCAGTTTATAAAAGAAGAAGAGAAACATCTTGCGTCCATTGAAAAATCGTCTATACATCTATAGATATGTACGAAATATAACAAATATATACATCTATAGATATATACGAAATGTAACAAATATATTCAAAAATGTAACAAATACATCCCAAAATATAACATGGTGTAACAGATACATCCGAAATGTAATGCGGTGGACGCTAGGTATTACTCAAGGAAGAATATACAAGCGGTCGATTAATTTGGTGATTATTCAGCTGGTGTTGTCCGGTCTGTTTGGCACCAATTAAGAAGCTACATAAATCAAACTAAAACTGAAAGCAACAAATAACAATTATAATTTAGTTCAATCATTTCTTTTGTTTATATGCCCATTTGTCTCAGTCACGTATCGACAAAGAATGACACTCGGCATTTGTTAGGAAAAAAACATTAGTCCCGAATAATTAATACAAGGATTTAACGTTTTTGGGTACTAAAATTTTCTGTCATTTGTTAGACCGTCCGATCTAAAAGGGAGGAATGGACGGATCAGATTACATTTGTTAGAACCGCAATAATTCACACAAGCATTTTGGTTAAGTATTTTAACCGCAAGGGACATGAAAAATCAATATCATGGCTACAGAATTTAAAAGCAAAAACGTTGTATTAATTAGCAGCAAATAAATTAAGCTGAAAGTTCCAAGAATATTCAAAGAATAAGAAAAACCACAATTTACAAGAAAAACTGGTACTAAAAATAGATGAACAGCAAGAGCCAACCATGCCTAAAGAAGCACAGGGGCTGAAATTAATTCAAGCCAAGTAAAAACAGTAAAAGAAAATTGAATTATAAACTGTTTATGCCCTTCAAATAGCTATATTTAGCCAATTGTTGATTGTCCAGCTAACTTTCTCCTTAATCCCTCCCCTTGTTGCTCACAGAATTCCATCAAAGGAGGGAGACCCAGGATTATTAAGTTCCAAAAGCTCTACCTCTCTTCTCTGTTTCTCTTTTGAAACCACCATGGTGTTGTTGGTCACAAGGAGAAACAAAGAGAGATGCCACACAGAGGCAGTGATCTAATCATATTGTCCTTCAGCCATTAAAGGCACACAGCCATTGGAAGAAATACCAAGGAAAAACATGGAGAAGAAAGGGACCATCTTGATGAACCGGTACGAATTGGGCAAGCTTTTAGGCCAGGGCACTTTCGCAAAGGTGTACCATGCGAAGAACCTTTCATCCGGCCAGAGCGTGGCCATAAAGATCATCGACAAGGAAAAAGTGCTACGCGTAGGCATGATCAACCAGATCAAGCGAGAGATATCAGTGATGCGTCTAGTCCGCCACCCGAATATTGTGCAACTGTATGAAGTTATGGCAAGCAAGACCAAGATATATTTTGTCATGGAGTATGTTAAAGGCGGTGAGCTCTTCAACAAGGTGTCGAAAGGAAGATTGAAGGAGGATTTAGCCAGACGGTATTTCCAACAATTGGTAGGAGCTGTTGATTTCTGCCACAGTCGTGGGGTGTACCACCGTGACCTGAAGCCAGAGAATCTCCTACTCGATGAGAACGGGAACCTCAAGGTGTCGGACTTTGGACTGAGTGCCTTGAGGGACTCGCAGCGGCAAGACGGGTTGCTTCACACAACATGCGGCACACCAGCCTATGTTGCGCCCGAGATCATCAACAAGCGCGGTTATGACGGGACCAAGGCCGATATATGGTCAATTGGAGTGATCCTTTTTGTGTTGCTTGCTGGTTACTTGCCGTTCCATGACCCCAACCTAATGGAGATGTACCGCAGGATAAGCAAGGGGGAGTTTAAATGCCCCCATTGGTTTTCCACTGATGTTCGCCGGCTCCTCAGTAGAGTACTTGATCCGAGTCCTTCTACAAGGATTACAATCGAGAAGTTAATGGCGAACGTGTGGTTCAAGAAGGGCTACAAGCCAGCTGAAACCATAGCACCATCTGTCAGCTCTAGCAACCTCAGCGATGTGCAAGTTGCTTTCAAGGACTTGTCTGCTGCTGTCAACGAGCAGAAGGATATAGATAACGAAGGATCGACAAAGACAATGAAACCAGCAACCCTGAACGCATTCGACCTGATCTCGCTCTCTCCGGGGTTTGACCTATCGGGTTTATTTGAAAAGGAAGGGTTGAAACAGCAGTGCACGGAGTCCAGATTCATGACCCAGAAACCAGCATCAGCAATTGTATCTAAATTGGAGGAGATTGCACAAGTAGAGCAGTTTAATGTGAAGAAACAGGATGGAATGGTAAAGCTACAGGGATGTAGGCAGGGGAGGAAAGGACAGCTAGCAATAGATGCCGAGATATTCGAAGTCACACCATCATTTTGCATGGTTGAGGTGAAAAAATCCGCCGGAGATACGTTGGAGTACCAGACATTTTGCAACAAGGATTTGAAGCCATCTCTCAAGGATATCTGCTGGGCATGGCAAGCCGGGGATCCCCTAGCTCCAGTGCCTGAGACGGCACAACTTGCAAGGTCATGAGGAGCACAATGACCCTTTTCTTATGTAATTTGTTGCTATGGTCATTTTTGCTTCCTTTTTTTTTTTTTTCATTTTTTCCTTCATTTTTTCCTTCTTTTTCTTCCCCAACTCTGAGTGGGCATTGCCAGTATTGCTTATCTTGTGCATCTTTTTTCAAATAAAATTTAGCTGAATACTAATACGGTCATAATAATGATTAAAGTTTTGTTTATGTACAATGTGCATGCTTCAACTATCAGATAACTTGTTAGAATTCTAGCACAGAATTTAGTTTCGGTGATCATATAAATGAAGTATGACTACAAATTAGGGAACACCACCCAGGAAACACCCCTTTTATTTTGTTTTGTAAATCCCAATTTTTAACTAATATTGGAAAAAAAAAAACATATTTTATGGAATGCTTGTCCAAGTATAGTTACTACATTCCATAGACAACCTCAGCAACTACCAGTAACCAGAACCATACCAGTCTCAGTTTCTATAACCAAACATTAACCAATAAATGAGTTCATGATGAATGTTTAATATTACTTGGTCCATACTAATGTGCAATCAACCAACAGATGCTTCTACAAATCAGATATATGAAGAATGTGATATACAAAGATATATGAAATGAAAATCTAATCATGAACCAGCTGTTACTTTCAGTTTCAGTAACTTCAAGGTCCAGACTCATATCAGAATCAATCAACGAAAATCATTTCAACCTGAATTTTAATTCACAATTGAGAAATCATGATGAGAACAAATATAGGGATGTAAAACATGGCACAAACCTAACCTTATTATGTCACGAGTAAAACGTATGATGCCTCCTAACTTCAATCATGTCAGTACCAGAAGCTCTTCCGCCCTTAACATTGTATTCATTTTCCTGCCTTAAACAACAAACTTCAAACCCTGGCTAGATCTTTTTGTACCATGAAGTGGTTTGCCACCTCTTCCCCGACAGCTGATTGCCAAACATGTCAGAAGTTTGAAACTTAGCAACCCATTGCACATTGGAAACAACCAACTTGCCACCGAAAAAGCAGAATAGGTAATACCTTGGTCGACGTAATCATATTCATTGGTAACAAAATCATCATACTTGGAGATACAATGTGATTAGCTTAAAATCAGCTTCACTGGTGCTTACATGGTAAATTAAGGATCCCTCAACATTATATGGCATTTGACGGTTAAAAGTTAAAAGTAAATTCTGAGAAACCCGTGTACTTAGTTATGTAATCAGTGGATAACCAATTTAAAAAGAACAATGCACCATAAAGAGAGATACACAGAGAGAACCAACACTGGTAGCATATTTTTATCAGACAGGATAATAATGAACATCGAAATGTCAACTCACACATACAGGAAACTGTAAGTTGTGACATCAACTTTCTGGTAATCAATTTTATGATCACCTGCAGATAGTTGTTCATGTTGGCCAATTTTTTTTTTTTTTTTTTTTTTTTACCAATTGATTAAATTTTAGAGCTGCAAATTTTCATGAATAGGTTTCAGCATCGATTTTCCTATTAAGATGAATCACAGCTCAACAAGTCAATAGAATGTCCCCCATTCAAATTGGGATTTACAATTGCAATTACATACTATATTTATTTGAAACGGTCGCAACATTTGTCGCAATTTAATTTGGTTTGTCAATCATTTTTATTTATTGATAAAACCAAAATAAGAGAAAGGAAGATATACGAAATTTTCCTCAGTACAAAACTGAAGAATTCATCACCATTCATATAAAACTAAACTAATTTCCTCAAACTACACATGCTAACAAGTACCAAAAAGAGGAACTTTAATCAGACTCACGAAAACCTAACCCAAACACATATCATATCAAGATTTGACAGGGGCTTCACTACCAGCACCAGAATTCATCTGAGCTGCGCCCGCACTGAGTTTCTCGGCCGCCGCCGCGACTGCCCGCTCGCGCTCGTAGTCGCGCCACATGTTGATCGCCTTGGTGCAGATCACTGTCAATTGCAACAAAACAAACATCCAATTAAATTATTTAAGTACCGATTCGCGCTCAAATTAGCGGATCGAGCGTGGAATTGAGAAGAAGGGGGGACTGATCATGGGTACCTCCGGCGCCGACGAAGTAGAGGAGGCGGGCGAACTTCGATCCCACCTCTTCGCTCACCATTCTTTCTTTTTGGCGTGTAATAAAATTCTTCGGAAAAAAAAAAAAAAAGAGAGAGAATAGAATAGAATAGAATAGAAACATGGCCAGCCGTTGGATCGTACCGAGATCCACGCTGGAACGAATATCGAGACAATCCAACGGCTGACGATGTGAATTGCATAATGCAGTACAGCAGGGGATATGAATTCGTTAATTACCTCCTCCCCTCTTTGTTCTGTAGAGTGAAGAATGTATATGGACTTTGTTTAATTTTGGGCTAAAAAGTCAGATTGGGCTTCAGTGTATCTTACAGATTCTGCCTCGAACTGCAATTGCAATTGTGGCGACCCTCTACTGGGCCTCTCTTGAAGGGACATCTACATGTGATTTGTAGATAGCCCTCCTTTCAAAATTTTTATGATTTTTTATAGTTTATGGAAGTATTGCTTTTAGTGATTTTTTATATGTGCTTTTTATAGTTTATGATTTTTATGGACATCTATATGTGCTTTTTATAGTTTTCAAAATATAATCGGACATCAACTTTAAGATTTTTTATAATTTTTTATAAATTTTTAAAATGTGTTATTGTCAAAATTGTCAAGTTAACCATTGTTAATGGATCCCTCCTCGTCATCTTTATAGAGTACTTTACTAACTGGTATGTTACTTTTAGCGACAGATCGCATATGTGGTGCATACAGCAATTCACATCCTCTACTTGCAGTAAATTACTGCGCAGTACTCTGACCATTGGATTCACTTTAAGATCCGTGCAACTCAATCCAAAAAATCTCCCTATAATCCACATCGTTGATTCGCTGCGCAAGCAGAGGATAAGCACTCTGCAGTTAAAGATAGTGAATTGGGGATGCCTGTTTACCCCCAGATGAATAGTAACATGCCTCTATTGGGCCGTCCAATCAAGATCTGATGGCTCTCATTCGTTCTGCTGAGGTAAGCTGAGGTAATCAAATTTTTTTTTAGGCTGGATTGCAATGACGAACAGGCAGCCTCCGGAAGGAATATAGTTTTAGTTTTATTTTAACAGGTGTCTGCAATTATTCCAAAGAAGAGTTTAGCTCCGTTAATCTACTGACGGGTGTTATTTAACTACCTTAGCAGGTGTGATTCTGTTATTACTATGTTGTGCCATCTGTTTTATCACTGACATGTGGGACAGGTGGTGTTATGGTGTCATGCATAGAAAAGCCGAAGAGTTAAAGCAGCTAATGTAGTTGGCAAGAATGTGTGGAGTTATGTGAAAATGGATAATCAAAATTTTTCATTGGACTTTTTTTTTTTTTTAATATAGGCTAAAGTAGTTTGTTTCAGTGCTAGCATGTATGGTGAATTTTTGGAGAATTGACGGTGGATACTGAGGAGATACAGAACATTTTTATATTGATACTCCCTCCGTCCGAAAATTTAAGGCTTTTTGCCGTTCAAAAATTTTCCAGAAATATAAGTCGCCTTTTCAAGCAACCGGGAGAGAGGTGCAGTTTGAATAAATTCAAAATACACCAACGGTTTGGCGCTTTTTGTAACAATTCAGATATATGTGTAAAATTTTAACAATGAATTTAATAATCAATTGAAGGCAAAATTGTAATTTCATACATTCCTTAATTTTTGTTAAAAGTCTTCAAAGACCTTAAATTTTCGGATGGAGGGAGTAGTTTATAAAGGTGTTCATTTAGAGGACATGAAGGCCATTGAAGCCATTGAAATTATGAAAATTTGCTTGTATCCTCTTTTTTTGAGAGAAAAAAGAAACAACATCTCAGACATTAGGTTGGAAAAATTGCCAACTTTTTTGAGAATGGAAAACAATAATATATAATTGTATAAAAAATTTGCCAATGTCTGTAAATCAAATTTTGTATATAATATGATAATTGATATATAATTAAACTTACGGTAACTTACCGTGAATTTAAAAACACCGTAATTTTGCTCTTCAAGACAAACTATAAAATAGGAATTCCATTCTTTAATTTATTTTGTATACATATCGTATACTTTAAAAAAATTTAATAAATAATACAAGATTATTGAACTTTACACTGATCACATTTTCTATACATTCACATTCACATTTGTATTTTATTCTGATTAGTAAAACTTCCTCTCCAAAACACACTTTTCTCTTTTGACACGTAGCAAAACAAAATTATAGTAAGACTAAACCTAAAAAATTTTGACCAGACCAACTTCCTGATTAAATACCACCTGTCAATACAACAACTACAGCTTTTTTTCAAGTATCGCCTACAATCTACTACTCCCTCCGTCCGAAAATTTAAGGTCTTTGAAGACTTTTAACAAAAATTAAGGAATGTATGAAATTATAATTTTGCCCTCAATTGATTATTAAATTCATTGTTAAAATTTTACATATATATCTGAATTGTTACAAAAAGCGCCAAACCGTTGGTGTATTTTGAATTTATTCAAACTGCACCTCTCTCCCGGTTGCTTGAAAAGGCGACTTATATTTCCGAAAAATTTTTGAACGGCAAAAAGCCTTAAATTTTCGGACGGAGGGAGTATATACGAAACCATTATTTATTATTTAATCATTTCTAAATATATTTGGTTGCTGCGAAGCAGCAACAACGAAGCATCTAGTGCATACTAGTGGTGGAACTGTTCCTAGGAAGCAACTGGCTGCTGCTTTCACCATTTACACATGTGCCGAAAGATGTCATATAAAAATGTATATATAGTCGAGTCTGTGTCAACTTACGTGTCAACTTCAGAATTGATTGAGAGCATGGACCAGCTCGAGTGCTTGTCTCCTAACATGTGGCACGGTGCCATGCAGCATGTGGGCCGTTGGATCGCCTCAAGTCGGACTAGCATGAATCTCGAGGAGAACCAACGGTTCACGTGCTGCATGGCACGGTGCTATATATATATATGTTAGGAGATCTGAAATTGATCTGCTCTGTAACGTCACATTCTGGTAATCATTTTTAACATTCTTTCTCGATCGAGTGAATGTTATCCCTAGTACGTTAGATGTCTTGAGACTTGATAGCAAGAGCCAAGAGCTATATTTAATTGACTGGCTACCGGTTGTCTTCTTTTCATTTTACAGATCATCAGCAAATCAATGAAGTCTGTGCAGCATGTTTTGAACATGATGGGAAAAGTGGGTTAGATTAAGAAAAAGCAAAAAGTTGGTTGCTCATGTTACTTGGAAGAATGCAATAATAAGTTGTTTAGCTAGTCACATTTTTCCTCTTCGTTTGTTATGCATACCCCCATTAGCGCGCATTTAATTAATTAAAATTTACTTTTTATTTTTAATACTCACACGCTGCTTTGAGCTGAAATTATTATTTATTATAATAAATTTTTAAGATAATATGTAATGGGTCTTAAACTGAGATAATTTATATGAGCCTTAAATTTTAATGAGCTAAGAACATCAACGGGCATTAACGTACGCCAACGGTACTGGTGATCAATCTAAGTAAATAATCAACGGCTGAGGTTTATTCTTTAGGGAAGATAGACCTTTGATGTCAAAAAATCCAATATGTTTTTATTAGGAGTAAGGATATAAAGCCGATATTTTTTAAGATAAAGATGAGTGTCTAGCCACATAAATTAAATGTATATAAAACACTCCTCCATTCGGGTTTCGAACCCGCGACTTGCTACACAGAGAGCATTAAAAGCCGATTTTTGTTATTAATTACAAAAATAAATTACGAAATCATAGAAATAACCGTCTCTAAGTGGAAATCACGAAACTAATTAACAAACCGGAAACGATATATCCATTTACTAGCCTTTCTTTCCGGTGGATGGATAGTGTGATATTCAAAATATTTGTCAAATATTTAGAATATATAAATTAAGGCACCTAAAAATTGTATCTGTTTTATAGGTGGATTATCACATAATATTATTATTTGATTAAAAGAATGAGTAAAGGAGTCTCTTTAAATTATTCACAACTTCTGGGGACAATTTTATAGTTTTCCATTAAAACAATTAACATTTAGCTTTCTTCTCATTGGTCATACATTCACACCCGAACTAGGCTAGCCGTCCTTCTAGTTGATAATCCAGATTCTTCTCCAACTAAATTGCGTGGCATCCTCTGGTGAATTAGTAAATTGAGAAACGATGACTAAGCTACTTCTGATATCTATTCTTGTGTCAGCTAGTTACTAGAAGGGGCTACACTCTTCTTTTGCTATATTCGATCCGAGTCTCTCTTGAAAGCTAGGCGGTAGGGTTTAGCTAGTTCAATTTCCTTCCTCTTGTATACACGTAAATCCTTCTCATGTTGTCTAGCTATAAGATCAATTGATGAAGTACTTTTCCAAATGATGCTTAGAGAGGAAAGTCAAAATAAAGGCTGTCAAAATTTAAAAGAGTGAATACATAGATGTGCTAGCTGCTAGCAAGGTGTAATGATAAAACTCAAAACCTTTCTCTGGAAATGAAATAGAAGTGGGTTCAAAAGTTGGCAGATATCTGACAGTGGGTTCCTGTGAAGACTCCATGACATGGTATGGTTAATTAAATCAAACTATCTTCTATGTATTAATTAATAAGTTGAACTATAAAAAGGAACCTGATATTGCTACTTTAGCTAGTTATCATGGATGATCAGATGGTTTGGAAAAATAATCAGTTAGCTTATTTAAATGACACGTTAGTCAAGTTAGAAAGTGCACTAATTACAGAAATTAATGAAAGGGAAAATGATATACTGCTCATGGCAACTGACTTCATGTTCATTCTACTATAACATGAATGAAGAAAATGATTGAAATTAGAGAACCAAGATTAATTTAATATAATACTAACTCTTACCGATTTATATGTTTGGACTTCATGATGTACCTAACCAGCTCAAAGTAGACACTTAAAATAATAAATGAAACGTGAATTCGGGTCATTAAATTAAGGAACAATATAGTTAAAAGATCAAGTAAATGTCTCAAGAAATATATCAAGAACTAAACTACCATCTTATGCAACCTCAAACAGACTTGTGATGATTATATATATAAGAGATAAATACCATAATTGATCAATGTCGTTGTATTTGAAATAGGATGTCTGTTCGGGGTCACGGGTGAGCTTCCGAATTCGGGATTCTCGATGTTGAATCAAATAGCGTTCTAAATCATGTCATGAATCAGGATCTGTTTCGTATCAGGTAACCGGACTTCTCTATAACTTGTATTTGATTCAGTTATCCGTTTGAATTCTTTGTGACTTGTCATATGGATCAGTTAATCTGAATTGTCTTGATTTCTTAGGTATTGTTATCTGTGCATGTTTAATATTAATTGTTTTGGGATGGTTTTGGGATGCATGTGTGATACTGGTTTTGGATTGGGTATGAGTATGTTATGTCGGTTTATATTATCTGTTTGGTATTTGGGTATGGTCATGCATGTAGTTATGGTTATTAACTTGGTTATAGTTGAGGGTCCGGTTTGGTCTGATTATGCATGGTTTGAGTATGCTTGGTTTGATGATGAATGGTTTGGATATGTCTGGTTTGGATATGCATGGGTTGAATATGCCTGGTCTGAGCATGCATGGTTTGGATATGCCTGGTTCGTTTGTGGTTGGACGGAATATGTACCTGATTCGAGATGTTGGCAGGAGGCTAGCTACCTCACTATAGCGCTATAGTTTACGTACAGGCATGTACGCAGATATTTGGATCTCAGGAATGGTCAGGTGCAGGATACGTGCTGATGCACAGGATATTATTTTGTTGTCTGGTATGCCTTGGTTTAGGTTTGATGCATGTTTGTATAGTAGGGTTGATCTGGTATGACTGCATGTTAGGTTTGGATTTGGGTATTGTTATGGGTCAGTCAGTCTGGTATGTTAGGTTAAGAAGCATCTGTATTTCATAAAGAATATTTGTATGGTATTTTCTGGTCTTTAGTATTTATATTTGATAACATGATTTCAGTATAACAGTTCAACGTGATTAAATGATAAAAGTGACTTGGGAATGTGTTGGCATGGTCTAAGTCGGTTAGGACAGTGCATGTAGGTAGTGGTCTTATAAAACAGAGTTTAATTAACAGAATTGCATTTAATTGCATATATTTTTGTAAACCTGTTATAGAGAAGCTGCGTCGTAAAATAACCGGTTACTGAGCTTTATAAGCTGACTCCGTTTTCTCTATTGTGTGTTTTCTTTTGGCGACGTAAGTTGCTGGCCGGTCTAGATGCTGTGGATATCAGAAAAGTAACGGCCCATATCATGGCCACATTTGGGTTGTTATAGATAAGAATCTTTCAAACCCTTAGATGGAAAGGATTTTTCCTTCTCGGACCCACCTTTCTGCTCTCTTCTCATGGGGACAACCCCTTCTTCTCACTCTCTAGTCTCCACTCCCACTACATTTCTCCTCTTTTTGTTACCATCATCGAAAATGCTTCTCCTATTTCTAGGCCAATTTTTTAAAATAAAAAAAGAAAAAAAATCATATTTTTAAAAGTAAAAAAGAAAAAAACTTATTTTCATAACTATCAGATCCGGGTCCTAGAAACCCGGCCCACGGGCCTAGGCCGGGTCCTGAAAACCCGGCCCACGGGTCCAGGCCGGCTCCTGGGGACCCGGCCTAGTGTTTGATTTTTTTTTTTTGATATTTTTTCTTCAGATAGATCTCGTTGTTAGCTTTCCGTAGCCGCGAAGTTTACTCCGATCGGAGTTTCCTTTCAAAAGTTATGCCTATTTGAATGTTGAATGCCCGAAATATAGGATAAGATTCAGTATAAAATTCAGAACGGAATTCAGAAATGTTTTCAATGAATAATATTATAAATATATATTAAATATCACGAATAATATTAGAAAAAAATATAAAGAACAAATCTTAAATTTATTTGACACGAGCAAAAAACTCTAGTATTTACTAAAAATTTATTGTGTAACAGTTATGTACTAAATTTCGTACTGAATTTTATATTGAATCGTATCTTAAATTTTGGGTACTCAACATTCAAATACCATATTTATCATGCAATAAATTTAAATTATTTCTTTATATAAGTTTTTTAATATTATTTATAATATTTAATATTTATATATACAATTTTATAAATAATTATCATGCAATGTATTTTGTTCCGAATTTTATATAAAATCTTATTTATTTAAATCTTTTTCAAATTAATCTAAGATTTGTTCTTTATATTCTTTTTTCTAATATTATTTGTGATATTTAATATATATTTATAATATTATTTATCGAAAACATTTCTGAATTTTATACTGAATCTTATCCTATATTTCGGGCACTCAACATTCAAACGGACATAACTTTTGATAGGAAACTCCGATTGGAGCAAACTTCGCGGCTACGGAAAGTTAACAACGAGATCAATATGAGAAAAAGTATCAAAAAAAAAAATCAGACACTAGGCCGGGTCCCTAGGAGCCGGCTTGGGCCCGGGTTTTCAGGACGGGCCTAGGCCGGGTTTCCAGGATCTACTAGTTTTGAAAATAAGCTTTTTTCTTTTTATTTTAAAAATAAGATTTTTTCTTTTTTTATTTAAAACAATGGGGCCCTATTTCTATCATTGTTGGTTTGCTGCTTACTGAAACAACAGATCGGTACCATCAATCTATTCCTTTCTTGCTTCTCTTTGCATGCTAGCGAACAATGGATATATGGAGGGGCAAACTCAATGGACGCAAGATGTTTCCTTATGAAAACAATGTACCAATTTGATAAAATTAATTCTGACAATTTTGATTTTCTTTAGTTCATTGATTTACATAATATGAAATAAACAAGTGAATAATTTTGTTATGTGCATAAAGAAAATGTTAAAAACTTAAAAGTGGAGACACAATGAAAGCACAAAAAATAAAAGTATATTAGAACCCTCCTTTATTATGGTTTGCTAATATTATAACAAGCAATATCTTTGCCCAGCTTTCACCTTTAATACAGTATGACAACATTTTATTTATGATATAAAATATACCATATATCTAGTGCAATAACTTTCATGGTAGAATACTTGAGAAAAACACAAATCATGGATAGAGCTCCATAACAGATTCAACACCAAAATGGCCAGGATATATTTTGTAGTCAGAATATCCTGCACTCAGAATAAGATCGTGCCATTCCTGCTTGCCACGTACTTTCGATCCATGGAGCCACATCATAAGCATATCGAATAGAAAACCTGTTTCTTTTGCTTTAGGATCATTAATATCCTCCATGTCTTGAACTATACTCACAACGATCACCTTGCTAAACTCTTTTTTGGGCTCAATTGCTTCTTTGCAGCGCTTCAGTATCCGAACGCAATCATCGTCGCACCAGTCGTGCAGAACATTCTGATACAATCACAAGTAAACAGTTAACTAATTGCTGTCATACAAAATGATTATAGTACACACCTTACTGAATTTGCCATTAAATGAAGTTACTTTAAGGAGAATCGCATCAGCTGACGGTATGTTTTCGAACATATCTCCTGCAACCACACTGAACGAGTCATCTTTCGGAGCATTCGCAACGACATGAGGAAGGTCAAGCACTGTGCATTTCAACATAGGAAAGGCATCTGCGATAATTTTTACTGCAGCTCCAGTGCCCCCGCCGACATCTACCAGACTGTTTAATCCATCAAATATATGTGGATAGCTAGCAACAAAGTCTCTCATAAACTGCATACTATGACTGGCTAATCCTTCATTGAACAATTTACCTGGTTTGGAGATTGCAAAATGGTAACGTAATTATATATATTAAGGCTTATTAAAATCTTCGTAAGCAAATTAAATTATATATTTGATTGCTTTTCATGCACGTAATGAATTTCAGTGGTTGATTTTGAACTTTTCATATGGCAAATATTTATTGACAAATTAAAGATCACAACAAATGGGAAATGGAACTCAATTTGAAAAGGGATCGTGCGGTTTTGATGATTTTTAAAAAATTGGAAGAGAAGTTATAGAGATTAGTTTGTTCTGATTTTGGTTACCAATCTTAGGTTTTTCCTTTGCAAAGTCCCAAAACTGTTTCCCATCATTTTCCATTGCAAAGGCAGAGGCTTGACCACCATCCTTGAACCAATTGCCTATATTACGCATATATTTGGTGAATTGCAGTTCTGTGATGAAACGCACATAGGCGCCCATGTTGGAGCCCTCAGTTAGCAAGAGCTTCGAGGAAGGTGTGAGCATGTAGCCTTCTTCACTCTGTGCAAAGACTTCTTTGTGGACAAGGAATGCCATGAGGCGGGCAAGCATCGGGTCCTTCTCAGGTGGGATTGGAATGGATCGAGCGAGTTTGTTTAATGGCATCGGACGGCCAAATGCTTGTATGTGGCCGGAGATGTCTAATTCGACGGCACACCTTAGAGCATAGCAACTGATATGAGCTAGGCTCTGGTTCATGATACTGGTTAGCTCCATTTTTAATGTTATGTTTGGAATGCATGCAAGTGGTTAATTACTATGGCATGTAGAGATGGCACTAGCACTTGTACTCTTATATAGAGGTCCATACATACAATTAAGGAAAAATATAACTTGCCGTCCACAATGTCCCAACCCCCGATGCGCTAGCAAAAATTTACAAAAATATCTTTTTTTTTTCAGAAAATTTTACAGAAATATCCTATCTTTCTAAGAAAATTTACAAAATTACCTTACCATGAAAAATATTTACAAAAATGACCCTAACAATTTTACAAATATATACCTCCGACCCCAAAAAATTACAAAAATGACCCTCCCGACCCACATGCCACCTCATCACAGGGTTATGGGGGCAAAGTTTGTGGCATAGTATCACTAGAAAAATTCTACATGGTAGGGACCAACCAATAGAAAATTGACACATAATTTAGATCTTCTTACACATCAATTACTAATTATCTCTCATAATAGTTGTTCTGGTTTCCTATTATTTTCCATTAAGTACGCATATGTAAAAGGGAATTAGCAATTGATTGATCTACTAATTAATGTCCAATTCAGATATATATTTGCATATATACTATAGATGAGCATGTTCGTAACTTTTATATGCACATATTTGATATTTAGTTTACCATTTCGGGTTAATTTTATTGTTGCATTATTTCGTTCTAATAATTTTCATATTTTCATGAAAAACAAAAAAGGCCGAAGAAAGCAACTCTTGTTGTATATCAAGCCAAACAAAATATTTTTGACATCTTGATATCATTATCTTGCTTTTATATATAAATATATAAATATGCACATATAAAATATTAATTTTGTAAGAGTACTTATAAATATTAAAATATTTATATATAAATATATAAATATGCACATATAAAATTGCTATTATATTAATTTTGTAAGAGTACTTATATAATATAAAAATATCATATAATATATTTTTTTGTTATCAACATCACAACTGAGCAGTTTATAAAGCTAATGTATTTGCAAATAATATGAACGGTATTTGGGGCTGCTACTTAGACACAAATAATTAACTTAAATATTATGTCTTGTAGATTAGTTGCAAATCAAATTTAATTTGTAATGATACTAAACAGTCAAATTTTGAAAAAAGATTGCCTAAATATAGGGTAAGAGATCAGAAGTTTCCTATATAAGCACGCATGCAGTTAATGGAACCGTAAAAATGGAAGAAATGGTGATTTGTCACTAAGAAATTAATTGTAATTATTACATAAGCAAATATAATTAAATGGCAATTTTCTATTGGCTAACCCCCGATAGGATAGAATTTTCCGTATCACTATCCTACAATTAATCTGGTGGGTTACCTTTCCTTTTCCAAAACATTTTGTACGAGAATGGTATGTGTGGCAAAAATTTACTAGTTCTCAGCTTTTAAAAGGAGAACAAGTGGTAACCCGACAGGAATGAGTAGAAACCGTGGCTCATACCAGAACTAGAAGAAACATAATAGAAGAAACATAATTTGTAAAGCCGCCTCTTCGAGAAAATCCTAGCTGCCTCTTTAAGAATTCTTCGGCGGGGAGAGACATGCCGCCTCTCTCCTGCCACCCAGGGGCGGATCTAAGGGGGGTGCCAGGGGGCGCCCCGGCCCCCCCTTCGCCCGGTAGAAGTTGTTGAACCCCGGTTTTTTTGGTTTAACTCAAGTTTATATTTGGTGTAAATTTTTGTTAATTTGATGCCAAGTTTCATTTTTTTTATATCAAACATAGACAATGGTTAACAAATTAAGTATTTTGTTACTTAAGTGTACAATTAACTCTTAATCATAATTATTTTGTTGAACATATATAAAAATCGTATATTATAATAGTTATTTTTTATCGTTTTAATTATGAACTGGCCTCTCCATGACTTGTCTCCCCGGCCCCCCCTTCATATTGGTCCTGGATCCGCCCCTGCCACCACGCCTCTTCTATTCTACTTCTCTGTTGATTGTCTTTAACCTTTATTTGTTTGTTAGCTATTCGTTTCGTTTCTTTGTCCATCTTTTCGTTGTTCTTTTTTGTTCTAACAAGGGTCTGTCGTTGTTCTTCATTTAAGATGGTTATATTATTAAATGACAAATCATATTAAATGACAAATTATATTATTTTTGATAAGTTAGTACTTAGTAGTGGCTGCCAACCTTAACAAATTCTACTAGATGACTGTACCATGTCAATATTCAATATGATATATAGGGACGTCTCTATAATAAAATTTTGTCAATAAATCAATTGATTAATTGATCAATCATTTTTTTGGATCAATCATTTCATTTCTAATCATTTTTTATATCATTGACAACCATAATTGTGCAAGCCAAATCATATTAGTGTTTTTCTTTCCCTTGAGAAGTTGGTATGGCTAGCTACCAACTATAACAAATTCTATTCAACATGATATTTGAGAAGCGACGGCATCAAATCAATAAGGAGCAAGCACCACACTGGGACAGATTGGTTGGGGCTACGTTATGGAATATTTGGAAAGAGCGCAACCGTTGCATTTTCGCCGGCAAGACTCTTCCAACTCAGGGGGTGCTTAATTACATCAGGGAAGACATCAGACTCTGGGTATTCGCTTGTACATAGGGTTCGCCAGTATAGGGGGGATAATTCAATAAATCTCGGCTAGTTCCTTTATAAGTTTTCTGTACATATGCATAAACATAGCCGGTGTAAAATCTTTTTTTTTTCTTTTAATATATATTTAAGTAGGCTGGCCTACTTCATCAAAAAGATATTTGTGATAGAATTTTCCAAGTCAGGTAAGAAATTAAAGGCAAGACATAATGTCGTATATGCAAGAGTTCAAACCACACAATGATTCAAGACAATTTTTGCTTTCAAATCATGGATACTCCGATAGAAAAACTAATTGACGGACCATGAGGACTTTCACATCGTCTGCCTTAAGGTACCATGCCATGAGGCACGTAGACCATTGGATTGCCTCGAGATTCGAGCCTGCATGCTTATTTGAGAAATATACCTGCCAGCTTACAACATAAAGGCTACATCTAATAATTAAATTTAGAAACAAATCACTAGATATATTCAATATTGCGCCAGATATTTAGAGGAGATACAGCAGCCATCATGCCCACTATGCTACCAGAACCATATCAGGTTGTCTATTCTCACTTCAGCTTTCCTTCTTTGAGAAGATCTTGTATAATTCCACTGTGCCAGCTTGTATTTCCTACAGAAATTAAGGAAGAGAGAGACTTGGGGAGAAAGGGACTAAGGTTATGTTGCTGTGCTCTCACCTCGGCCGTTCCTGGATCGGGACAAAGGAAATTGATGGTTCAAATTGACTCTGACGAAAAATAAATCAATCGAGACCGTTAACAGAATAAAAGATCAATCCTATCGTTACAGGATCAGGACATCGCTTGCTTAATAAAATAGTAGGAATAGGGATAGAGAGATTACAGCTAACAAATAAGAGGACGTACGACAAAATGGACAGTTATAAAGTTGGACGCTATTTACTACTCAATACATATCGATCCATCCACTTGAAAGATATATATAAGAAGGATAGCCATTGATAAATTAAGAACACATAGAACTCTAAACAAGAGAGAATGGAGCCTCATCAATCCCAAGCAGTAGCTTCTCTATTGAGCATGACACTTAGTTACATCAAGCCAATGACTCTCAAGTGTGCTCTAGACTTCGGCATCCCTGATCAGATCAGTAACTACGGCCAACCCATGACCCTGACGCAACTCCATTCTGCTCTTTCTCTTCCCCACTCAAAGAAGACGCATTTGTATCACCTCCTCCGCGCATTGACCCACTACGGCTTTATCAGTGTGCAAGGCGGTGATACTGTAGACTCCGAGGCCACTTACGACCTAACTGCAACATCCCGCCTCGTGACCAAGAGGGAAGGATCTCTAAATTTGTTGCCTTTTGTTAATTTTCAGCTCGAAGCTTGCAAAACTTTTATTGAATCGTTCTTACACATGGGCGATTGGTTTAGACAGGATGACAAAGAGAATCCATTTGAATTGGCACATAGTTGCAGCCTATGGGATATGGCAAGTCAGAACTCTAAGCTTAACGACATGTATAACACTGCTATGGTCAGCTTTAGTAGCACTTTATCTGATGCTATAATAAAGAACGGCGCTGAAATTTTTGAGGGAGTGAAGTCTTTAGTTGATGTAGGAGGCGGGACAGGCGGTGTGGCCAAAGCCATTGCCGTCAACTTTCCCCATGTCCAGTGTACAGTCTTGGATCTACCTCATGTGGTACATGACGCTCCAAGCGACGGAATTGTCAAGTTTGTCTCAGGAGACATGTTTAACTATATCCCTCCGGCGGATGCAGTTTTAATTAAGGTAAAATTCATTAACTGAAAATTAAGATCACACTTATGAAGATTAACTATTAATTAAGACACCCATGCAGTATATGTATATGCCTGGAATATATATATAATACTAATTAACTCGAATGATCTTAATTTTACTTTCAGTCCGTCCTCCATTCTTTGGGAGATGAGGATTGCATAAAGATATTAAAGCGATGCAAAGAAGCGATTGATTCGAGAGGTGCTGGCGGCAAGGTTATTCTCATTGAATCTGTTGTTGGGTCTTCTAGCCGTGCCACTGCCACCGGATGTGAGGAAGTTCAGCTGCTGTTTGACATGTTAATGCTGAACTTACATGCCGGAGCAGAGCGAGATGAGAACGAGTGGAAAGCTCTATTCATGGCAGCTGGATTCTCCTCCTACAAGATTGTGGTTACCGTTGGAGTCCTGTCTATCATGGAGGTGTACCCTTAGAAATCAAGTCCTTTAAAACAACCACAACTCTCTTGGATGATCTTCTCTCATGAGTTTTATTCAGAGTTTCTTACAATACCAAAATTATTTAAATAAGAAGTTCGACTATTCTGAGTTGTACAATTAATAAAATGTAATATGGGTAAATAAGAATACAATCTAATTGTATGATTTTTTTGGTAACAAATTAGTACTAGTAGAGAATGCCCATTTGGTGCCGCCTCTTTAATTAGTGTCACATTTAGCAGAAGACTTGACATTAATTAGGAAGAGCATTAGTACTAATTGTTTATTAAAGATTTCGCCACTAATGTTGGCTTCATTGTCAGACTTTCAACTATCAGATGATTTGCTAGAGTTCTCGCACAGAATTTAGTTTCGATGATCATATAAATGAAGCATATATACATACAAATGAGGGAATACTAACGTAAACTACCTGTGTAGTTAGTTCATATTTCATGATAAGAATGCTCGTCTTAATTACTACCATTCCATAGAAACTTTACCCAAGCGATTACCAGTATCCAGAACAACTAAGTGTCTCGGTTCCTATAAGTAAAAATAACCCATAAGTGAGTAAACAATGAGTGTTTGATTTACCTGGTCCATACTGATCTGCAATCAACTAAGAGATGCTTCCATAAAGAGTAACCCCTAGCGTCCACAGACAAACTATCCATAACGTCCATAGGTTACATTTTAGGATGTATTTGTTATATTTTGGGATGTATCCTACATTCCGTATACGTCTATGGACGTATGAACGGCTTTTCAATGGACGCAAGATGTTTCTCTTCCATGAATCACTTAATCACATATATATATATTGAAGATTATTATATTACAGATATATGAAATGCAAATCTAATTATGAACCAGCAATTACTTTCAGTTTCAGTAGCTCCAAGGTTCTGACTCGTATCAGAACCAATCAAAATCGTCTCAATCTTTAATTCACAAAAATAAATTATTATGAGAATGAATTTGGGGATGTAAAACATGGCATAATTCAAACCTTATCATGTCACCAGTAAAATGCATGATGCCTCCTAACCCCAATCATGTCGGTATCAGATGCTCCTCCGCCCTTAACGTTTATCATTTTCGCGCCTTAAACAACAAGCTTCAAACCCTGTGTAGATCTTTTTTATACTATGAAGTGCTTTATGTTACCACCTCGTCCCTGATTGCTGGGTGCCAAAACATATCAGGACTTTGAAACTTAGGAACCCGTTATACATTTGAAACGACCAAGAAGAATAGGTAATACCTTGGTTTCACATTATCATTGTAAAATGTATCTCCGCTTCTCGTTTCAAGTAGGAGGATGGGAAATGAAACCATCATACTTGGGAATACAATGTCATTAGCTTTAAATTAGCTTCGATGGTGCTTGCATGGAAATTTAATTAAGGACCCCTCAACATTATATAAATTTTGTGTATTTGATGGTTAAAACATATCTATCTGAGAAACCCAGGTACTTAGTTATGACATCATGATAATAACCAGTTTAAGAAGAACAATGCAGCTCCGTATACAAATAGAAAACCAGCAGTAGTAGCACATTCATATCAGACAAGATAATTAACAATTGAAATGTCAACTCACACAAACAGGAAATTGTAGGTTGTTACAAATCAACTACTTAGCAAAAGAAAATCCAATTAAGTTACCGATTACAATTAGTGCTCGAATCAGTGGACCGAGCGTGGAATTGAGGGGGGGGGGGGGGGGGGGGGGGGGGGACACTGAGGAGCATGGGTACGTACCTCCGGCGCTGATGAAGTAGAGGAGGTGGACGAACTTGGATCCCACCTCTTCGCTCACCATTCTTTCTTTTTGGCGTGTAATAATTCTTCAGAAGAAAAATAAAAAAAAAAATGAGAGAGAGAAACGAAAGCGCTGGGCGGGAGCTAATTGGGTCATAATTGTTCGTCGAAAATTTTTTTTTGTCTGTCCCTAAAAAAAACAAATCTTAAAACTATCCCTCATTTCAAACAAATCTCAGAACTATCCCTATTTTCGCTGCAGTCACGGCCACTATTGAAAGTGATCGAAGTGGCCACAAGAATTTGGACTGGGGATTTCGACCTGAATTCGAGGTTCTATTAGACGCAACGATCAGACTGGCTGCTTTAGGACTTAGCATTTTTTGCTTTTGGGTCGATTTTCTGACCACTGCAGTCAGGAGCACGGTGTAACCGCATCGGTCAAATCAGGTTTGTTTGGTTTAGTTTGTTCTTTGAACGGGTTTTAATTCGGAATCGTTAACAAGTTTTAATTCATCTCTCTCAACCCGAAAAGAAACCCCTCTTTCTAAACCCAAAATTTTGGTTGCAATAGGTAATATTTGGTTGCAACAGAACATAGTCACAACGAAGGGGATTGGTTGCCAGTCGTTGCAATATCCCTGTTGCCATAGATTTCCAACGACATGCTTGGTTGCAATTGCTATTTTCTGTTGCAACCAGAATCTGGTTGCATTACTCTGGTCGCAATAGACCTTTTGCTACCAAAAATTCTGTTGTAAGTTTGATTTAACGCCACCGTATATTGGTGGCAATATATAAGATATTGCAACGACATTAACAGTTGTAACTGGGCATCTAATGCAACCAAATTCTGCTTGCCAATATCTTGTCGGGTCACCCGCGAGTCATCACAGATTGACTATTGAAACCACCGTATGAACTATTGCAACCACCCGTATGGTCATCGATGTTCAATTTCCACTGCCATTGATGATTTCAGGCTTCCAAATACAAATTTATAATACCACAGGACCAATGGATATAAACATAAATACCATTCAAACAATTTAACAAAGAAATCGGCTACCATAAAAGAATTAATATTAATTGTAACATCCAAATTTACATTAATCTTGCAAAGGTCACAAAATGTATAAGATGACTGTTCTCTTCTACAAGTAATAACGTAATATTGCTAACCGATGCCATGCATTTATTTTCCTCCAAACACTAACAGCTCTCCAGGGATGCCCTCATGTTTCTCACCTAAAAATAGGAAAACAGTATAACCTTATCATGCACCGAAATATCAAACTAATTAATATATTTAAGTGTTATGGGGCCTCATAATATTCAATTATAAACCAAAGCAAACTTAATCGAACAAGAGCCTCTTATAGAAACAAGTGTACACATCAAGACTTTTGGCACTATAGTGCCAATGTTTCTAAAGCTAAATCAGGGTATTCTGTCCAATTTGGTAATTACCCCCCATCGGAGCACACAGTGCCATTCAGTTTACCAACAGCTTGAATTTGTATCAAGTTAGCATGCACCACAAAGTGACAGAAAATAAATTGATTTAGTCCAGTTCTATCAATAGAAGAAACTAACTTGATAATATGAAGCGGTTGTTGGAGTTCATAAGCTCCTCCCTGACAATGCAAGTATGTTGTAACCAATTCAACTGTCAAATCAAAGCAAAGATAATTAATAATGTAACATGAATTATGGTTTTTATATGTCAAAATAGGTTAGGAATTTCAGTTGTCCCTGAAATTGTTTGCAGTTAGGAATGCACCACAAAATGACTAAGAAAATAAATTAATTTAGTCTATTTCTATCAGTGGAAGAAACTTGCCTGAATATATGAAGCAGTTGCAGAATTTCATAGCCTCCATGAATCATTGCAAGTGTTGTAATCAGTTCTACTGTCAATCAAACCAACCATAATTAATATAATAAAATAAATTATGGTTTTTATATGTCCAAACAGTTAGATCAGACTTGTGTTCTGTATCATTTCAGTTTGGCAATGTCTTTGTCAGATCCACTGATATATTCATGTCAGTTCCTAAAAGTGAGACTCAGGTTCGATGAAGGGCCTACAGTAATAAATCCATGACCCCTTTTAGGTTATACATCCATTTTACCTTACCAGTCCTTCCAGTTCAGCTAGGTCAACTGTCATTTGTGATTGTCTTATCAAAACTCTAGAGACAGTGTTCAGGTTCAATTCATGCTATACATCCACTATATTAAGCTAGCAATTACTTTGCAAATAAAACAAGTATGAGCCTAATAAATTTCAATACTATTAGAAAAGTAAGTTCCTGCCAAATGAAAGATCAGATAATTAAAGCTTCAACTAACCATGTTCCATCTCTAAATCAATTTAAAAACAAACAGACCCATGCACTTTGTGGCAATGTTTACCCAGCAGAAGAAAATACTAATGGGGCCAAATCACATGTTAACTTGCTTCAGTTAATTTTGACAGAAAACTAGACCCAAAATTAATTTTGTACAGGAAACTAGACCCAAAATCACTTACAAAGATTAAAACCCACAAACTAACCAAATAAAGAAAAAGGGGGACAAAAGTTAAAAAAAAAAAAAAATTCTCCAAAAGGTTGGTACTGATACTGGATTTAACAAGTTCAAACATATGTTTAGTTGGAAGTGCCAGAAACCTTTTAGATTGTTAATTCAAGTGTTGTGACAAAAGGACTAGCAAGTGATGAGGTGAATTAAGCTGGCACATAAGCCGTTTTTTTTTTTTTTAAAAAAAAAAAGAGCAAAGAAAAAGGGGGAAAAAATATAAAGAATAGATAAATTTGCAGAAATATAAATGATGCATCGCATTTATATCTACATTTTTTAGGATTGTACCTTTATTTTTACTTAGAATTCTTAGGTTTAGTTGCATTTAGTTAGTTAGATGTCTAAATTTGAGTAAATCGAGTTTTTGGGAACCAATTTGGAGAAGATGCAAAAATAGGTGAAAGAGCACACAGAAGACCACAGAGTGCGGACCGCAATCTCGAGTGTACGGTCCACACTCAGATCAAAACTGGAGCATCTAAATCTGGGCTGAGCACAACCGCCGAAAATCTACTTTTGGAGCAACCGACTCCCTATTTCTAGGGAGTGCGATCCGCACCGACTTAAGTCCAGACCGCAAGAAGGACAAAACCGACTGGACCTCTATTTTCTGGAGTAGTTTCAAATGAAGATATCTAATTCTATTATTCGTTCCAGAAATTAGAGGTCGGTTCCAGAGGAAAGAAGCTTATTTCTGGGAGCATCCAATGCCTATATAAACATCGTCTCTTGAGAGGTTCATGTATCGGAGTATAGTGTCATGTTAGTCTAGTTGTTATCGTGTCGTCTTGTCTTAGTTTTTGAGAGTTTAGTTTAGTTTAGAGAGTCGATAAGAAGAGGGAGATTACTCAGAGAAGAAGGTCTAAGGCGTGTCAAGCTTCATCGACTCGCCCTTCAATCGGTGTTTTTCTTTCTCTCTTATTTTATTATGTTTTCTTTAGTCATGTCTAAGTAGTAGTCTTTGTTCTTAGGGTTTAGGATGATGTTTGTTCGTATGGATTAATTGAATACTTGTTTTTAATGTTTATGAATTAAAGTTATTTTCAATTTGCTTTGTGCTTAATAATAATTGTGCTCGAATTGTTTCTTGTTCGTTTGGTAAGAACCTGTAGATTCTGCGCAGATCTAGTTGGTACATAAATTGGGTAGATAAATTGTTGTCCAAGAGTACTCAAGAGGAAAAATTGTGGTTTGAACGAGAGTTAAACCAGACCCTAGAATATAAGTGAAGTGAGCTTTAAGATTAGATGAATTGAACTTAGGTCTAGAGATAATCCTTTGAATTTCTAATTGAACTAAAAGTGTTATTTAGGATTAGATGAATTGAACTTAGGTTTAGAGATAATCATTGTAACTGCTTTGGTTTAGTTTGGAATCAGTAACTTTAAGTCAACAATTGAAATCCGAACCAAAACTGCTCTCTGTCTGTTCCTTGCGGACCGCAGTGTGACAGACTGCGGACCGCATAAGCAAGAAACTTACAGAGAATCCATCTTAGAATAGATTTTAGAGCATAGTTTAGAGATAATTTCTGTCCCTGTGGATTCGACCCGACTATACTGCATTAGATCGTACGCTTACGATCGAGGGCATTATTTAGGGTATTAAAAGCCTATACACTTCGCAGAGGTCAATAAAACTTAGGAAATTAATTAATTTGCATTTATTTATTTGTTAATGATATCATTTTTATACAAGAGGGAGGTGATATTGCGACTTAGATTCTCAAATTTGTGCTTATATAGTACTTACCTTTGGTTCTCTTTTAAGCATAGACCACTGAAAAAAAAAAAGATAGAAGAAATAGAAACTAATTTAATTTCCAGCTAACAAATTGCTTGGGTACTATTATTACTGTATAACATATAACAGTATTAGTATTGACTACTGAAAAATTACATAAGCGCTGATGGCAGCCGGCTGCTGTTTTTTAAAAGCTTTAAATAATTTCAGCCGTTTAAATAAATTAAATTAAATTAATCTAAGAGACGGCTTAATTTTTTGTATACCCTTAAACTCTTTCTCAATTTCTTATTTATCCTTCAAGACTTCAATATATCTTATTTATCCTTCAACTCTTTTGAGTCTTTCTTATTTACTCCTTTGAGTTATTATTGTCACATTACACAATTCAAATTAACTCTTTAATTTCTATTACTAAAATAAAAAGACAAAAATACCCTATCTTCATTCAACTTGATCTTGAAACCGACCCGACCCGACCCGACCCGTATTTCAGGAAAAGTCAGACCGGCCCGAACCTGACCCGACCCGACCCGAACCGTGTTTCAGGGAAAGCCAGACTAACCCGAACGACCCGAACCCAACATGACCCGGGAATAGAGGTGCAAAATTTGACCGGACCGCAAAAACCCGCCCGACCGACCCAGCCTGAACCCGACCCGACCCGAAAAAATTGCCGGTAGCCGTCAACCTGATACCTTACCCAACCTGAACCGACCCAACATTTTCATTTGGTCAAATTGACCCGACCCGAACCTGACTCTGCCTGACAATCTGCCACCAAATATTAGGCTACATTAATACAATGAATCAAACAAACACAACTCGAAAACTACAGATATTACATCTGATATTAATTATGTACAACATCCTTCATAAAAAGTTGCTACAAGAAAATTTGCATATATTTTTCTGATCAAGCAAGAGCTCTTTATATCTTTATCGTGCAACTGAACCCTCTCAAAATACCAGTAAGTTTTCGTCTAAAAGAAATCCGAAAATCTATATTCTTAAAAGCTTCCACAACAGAAGGGAGGAATGCATTCTGGCAAGTATCAGGAGCGAGATTGGACTATAAAGAATAAAGCAAAGATAGAAGAGAGGGAAGAAGGGGCATGATAGGAATTATTGAATATAAATGTTAAATATTTGTTCTAATTGATTTGATGGGTAAATAAGAAAGAGTTGGAAAACTTGAACGATAAATAAGATATATTGAAGTCTTGAAGGGTAAATAAGAAATTGAGGAAGAGTTTAAGGGTATACAAGAAATTAAGCCTAAGTGGATTTATATTTCTTACGTTTTCTATCTTTTCATTTCTCAAATCTAAAAGCGACCAACACTAATTAAGAGGATATGAAAAGTTTTTTGTCCTACATATATATAATCTTTACAGCTTAACCCAATGTCTCTCTACTAAATCGATCCCATACGCAGTATACAAGCTCTTTATTTTATTGTTTATTTTATATTTTATTGGAAAATCTCAATGGTAATGACATGTATGCTTTTAGATTCATCATTCATTCATTTGCTAATGTAGATCTGTTTTCTTTTTTTGGCTATGAGATTTGTTTATTTTTTTTTTAATATATATATATATAGGTCATCTACAACATAAAGTTTCAGTTTGTTCGAATATTTTGTCCAAAGGTAAGTTACGTCATTTTATGTCTAAGTTGTTCGAAATTTTTTATCCTGTCATATACATGCATGTTTTATTTTATTCTACGTGAAAGATCAAATCATTAATCCCATATTGTAATTATTTTAAAAAGTTTAGACTGATAAGATTTTATTTCGATCTGACATTGATAATAGTTTTAGTTGTATAGATGTTCTTAGTTTTGAATAGTATTTTTTTTTTAAATTAACTTATAATGCTTTTATAATAATTATTAGCATTTCCGGGACGAAGCCCGGGTTATAGCTCTAGTAATATATAATGGCAGCATGCAGATTCACACTTCAGTATAAGTATGCTGGTCAGCTTTCTGGTGAAAGCATTATTTCTGTTGTTGTCTAGTAGGTCAATTATTGCAGGTGTATTTCTTTGAAAAAATATCTATATTCAAATATATATAACATGTTAAAATATTTCTTGTTAAACACTATCTATACTAGAGCTCTGTAACTCGGGCTTTGCCCCGAAAAGTAGTATCAAATAAATAACTAAGCATTTTATAAAATTTTAAATATTTATATTAAACAAAACTTAAAAAAAATTGTAAATTTTTTATGTAAGTAAATATAATAATAATAATAATAATAATAATACAATAATTTATAAATAAGAACATATATAAATGTTGTACCATTTTAAGTGTTAAAATTTGTTTTAGACATGTCACATTCATCTTATTTAATGAAGAGAGAAAAAAAATACAAACCATTAGATCAAAGTAGATAAAAAGTTTTCAACAAAATCAATGGTTGATAATAGTGATGATGTGGCATAGTTAGAATTACTCTATATTATATTATAGATTATAGATTATAGATTATAGATTTATGCTCAACTACTTCTCATATATATTACCAATCAGCAGATTTTTTTTTTTGAAAGTTTATTTTGAATTTTTTTTTGTTCTCCTTGTTTATAATGGACATAGGGTTTTGTTCATTTAGATATTACGGTATGCACAATTTTAATTTTGCAAAAGAGTAATCTGAATGGATGGTTTTGATTCGTACATATCTCCGCGAGGGATCCGAATCCGCTGCTGTTCTTTTCTGAAAAGCGGATCCAGCTTCCGATCAGATGGTCGGAATCGATTGCTGTACTGATTTTAAAGTACTTTAATATTTTTTGCACCGATCTTAAAGTACTTAGGTATTTCTCAACCGTCCGATTAAAAAAAGTATGATTTGTTTTTCTTTTCAGAAAAAACAGCGGATTCCGATCCAATGGGAGATATATATCCGAATTGACTTTGAATTGGGCCGGCTCGGTTTTCTGTTGCCACTTGTGGCCACAATAGATAGCCCAATTTTATGGGAATGGAAAAAAAAAAGTATGATATGTTTTTCTTTTCAGAAAAAACAACGAATTCCGATCCAATGGGAGATATATATCGGAATTGACTTTGAATTGGGACTGCTCAGTTTTCTGTTGCCACTTGTAGCCACAATAGATAGCCCAATTTTATGGCAATGGAAAAATCAAACTAAGGGGACGTTTGGTTCGCTCTTTCAGTTGATGAAAAAAGTATGGTCGGGTTCGGGTTCGGGTTCGGATCTGGTATGTCGGGTCAGTTTGACCTTCTAGATTAGTTAACAATCGTTATCTTGACAAAAATTTCAAACTAAAAAATAATAAATTGTATAAATGTATTACTTGACTTATAAATTGATAGTATCCCAAATTTGAATACCGCTTGACAGATTATCAAAATTTTGTACACTTTCAATGATTGTAAATTAATCGATCATCAATGGATTACATGTATAAAGTTTTTTTTTTCATTTTTAAGATTTTTAAACAATTTTTTGAAACTCAAAAAACTTTTTTAAAGCTTCATTGTTGATATTATTAAGATAACCATTATCACCATGCTTCTCTTCAACTATTACTTTAAATTTCCTTTTGTATACTTCAAAAATATTAAATATATTGTAAACAACTTTTTTTCTTACTGAACAAAAATGTTTAATGAAGGTAAGAGATGTCTAAACAAGCAATATTATGTTTCGTAAAAAGCTATAATTAAAAATCAGTATCTTGAAAAAAAAAATACATAAGTATAAGTTCATATAGTACATCAAAAGATGGCATGAACGAAGATTCTAATATAAGATACAAGTGCATGCCATGAAAATTTAATGGGCTTCAAACCATTTATGTCTTCTACATTTATTATTTGTAGTCATTTAGAAGATTGAAAAGAAATATTTACAAAATTATAAATGGTAAAAATTTTTATTCAATGAAATTTTTATATAAATTACATATCCAGTAACAAAAACTAAAATATGGAGATATTTAAAATATGAAATTAATAAATCACAAAAAATCTATGAGAAACCATATATGTCTTTAAAATACTCCTCCTTTAAGAAAAACAATACAATTTATAAAAAAAAGATAACATAAGTTATGAAAATAATAACTTATACAATATAAGAATTTTATTCAGAATTTATACACTTTTACATAATTTATGTGTTTTCAGTTTTTAACTTTCTTTAAGGCTTAAGATTACATTTCAGTTCAAATTATTTCTTTAAAAAATATTAATCTACCGCCGAAGCAACGCGAGGCACGTATCTAGTTAAGATATACACTGATATACAATACACAGATGAGAAGGCAATACAATAGGGACTTTCCTTTTTATTACATTTCCAATTGCAAGTACCGTGAAGATTGTCCTGTCTCAAGTATCTTACCAGAAAGGCTTTCCAATTGCAAGTACCGTGAAGATTGTCCTGTCTCAAGTATCTTACTAGCTAGAAAGGCTGACGATGCCAAGTAAGTCATGAGGAACGAAAGCGATAATGTTACAAGTTGAAAAGTCCAAATCATTTTTTTTTTAGAAGAACCTACAAATCATTTTTTTCTTTTCCTAGAAGAACCTACATTTGAAAAGTTGCACGCTATTTACTACTCAATACATATCGAATCCATCCACTTGAAAGATATATATAAGAAGGATAGCCATTGATTAATTAAGAACACATAGAACTCTAAACAAGAGAGCATGAAGCCTGATCAATCCCAAGCAGTAGCTCCTCTATTGAGCATGACACTTAGTTACATCAAGCCAATGACTATCAAGTGTGCTCTAGACCTCGGCATCCCTGACGAGATTTGTAACTACGGCCAACCCATGACCCTGACACAACTCCATTCTTCTCTTTCTCTTCCCCTCTCAAAGAAGACGCATTTGTATCACCTCCTCCGCGCATTGACCCACTACGGGTTTCTCGACATGCAAGGCGGTGATGATACTGTAGACTCTGAGGCCACTTACGACCTAACAGCTACGTCCCGCCTCGTGACGAACAGGGAAGGGTCTCGAAATCTGTTGCCCTTTGTTAATTTTCTGTTGGGGGCTTCCAATACCTTTATCGAATCGTTCTTTCGCATGGGCGATTGGTTTAGACAGGATGACAAAGAGAAGGCATTTGAATTGGCACATGGTTGCACCGTATGGGATATGGCAAGTCAGAACTCTAAGCTTAACGACATGTTTAACACTGCTATGGTCAGCTTCAGTAGCACTCTCTCTGATGCTGTAATAATGAGCGGTGCTGAAATTTTCGAGGGAGTGAAGTCTTTAGTCGATGTCGGAGGCGGGACAGGCGGCGTGGCCAAAGCCATTGCTGCCAACTTCCCCCATATCCAGTGTACAGTCTTGGATCTACCTCATGTGGTACGTGACGCTCCAAGCGACGGAATTGTCAAGTTTGTCTCAGGAGACATGTTTAACTATATCCCTCCGGCGGATGCAGTTCTAATTAAGGTAAATTTCATTAACTGAAAATTAAGATCACACTAATGAAGATTAAATATTAATTAAGACACCCATGCAGTATATGTATATGCCTGGCATATATATATATATACACACTAATTAACTCGAATGATCTTAATTTTACTTTCAGTCCATCCTCCATTCTTTGGGAGATGAGGATTGCATAAAGATATTAAAGCGATGCAAAGAAGCGATTGATTCGAGAGGTGCAGCTGGTAGCAAGGTTATTCTCATTGAATCTGTTGTTGGGTCTTCTAGCCGTGCCACTGCCACCGCATGTAAGGAAGTTCAGCTGCTGTTTGATATGTTAATGCTGAACATACATGCTGGAGCAGAGCGAGATGAGAACGAGTGGAAAGCTCTATTCATGGCAGCTGGATTCTCCTCTTACAAGATTGTGGTTACCGTCGGAATCGTGTCAATCATGGAGGTGTGCCCTTAGATATCATGTCCTTTAATTAAAACAGCCAGAACTCTCTTGGATGATCTTCTCTCATGAGATTTATTCAGAGTTTTTTACAATATTAATATTGTTTGGATAAGAAGTTCGACTAAATAATCAAGATTGTTGGTAATCTGTGTGGTGGTTAGTTGTGTTCTTATGGTTAAGTCTTAGAATTAAAGTTGATTTGTTGTGTATGAGGTTATATAGATATCCTGAGATGTTCAGGGTATCAGAAGGGTTGGAGTTGATTCTGCATTTGGAGTTTTGGTTTTACTGGGTCAGTGTGGGAATGGTATCTGGTATTACCAGAACTGTGTCCCTAGTCTTTGTGTACTCGTGAATTTTAATTAATGCAATGGGCCAACGCCTTTTTTTTAAAAAAAAAAAAACAATAAAAGTATTATATGGGTAGATAAGAATATAATTTAATGGGAGAATATATCAGTACCCCAACATAAATACCCCGGTCAAATACCTCGCTTTGACCAGGACCTATATGCGTTTACAGCCCAACTAATAATACTAACAATGTAATATCAGCGCTGAGCATTTTCGTCCTTCAAGTCTAAATGCCTATAGAACAAAACCTAAATACTACAAATAACAAGTCTAAATACCAATACAACGCATGCATTTCGTGCATCCAACAAAACATGTGACTGCAGCAAAAAGTCAAATACCTCATTTGACTAACAATGCAAAACACGTGACCACTGTACCACTTAATGACAAAACTTCTACAACTAATAATATATATTATAGAAGGTCTAAATACCTACTATACCGAAGTAATAATTCCATTTCATTTTATATACAAAACTTCTGCAACCAATTTTTGAAACTAATAATACTAAAAAAATACGAAATATGAACTAATCTTTTTTATTTTTAACGTCACAATACCTTATTCACACATTAGTAATACCAACTGAAATAGCAGATAATAATACTTCATAACATATAATAATACTTGATGTTGTAGTCAATAATACAATTGCATTAAAGTCATAATACAAACTTCATTTTTTTTATCCATTCCATAACAATTCCATAATAATTCCATTTGAAGTGCTATAACGGATCTCAACCCCACATGCACCCGCTAAGCCTTCCCACTCCAGAGGCCTAGCTGCCTGTCTGCCTGGCTGCCCCATCCATGTCCTTCGCTCACATTGTCATCGGATCCTCCTTGTCCACGCCATGTTCCTGCTTCGGCCATTGGAGGAAGTATCAGTTGCACTAATGCACTCGGCGGGTGATCGACGGTTGGAGGACGGACAGGCCGGTGATCGACGATCAGAGGACGGACAGGTGATCGATGGTCAGAGGAGTGGCCGCAGCCATTGGAGGAAGAATCGGTTGCACTCGGCGGGTGATCGACGGTCGGAAGACGGACGGGTGATCGACGGTCAAAGGACGGACAGGTGATCGATGGTCATAGGAGTGGCCGCAGCCATTGGAGGAAGAATCGGTTGCACTCGGCCGGTGATCGACGGTCGGAGGACGGACATGTGATCGATGATTGGAGGATGCGTGCGGTAGAATGGGGATGATCGAGCGAGCATGATCTCAATTTGAGAATGAGAATGACGCTGGGATCAGAGAGTCAGGTACAGGAATAGGAGGTTATGGGCCGTTGGATGATGGGATACAATAGCAGGATATTTTAACTTGGGGTACAATATATTAACTCTAATTTAATTGTATGATTTTTTTTGTAACAAATCCCTATTGTAGTATATTAATTTGGGAAGACATGCTACGAACAGTAGTATGAACAGTACAATAAACAGTTTTTTATTGTTTTTTTTTTTAAAGATCCTCAAATAATCTTCCCACATTGAGTTACATAAGAAAATAATTTAGAATGTATTATTATTGACATAAATATAAATAAACAACAAGCAAACACAAGCTACAATATCTATTGGAAGCTTTAAACTATGAGAAGAGATTTGTTAACAATGGTTATCTTGAAAATAAATTTTTCAAATTAAAAAATAATAAATTGTATAAATGCATTACTTGACTTATAAATTGATAGTATCTCAAATTTGAATACAGCTTGACAGATTATCAAATTTTTGTACACTTTCAATGATTGTAATTAATCAATCATCAATGGATTACATGTATAAAGTTTTTTTTTCATTTTTAAGATTTTTAAACAATTTTTTGAAACTCAAAAAACTTTTTGAAAGCTTCATTGTTGATATAATTAAGATAACAATTATCACCATGCTTCTCTTCAACTATTACTTTAAATTTCCTTTTGTATACTTCAAAAATATTAAATATATTGTGAATAACTTTTTTTCTTACTGAACAAAAATGTTTAATGAAGGTAAGAGATGTCTAAACAAGCAATAATTAAAAATCAGTATCTTGAAAAAAAAAATTACATAAGTATAAGTTCATATAGTTCATCAAAAGATGGCATGAACGAAGATTCCAATATAAGATACAAGTGCATGCCATGAAAATTTAATGGGCTTCAAACCATTTATGTTTTCTACATTTATTATTTGTAGTCATTTAGAAGATTGAAAAGAAATATTTACAAAATTATAAATGGTAAAACTTTTTTATTCAATGAAATTTTTATATCCAGTAACAAAAAATAAAATATGGAGATATTTAAAATATGAAATTAATAAATCACAAAAAATCTATAACAAACCATATATGTCTTTAAAATACTCCTCCTTTAAGAAAAACAATACAATTTATAAAAAAAAAAAGGATAACATAAGTTATGAAAATAATAACTTATAGAATATAAGAATTTTATTCAGAATTTATACACTTTTACATAATTTATGTGTTTTCAGTTTTTAACCTTCTCTAAGGCTTGAGATTATATTTCGGTTCAAATTGTTTCTTTAAAAAATATTAATCTACCGCCGAAGCAACGCAAAGCACGTATCTAGTTAAGATATACACTGATATACAATACACAGATGAGAAGGCAATACAATAGGGACTTTCCTTTTATATTACATTTCCAATTGCAAGTACCGTGAAGATTGTCCTGTCTCAAGTATCTTACAAGAAAGGCTTTCCAATTACAAGTACCGTGAAGATTGTCCTGTCTCAAATATCTTACTAGAAAGGCTGACGATGTCAAGAAATGAGGAACGAAAGCGATAATGTTACAAGTTCATAACTTCACGGAGAATTGTTCTCTTGTACGGAAGCTGGTTAAGTTCAAGTGGACTGCCTTCTTTATCAGGACTCGGGACATGTTGCATCGACCGTGAATCGGTATACGAGGAAAGTTGAAATGTGGAATTATATATAGACTTGGTAGACGATCAATTATGGGGGTAACTGTGGAGTGTTCATCCCTTGACCTACTGCATTATGCAGTTCACAATGCTAGCCTTTGGATCGTCTCGAGATCCGCACTGACATGAATCTTAAGACAATCCAACGGCTGAAGATGTACAGTAGGGGATATGAATTCGTAACTGTGTACACAAGTCATAAGGGGTGTCAACGAACGGAACACTCTGATACGGACATACGGACCGATAATAATAGTCAAAGGACGTGAAACAACCTGTTTTACCTGCTTCTCGTTTCAACGAAATGATTTTTTGTTTCCTTAAACGAAACGAAATGAGTTACGAAACGTCAACTCATTTCATTTTGTTTTCCATTTTAACAGAAAAATACTATTGTTAAATAGTTGTTTTCGTTCTTTCGTTTCGTTTTGTTTCGTTTGGACGGGTCCCAAACGAAACGAAAACGAAACAACTAATTTTTGTGATCGCTGTAGACATTATACACCTGAGTTTGTTAATGCGTATTCTTTTGTATTTTATGCGCTAATGCGTATGTTATGTTGAGCAATTTGCATAACAAGAAAGAAAGTTAATATGCACATTGAGGACACAATTGTAACTAGAGTCTGCTAATTAAATGAAAATTAGTATGCATACTAAATGAGTCAGTATGCTATGCATAGTGAAGAATAATATATCATTATTATGCATAATTAAGTCATTAGTTATTTAGTTTACATTAGTTGTATAATAAAAAATGATTTATGTATGTATCAATTAATGGCAGGAGCTATGAAGATACGAATTTATAGTTTATGATGGAAATATGTGTTAAACATTGAATATAAATCGGACGCAGATTGGATAACAAACTAATAGGGGTGTAAGTCCAATCCGTTCAACCTGTTCAACCCGACCGACCCGGCCAATCCGACCCGAAAGTTTATGGATTCTGATTATAGTTGGTTAGGTACGGATTGAATTTTGAGCAACCCGATAATTAAAGTTTGGTTATGGATTTCACAAAATATGTTGGGTAAAATCCGACCCGACCAACTTGTTTGGATTTATTAAAATAATTTATATTATTCTTAATAAAGTCACAACACCGTTATAGAAATGTAATGACCTTTTGTTATACTTAAAATTTTTAATTAAAACTTATTTTATTTTACTTTTAATTTGTATATATTGAATTTTTTTGTTATATTTTTTTCATCGTAACTTAGTTTCAATTATAATTTTTGACAATATGATACTGTAGACTATGAGGCCACTTACGACCTAACAGCTACGTCCCGCCTCGTGACGAACAGGGAAGGGCCTCGAAATCTGTTGCCCTTTGTTAATTTTCTGTTCAATCAAAAAAAAAAAAAAAAATTCTGTTGGAGGCTTCCAATACCTTTATCGAATCGTTCTTTCGCATGGGCGATTGGTTTAGACAGGATGACAAAGAGAAGGCATTTGAATTGGCACATGGTTGCACCATATGGGATATGGCAAGTCAGAACTCTAAGCTTAACGACATGTTTAACACTGCTATGGTCAGCTTCAGTAGCACTCTCTCAGTCTCTCTGATGCTGTAATAAAGAGCGGTGCTGAAATTTTCGAGGGAGTGAAGTCTTTAGTCGATGTCGGAGGCGGGACAGGCGGCGTGGCCAAAGCCATTGCTGCCAACTTCCCCCATGTCCAGTGTACAGTCTTGGATCTATCTGATGTGGTACGTGACGCTCCAAGCGACGGAATTGTCAAGTTTGTCTTAGGAGACATGTTTAACTATATCCCTCCGGCGGATGCAGTTCTAATTAAGGTAAAATTCATTAACTGAAAATTAAGATCACACTAATGAAGATTAACTATTAATTAAGACACCCATGCAGTATATGTATATGCCTGGCATATATATATATATACACTAATTAACTCGAATGATCTTAATTTTAATTTCAGCCCATCCTCCATTCTTTGGGAGATGAGGATTGCATAAAGAATTAAAGCGATGCAAAGAAGCGATTGATTCGAGAGGTGCAGCTGGCGACAAGGTTATTCTCATTGAATCTGTTGTTGGGTCTTCTAGCTGTGCCACTGCCACCGCATGTGAGGAAGTTAAGCTGCTGTTTGACATGATAATGTTGAACATACATGCCGGAGCAGAGCGAGATGAGAATGAGTGGAAAGCTCTATTCATGGCAGCTGGATTCTCCTCTTACAAGATTGTGGTTACCGTTGGAATCCTGTCGATCATGGAGGTGTGCCCTTAGATATCAAGTCCTTTAATTAAAACAGCCAGAACTCTCTTGGATGATCTTCTCTCATGAGATTTATTCAGAGTTTTTTACAATATTAATATTGTTTGAATAAGAAGTTCGACTATATATTCTGAGTTGTACAATCAATATAAGTATTATATGGGTAAATAAGAATATAATTTAATTGTATGATTTTTTGGTGACAAATTAGTTCTAGTAGAGAATGCCCATTTGGTGCCGCCTCTTTTATTAGTATCACATTCATCATAAGACTTGGGACACACACACACACACACACAAAGAAAAAAGTATTTATGTGTCCGACTTCTGAAAAATACTGACATTAATTAGGAAGAGCATTAGTACTAATTGTTTATTAAAGATTTCGCCACTAAATTAATGTTGGCTTCAATGTCAGACTTTCAACTATCAGATGACTTGTTAGAATTCTAGCACAGAATTTAGTTTCAATGATCATATAAATGAAGCATATATAATATAGCTATATATATATCATGATAAGAATGATCGTCTTAGTTGTACATTCCATAGAAACTTTACCCAATTTACTACCAGTATCCAGAACTATACCTGTCTCGGTTAAGTTATAACTAAAAATAACCCATAAGTGAGTAAACAATGAGTGTTTCATTTACCTGGTCCATACTGATCTGCAATCAACCAAGAGATGCTTCCATAAATCACTTAATCACATATATATTTTTTTTTGAAGTAGCAGGCTAGTTGCCGGCTATGTAAATTCATTAAATCAAAGTTTAAAAAGAGTTACAGACAGAGTGATCATAAGAAAAGAGAAAAGAGGAAAATGATTACATCATTTGGGTTGCTTTTAATGTACGCTATATCCCTACTACAGTGGACACTAAACCTAATCCTGCATTGGCCTGTCGTAGGCCTCGTCCTTCCATGCAGCAACGAGGTGCTGCACTTCTGCTCGTATGGTGTTCGCCATCCTAGTCTGAGACCTGAAAACCCTTGCATTTCTTTCCTTCCATACAGTCCATACAAATGCCACCCATGCTACCTGGTTGTGGGTGATGAGAGCTCGAATCCAGGCGGCATGTATGGAGTTAGGCAAGAAGTCAGACGGGAAGATCGATGCTGCCAGTGCCCGCGTGAACGAGCAGTGGAGGAATATGTGTGCCGATGTTTCAAGAGTAATGGTTGAACATAACTTGCAGTCATCGTTGGCAGGCCAATTCTTCTTGAGAAGATTCTGCGCCGTCTGTAGTTTGTCGTGTAGCAACAACCACAAGAAAGTTTTGATCTTTGGAGGTAGTTTAGCGGCCCAAATGGAAGAGAAGATCGGACGGTGAATACCCGGGTTGATGAGGGTTATGTACATGGATTTAGTTGAGAAGTGTCCCGATGTCGTCCACCTCCAGACAATTATGCCTTGCGGGTTGCATTGCACCGATACAGCAAAAGAAGGGAGAAGTGAGATGAGGTCTTTGAGGAAGAAAGAGGAATGTGTGAGATCAAAATTGTTTGCGTCTATCGTTTGGTCCAGCATTGGCGATTGGAATAGCTGACAAGCACTCAGAGTGGATGTCCACGTTGAGTCCGGATCTGATTGGCACACCCACAACCATTTTATTAGCAATGATCTGTTTTGTATTTTTAGGTCTAGTATACCCAGTCCGGCGTTGCGTTTGGGCAGGGTGCATGTTGCCCATGATACCAAGCAGTGCCCTCCCGAGAAAGATAGTGCTGCACCTCTCCAAAGAAATCGTCTTTTTATTTTTTCTAAGAGATCCGTGAGCCATGCCAGTAGGAGGAAGGCTTGCATGTAATGTAAAGGCAAGGAGTTGATTACCGAATTGACGAGGACACCCCTTCCCGGCAGTGATAATGTTTTGTTAGCCCATCCAGATAATCTATTCTGAACACTTGTAACTAAAGGCAGGAGGAGAGATCGAGTTGGTTTTGATAAAGTTAGCGGCAGTCCCAAGTATTGTACCGGTAAAGATAGTGACGCACACCGTAGGATGCGAATCACATAAATATTTTGAAGATTATTATATTGCAGATATATGGAATGCAAATCTAATTATATATATGAACCCAGCTATTACTTCCTGTAATTCAGTAGCTCCAAGGTCCTGACTCATATATATCAGAACCAATCAATATCGTCTCAACCTGAATTTATAATTTAATCCACAACTAATAGATTATTATGAAGGCCTTTTTATCCAAAAAAAAAAAATATATATATATATATATTATGAGAATGAATCTTGGGAATTTAAAACATTAAACATGGCATAATTCCTCCAAAAAACAAATGATTCATCATTCATATGAAACTAGTTAATTTCCTCTAAGTACATATGCAAACAAACGCCACAAAAACTCTATATTCATCCAACTACACTGATCTAAACATCTAAAACCTGTCCTCCTTATTTCCAAAACAAAAAAAAGAGAGGAACTTTAATTATAAACTTAAAAAAAAAAAAATGATAACCAAATCAAGACTTGACATGGGCTTCACTACCAGCACCAGCATTCATCTGAGTTGCCGCCCCACTGAGCAGATTGAATGGGCTGATGCTATTTATTTAAGGGCCATTTTTATGTTGATATTATTGTTTGGGCTGTGAAATAGATTGGGCTTCCTCTGAGTGGATTAATTGTACTAACTAGCCCATTACTCTAACGTCTCAGATGACAACCATTTTGATTTTTAATCTTTCGAAAATTTTTTTTTAAAAAAGACGTGTTTTGTTATGAATTGAACAGTAAACTTTTATTTTTAATCGAAAGGTTTTTATCAAACATTTTTTTCTTTAATTGTGTGTGAAAGATATATATATTATCATCATACGATTTTAGAAAAAAATGAAAGATTCTTTATTTCATTTAGGGTCCATTTGGCAAATTAAGGAATAGCACTAGAATAATACTATCCGATTAGTAAAAATGGATTAGTGATTGTTGGAAAAGTGATATTTTGAATTATTCAGATAGTAAAATTATTGTTTGGCAACATTTTAGTGGAATAGTTGAACAATAAGTGTAGTTATCCCACTATTCCATCTATATGGCCGAATAGCGGATTAGCATATTCACATCACTATTTGTTTAGTTATTTTGTATTTGGCACTTACAAAAAAATAGAATAACACACTATTTTGGAATAGACTATTTAAAATGGTTTGTACCCTTGGGGTCCGTTTGGATTGGAAGGATTAGTACTTCTCTTCTTCTGAATAACAATGCTATTCTAAATTTAAAGCATCCAAACGCACATCCTACTATTCGGAATAGAGTCACTAATCCACTAATCCACTAATCTATCTCATACATGGAATAGCTCCCATGACTACTCCATTAATCATATCTTTATACATTTCCTCCATCACTATTCCAAATATGCAATCCAAACAACATCTTTACTACTTCAATTAGTACCATATTTCAACTATTTTCAAGCTAATCCAAAAATCACTATTATTTCACTAATCTCACTTACTATTCTCTATTTTACTAATCTTGTACTATTCTTTGCACGATCCAAACACACCCTTAATCCATAGCAGAATTAGCTAAAGTTACATTTTCAAAATCTACGCAATTCTATAAGCCGTTCAAATTGGGAAAAACGTTTTATTCTAAAAATAATAGAAATATTAATACTATCTCTATTCAAAAATAAACTTTTAATCCAGATCTAATTTACCAGTGTTCTGCATTAAAAATTTTTTTTACCAGTGTTAACTTCAAGTAAAGTCAATGTGTGAGCGCATGCGTTCAAGGAATTGTGCGACGTTTGAGCTAGAGATGGCAGATTCTCGTGTCGGATTCGGATCGGGTCGGGTCGGGTCAGTTTGACTAACTGGAAATGCCGGGTCGGGTCGGGTATCGGGTTGGCTGCCAGCATTTTTTTCAGTCGGGTATCGGGTTGACAGCTGCCGGCATTTTTTTCGGGTCGGGTGGGGTCGGGCGGGTTTTTCGGGTTTGGTCGTTTTTTGTTGTTTTTTGTCAGATTTTGCACCTCTATTCCCAGGTCAGGTCGGGTTCAGGTTGGGTCAGGTCGGGTCGGGTTTGGGTCAGTCTCACTTTCCCTAGAACACGGGTAGAGGTGGCAAATAGGGCGGGCGGATCGAGTTCGGGTCGAGCGGGTGGGGTCAGTTTGACCTTCTAGAATATCTCGGGTCAGGTCGGGTCGGGTCGGATCAATTTTAATATCTACTTTTTTGGATCGTATGTTGATTTGAGTTGGATTGAATGCTATTTGATCTCGGATTGGGTCGGGTTCGGATCAGGTCGGGTCGGTTTGACTATCTGAAAAATTCCGAGTCGGGTCGGGTCGGGTTCGAGTCAGTTTGATTTTCCCTGAAACTTGGGTTGGGTCGGGCTCCGAGTCAGACAGGTCAGACGAGTTTTTCGGGTCGGTCAAAATTTGCCACCTCTAGTTTGAGCAGTGCGTTGAAGGACTTGAGTCACTCACTCCGGTATTTACTATTCACTATTCAGGAAGTAGGGACATTTTTGTTATTCATCTCAAATCAGGGATAGCATGAAAAATCATTTAGACCAAAAAAATATTGTGCAATTAGGCCTCGTAGAAGGCAGAGCTTACCATACCGCTTTTACGGATCGGGATCACCTGCTTTTCTTTTAAGGAAAGCAGACCCTGCTTTTCTTAATCCGACGGTTGAGAAACATCAAAATACTTTGAGATCCGTGTAAAAATACTAAAGTTGGTGAAGTACTTTGAGATCGGTGCAACAACCAATCCCAACCATCCGATCGGAAAAGCAGGCCCTGCTTTTCTAAGAAGAAAAGCAGCAGATTTTTATCCCGCTTTTACGTGTACCAGTAATCCAATCCTCAGTACATGTGCGTAGTACCTTAATACTTGATTGGATTCTCCTGATCATGTCCCGACGTCCAGTCAAATGTCACTCCGTTGTAATGACTTTTCTTCTCTTTAGTTTAGTCACTCCATATCCATTCCTTTCAATGGATCCCTCCATTACTTTCGTTTTCTGATCTATAAGAGCATTTCTAAGAGACTCCCTAAAAATAGATTCTCAACAGATTACCTATATGGATCCTAAATTGGGTGTCATCCTAAATTTTTTTGGAGCAAATTTCATCTCAATGTCCAACAGATTCCCAAAATATGGATCCCAATACATTTGAACGGTCTGGATTTGGCTTTGGTTTTGAGAAGTTAGATTGGGAATGCCCAAAAAGGCCACCAAAATAGGGAGATTAGGCTCTGGTTTTGGGAGTGCTAAAAATATGGATAGCTTTTTTAGTATCTCTTGGAGGCAGTTTCTTTCCTTAATTTCCAATTTTTAGTTTTAGGAGTGTCTTAGAGAGTTTATTGGAGATGCTCTAAAGCAAACGAATAAGAGCTCAAAAACATACTGTTAAGTGTTATCAGTGACCCAATTTGTTAGCAAGTGCCATCTAAAATTACATTTTTCATGACTCTAAATGTAACTATCTTAACATCACTCTGTAAAATAACATGTTTAAACTATAAATAAAGCATACCGAGAGAATCTGATAAGCAAATAATAAGATGTACAAACGGAACTACCCATGTGCAGCAAAAATGGCGAGATGAGCATATATCCGAATTTAGTGCTGGTCCACTCCTCTGACTTTGCACTGTCGTTCATCACTTTCACAGTTCCACCCTTCTTCCGGTCCCCATTTCCTACATCATGTTCTAATTCATAAAATCTGTGGCGGGTCATATATGTAGAGCTAGACTATTGTGTTAACGTTAGTATTTTGATCTGAAATGCTAACGCCTCAAAAATTGTGTTATAGTACTCGAAATCGTGATTTAGGATGTTCAATAAATTCTTCATATAAAAATACTGAGGAATAAAATTTTTTTTTCCCATTTTTTGAGCTTTTTAACTATTTGTTTTGAATTTTTGAAAAGAGCTCATAAATAATAATAAAATATTGATGTTTGTTTATACTTTTTTCAAAAATATAAAATAAATACTAAGAAAACTTTAAAAATAGAAAATTTTTGTTTACCCTTGTATTTTTATATAAATAATTTATCAAGCACTATAAATCATGATTTCGGATAGAATAACATTATCTTTGAGGTGTTAGCACTTCGAATTGAAATGTTAATATTAGCATAATAGTCTAACTCCATATATGTACAAACTCAATCAACCCACAAACCCACTACAGGAAAAATGATGAATGGTATAAACACAAATTAACGAGTAACATAACACTGGGAGTTGTTTCCTCAAAACCAACGCCTGCCCACTTCAAAACCTGGCCACCATTCTTTGTCCTTGCAAAGAGAACAAAAAAAGGGGAGGGCCAAGACCCAAGAATCGCGATTTTTTTTTTTTTTTTTGATTCAGTTCACTGCATTCATTCATTGGCAGAGAGGAACACAATGGAGGGAGAGTACAAGAAGGAGGAGAGCGTTGCTCTACTGGTGATCGTTGTGCTGGCTGCGCTCTCCCTGTCCTCTCTGCTCATTGCCTTCTCCTACTACTGCTACATCAGCAACAAGGTCTCCAAGCACCTCAACTCCCTCAACAATGGTGAGCACCAACTTTTTCTTTTATTTTTTGTGGGTTTGGTTTGAACTTGTTTTGTGCCTTCTGGGTTGTTGTAGATTGATTGCTTGTTCTTGAAGTGTTAAACCCCAGTCTCACTAAACCCCATTTTTAACTAGGTCTGAGAACTTCTATGATTAGCAGTAAGATTTAGTTTCACAGAAAATAGTTATGTACCGGTACAGCATTCTTTGTTGTTACTTAGTTGGCATTGGCATTGGCATTGCCTCTTTCTACTTAAATGGGCTGCTGGGTAATAATATATTGTGCCGATTCTGGTGATTTTAGGTGTTTAAAAAGCAATCTTAATGGAATAATAATGAACTATAAAAGTTTGTTCTGTCAAAAAGCCACATTCTTTTTTGAATATTTAGAATTTGGATTTTAATTTCAAAGATTGTGGCTTTTTTTTTTTTTTTTAGAATAGCATTTAAGTCTAGTTATTTTCTTGTAATCTTTTTGGCTGACAATTAATTAATTATCCTTACCAGTGATCGCGTTGTTTTACAATGATAGACTAGCATCCAACCTCACTAATAGGTTGCTCCAAATGCTTTATTGACTGATCTAATTTTGCTTCTGTACTAAGCTGCTAGCTGGATTTCCGTTGTCGGTTTAGGTTTCGTTTATATACATGTAGGTGCCCCAAATTATGGAATTAGTCGGCATACATCGGAACAATCATTCATCATTGCAATCTAACTGTCAATTTGTTCACAATTGGTAACAGAAAAAAAGTTCCAGTGTTTTCTGGTAATGCAAAAATCCTTAATTGATTGAAAGCATAAAGTACTGCATAATTCAAATGGATGATAAATCCTGGGTTTTTTCCTTGCCCTTTTCTCTTTCATTTTGTGGAATCGGATTTATAGTTACCGTGTTCTCTCATCAAAGTTAATTCTTTACTAAATTTTACCGATTATCCTTTTTTTTTTTTCAATTAGGTGAGAAGAAGGAAGTTGAGGATGAAGAAAAAGGTACACAGAAGCCGAAAGAAGCCATTTCTGTGAAGGAGCCAGCTGCATCCGTTCCGACTACTGAGAAAGGAGGCGTGCAGTTATTTACATATAAACAATTGCACGCTGCTACAGGAGGGTTTAGCAAGGCACATGTTGTGGGTCATGGGAGCTTCGGCTCAGTCTATAGAGGTGTGCTTTCTGATGGGAGGAAGATTGCTGTGAAGCTGATGGATCGACCGGGAAAGCAGGGTGAAGATGAGTTCAAGATGGAGGTTTGTTTTTTTCCCAAGATCTTCTTCCTTTTTTTCTTTTTGTTTTTTCCTCTCCAATTTATATCAATTGCAAAGAGTAACTAATATTTGGACTGGTCTGTTGTAGATACTAAGTTTGGCGTTTTTCATCTACTTTTGAACTTCTGTTTATTTATATGTTCTATGTGTTTGTCTGCTTGTTTGGTTGTTTGATTATATTGTATTTCTGTTTGTTGCGAGAGCAGGGTGCACGTTTGCCTCCCTGCCAAGTATAGTTTAGTTTGAGATGATCCCAATACCTAGTTGGTTACTCTATTTTCTGATTTCTTCTAGGGTTTAGGGTTTAGGGTTTAGTTTTCGAAGATTGAAATTTTGTGTTTCTTTAAATAAATGATAGGTTGAACTTCTAAAAAGACTCCATTCGCCGTATCTTCTTGGTTTGCTTGGACACTGCTCCGAGGGTGGGCATCGCCTTTTGGTTTACGAGTTCATGGCTAATGGCGGTTTACAAGAGCATCTTTATCCCAACAGTGGTATGTACCTTAGAATATTGCCAAACTAAAGTAACTATTGAAATGTTGCCATGTTGGTAGAGAGCTTATGAGGATGACAAATATTGTTCAGTGGTATGTATTTTAACCCAAACCAGCTGATTTAAATTGTTCCGAAGTTTGAAATAATAAAACTGAAACATCAGGATCGTGCGACGAAACACTGATGGAATACCCACCAAACGGTAATCTAAACCTTAACTTGCAGGTTCACGTGGTGGAATCTCAAAGCTGGATTGGGACACAAGGATGCTAATAGCATTAGAAGCTGCAAAAGGGCTTGAATACCTACACGAGCAAGTTAGTCCCCCTGTTATACACAGAGATTTTAAGAGCAGCAATATTTTGTTGGATCAGAACTTCCATGCAAAAGTTTCGGATTTTGGATTAGCCAAGCTTGCATCAAATAGGGCTGGAGGTCATGTCTCAACACGGGTTTTAGGCACACAAGGCTACGTTGCTCCAGAGTGAGTAAAGTTTGTTTTCTGTTATTTAATTATGTCTGAGGGACTAGTATGAAATTACCCTTCTTGATTAGAGGTTCAATTAGATCACCAGTTGAACTCCAAAATTATATAGTTTTTTAAGCTTTTATTGTCAAGTATTGTTCTCTGCTGCCCAAAATCTATGTAATTGAGACAATATTGGTATCAATTTTGTATTGGCATTCTAAGTGGCTATTTAAAATCTCAATTTCTGATTGCTTGGTAGAAGTTCTATAGTTATTGTAATATTCAAGCTCAGAGATTAATTGTTGTTCTCTGACCAATATTGTTGACTTGTTGAGTCTTGAGACTAATTGTCAAGGTCAGTGGTACTGGTACCCACCCCTTTAGGTTTGGTTGGGTACGAGTAACTTCGTTTTCATTCATGGGCATTGTAATTTCTTCATTTAATTATTGACGCATTGTATTTTTGAGTAAAAGTATTGACACATTGTTGCATGTGCACTGATTCACAATATTTTTACTTTTCTGCATAGATATGCACTCACGGGACACTTGACGACAAAATCAGATGTATACAGCTATGGAGTCGTGCTTCTGGAGCTGCTTACAGGAAGAGTGCCAGTAGACATGAAGAGACCTCCTGGTGAAGGGGTTCTTGTTACTTGGGTAAATTACTGTTCTTTTGCCATCTTTTTACCTGATAGTTATTAGGATATATTCAAAACTAGAAGCATCTTGAGTTTGGCATCTCCGTATAGATACATTCCTAGTTAAAGACCAGAAAAGCAATGAAAGAAAAATGGTATTATTTCATAGTATATACTCTATGGTAATTCATTATCGAATTTTTTTGTCAATAGCCTGTATCTATCAGATATCAGTGTTACTGCTGAATCAGTGTAGTCCATTTAGGTAATTACCAGTTTGACTTTTTATTTTTTGGGAACAAACAGGCTCTGCCGTTGCTGACTGACAGAGAGAAAGTAGGGCAAATAATGGATCCATCTTTGGAAGGCCAATATAGCATGAAAGATGCAGTTCAAGTTGCTGCCATCGCTGCCATGTGTGTGCAAGCTGAGGCCGATTATAGACCTTTGATGGCTGATGTTGTCCAGTCACTTGTGCCATTGGTAAAGAATCGCCCTGCATCTAAGTCTGGAAAGCCTTTAAATGGCTCGTAGGAGAGTGGGCACCTCCAAAAATGTGCTGTTCTACCAGAGTTCTTCATTCTTTGTTTTTCTTCTTTTGGCAAGCCATGGCAGGTGGATTTTCTTCAAACGAGATAAGAGTATGGGATCGGCGTGCATGTATTCTTTTGTTTTGGTCAGTAGTGCTTATGATGCTTTTAGATTAGTCATGCACCTGCTCGTGTAAACCTTCAAACCGTACATATTGCTTTAGATGTTATTTAGTAAACTTAAAAAGCTATTTTATTGGAGACTTCTGGAGGTTAGCATGGCTAACATTTTATCATACTCATCATAGAGGTTAGCATGCTAACATTTTATACAAAAATAACATACTCATTATAGAGGTAAGCATGGCTAACATTTTTTACAGCACCATTGCCCATGCTTAATCTCTGATAATGTCTATATGTTGCAATACAAAAATTAACAACAGGAATACTGAGACATACAGACAATTTCATATAGAAAAAGGGAGAACAATGAAATTTAGAGATTAATTTTGTACAATCAACTATGGCAGATCTGCAATTGAAGTAATTTACAGTAAAATGAATCATATTATCCATGTTGTCTATACACATTTTGCTAATTTCTTTGTTGTTTTCTTACATGTAAATCTTTCTTTGATCAGGTCCCTTTTGGACTGTTACCTATAAATTGCGGTCAAATTGGGAAAAAAAAATGATGAATGTTTTTTTTTTTTCTTTTTTCGGAAAATTTACACATATAGAAGCACTGGTTGAATCAATCAGAATGTGGGTAGGAAGGAAGTAATGGGGGATTAGATCCAGGGGAACCCAAACCAAAACCAAATCCAGAACCGAAAGGGCCGCCATTGCCTGGTTCAGCATGCTGCACCCGGCCATAGCGGCGTATGTGTCGGAGTAACCTGGCAAGGAAAGTGTTATGGCAGATTGTCGAGCTGTCGCATACCAAAGCGACATGCTTGCGGGCCCTTGTTACTGCTACATTCATTCTCCGGCTGTCACCTACAAACCCCACTGCACCTAGCGTATTTGACCTCACCTATAACAGTAGATCCGTTATGTGGTTCATAACAATTCAAAAAGAGAACTATGAAGTATGAGCACCTTTTATTTTCAGATTTCTAATGAATTGCATTAAAAGGGTTTGTTTCTGAAAATGTTTAAATAGAAGGCATACTGGCACGTACCATTGAAATTATGACAGCGTCGGCCTCCCTTCCTTGAAAGCTATCAATAGTTGATACCTCCACGCGCGAGGCCTGAGGATACTCGGCCAGCCTCTCTCTTAATAGCTGCACCTGAGCTATGTATGGTGATTGCACCGCTATTGCTGTCGGAGAGACCCCTGAAAATCATACAAGGCGCGTTCTTCTGTTTTAAATTGCAAGTTGAACCATGTGTACAGCAGTAATTATGCATAATTTTCAAAGAAAGCTATCTTACTATTAACTAGGTTAGATTTAAGTGCTTACCATGTGTTTTAATTTTTGGTAGCATGTATATGTTTGAAATACTAGTAAAGAGCCCACGCGATGCTTCGGACTGAAATTGTTATTTCTTATAATAAATTTTTAAGATAATATGTAATAGGCCTTATATTGAGGAAATTGATATGAGCCTTAAATTTTAATGGGCTGAGACATTAACGTCAACGGACATTAACGTAAATCAACGGTTCTAATCTATCCAAGAAAATAATCAACGGGTCAGGTTTCTTATTTGAGAAATATAGCATTTTCATGTCATTTTTTCCGATATGCTTTTATATATAGTAAGGATTAAATATGACTTAGAGAGGGAGAGAGATTGAGAGACATGCCGGAGTAAAGAAGATTGAAGACATGTTGAACAACAATATCGGCTTCGCCATCATTGTAGAAGGAACCGGTACCGGCTGGGTCCATTTGCTCCTCACAGCCAAGGGATAAGCTTCCATAAGGCATTCTTGTATCCAACAACAATAACGGGCATTGTGTTGCCCACATGGCCTGTATATTCAAATCATGAAGGCATAAACTACTTATATAACCAAATGCACTCATTTTTTTTTTTAATCTTTTACTAGTATCATGCATTTAGAAGAATTAGGATACCTTGACAAAAGGGGAATCTCGAAGAAGACGAGAGGAGACAGACGGATGAGACTGAAGCAGTCCACTGTACATTTCTTTCGAAGCCCAGCTCGCTATGGCATCATGCATTCTGTACTGCACCATCAACTTAGTAGTAAGCATCCCATTATGCAGGGACGATGCTCTTTCTAGAAGGGATACACCGAGACCACCCACCATGGCCTTTCGAGATAGTATCACGGGTGCAAGCTGGCATTGATCCCCGGTTAAGATAGTCCGTTTCCCTTGTAGCATAGGTATCCAGCACGAGGGCTCTATTGCTTGCCCGGCTTCGTCTATTATGACAAGATCAAAGCTGCCAAGTCTGCGAATCAATGGATCGGCAGCACCGGTGTTGGTCAAGAGCACGACTTGTGCGCCAGACAACACTTCCCTGATGGTTTCTTTCTCTTTTCTTTTGAAGCTTCTGCCCAGCTGCTTGAGCAGCTGACGGATGCCCGATGCCAGTGTGTCATCTGTCAAGCAAAGCCTCAAATCTTTCCTCAAATCGGACCTTTTCCTCTCGAACTCCTTCTTGAACTTGTCGAGCCTTTGGTTGACAATCTGACTTAGAGATTTTGAGGCCACTTTCGGAGCAATCCTGGCAGGGTTTCCCAGCCGTACAATGTTCAGTTCAGTATCTGACAGTCTCTCGACCATGTTATCAACTGCTGCGTTTGTTGGAGCAGTGACGAGTACCCTTTCGCCTTGTTGAACTGCCAATTCAACAAGTTGCTTGAGTAAACCAGTTTTGCCGGTTCCAGGTGGCCCCTGTATAATCAGGAAGGGTCTCTTCTTGTTCAATCCTAATGATAAGGCTTTTAGCTGCGATTCATCGAGCCTCCGCTTGTCGTCAAATTCAGGGAGCCTCGATTCACCCCATTCGATCAAGTTGTTTTCTTCCAAAAGCGTAACGTCTTCCTTTTCCCCAAAGAGAGTAGCAACCACATTTATTGACGGATTCCTTTTATGCAATCCGTTCTTCTGAAGCAACATCAACGCTTCACAGTTACGCTGCAGTAAAAGTTTAGCAAAATCGATCAGTTCTGTTATGACTAATCAGTGTCACTATCACACATTTTTTAGTGTTCTAAATTATAAATTCTCATAACTACATCCAAAAGAAAACACCCCAATTACTGTTCTTCGTTGATATATGTGATATGTACCTCATATGTAACCGCATCTGCCAATCCTTGAATACGGTCTATGCGTACAGTCTTCCCGAAGAGTTTTGAGAAGGTGGGGTTGCCACGCCGAGATTCCAAGGCAACTGTTATACTGCATCCATCTTCGCCAAAGTTGTAAACTAAACCTCGCAAACTAGAAGATGTGGCACCAGCATCATGTCTGTTGCATGTCCTTACACAAACTGTGTCACCGGGTGAAAGGCTTGTCGGGGGAAGCTTGTGTTTGTCCTCGACTCGGAATAAAACCAAATGGAGCCCGCCGAGTCCTATTTATCATGCCAATTTCATAACACGTTTAGTGAAAACTACATATATACGTCGTATGCAAAAAAAACTAGATATTTTTTTTATTTTACAAAAGCTAACACAGAAGAAAGAAGAAGAATTAATTGGCGCACCAGTTGAAGAACTAATGGCTTTGAGATTGCAAATGGTGTCACACTGCTCTTGTTGCGCCTGGCCATGACTAACCAGGTACTCCAACGGTTTCTTCGAATCCGATTTCTCTTCTGGTTTAGGAACGGCGTTCAGTTCCTCTTGTGTGTACTCCAACTCGGCATCCCGCTCTATATCAAGCATTTCCGACATATGTTTCACAAAATCCTCAATCTTGGTCTGTATTATTTTGATCCTGTCCATCTCGATCCCGAGAACGTTATGCGTCGGTTTAGGTACCTGAACCACTGTTCTCACTGCCGCTCGATGCTGTGCTGCATTTACCGTACCTTTTAGCAAAATTCACGGCAACGTGCTCAAAATAGTGAAAGCGAAAGTACTATCCGCATCATAAAGGATTACATTTTTATAACACTATAACATATGAAATTATGAAATAATCTAAATCATATAAATAGTATAACACCATATATGTACTGATTGATTATAATTTATAAACATTTTGATCTCAGTACGAATTCTGATGAACTTTTTGTTTTCGGCAATATATAGAACATTTGCACAGCATAATTAATTAAAGCAGATGAACAGATACCTGACTTTGCGAATTCTTTGAGGAACTTCCAGGATTCGGTGGATTTCCAGTCGCTGATGCCGCCCTTCTCCTGCAGATCAAGCAACATTGTCCTCAGCTCCCTCTGGAAATGGTCGAACAGCGTCGGGTAATGCGTGCACGCCTTGAAGCAGATCGCCTCGAGGCCTTGCGGCATCGGTACCGCGTTCAGGTACGCTTGCGCCTGAATCACGAACGCCAAGTCCTCCACCGCCACCGCAGCCGTCGCTGTCACGACCCCATTCCCGTTCACTCCCGGGTCCATGCCCAAGCGGGCTCGGATCTCGGCGAACTCACCGTTCCGTTCTGCCGACGCAAAGTCAGCCGCCATGGAGCGCATCCCCTGCGCGATCCATTGCACCACGCATTTCCCGAGTTCCTTCTTCCCCAGCGGATCGCCGCCGGTCTGGTAATAAACAGCCTCCACCCTGATCGCCGCCTCCTCGACCGACGGAATGCACATGCACTCCACCGCATCTTCCGCACCACTCACCGCTGCCTTCTTCTTCTTCTTATACCGCTTCTTTCTCCTCACTTGGCCGGTGCTGCCGCCGCCGGTGCTGGCAGGAAGACACTGAACAACAGAGAGATTCCTGTAGCACTGCAACAGAGGGTAACATCTCAAGAAAGAGGAAGAGGAGGGCAGCTGCAGCTGCAGCCGTGGCCTCGTGGCGCCTACTGCTGACACAGCAGAGGATCCACACAAGAGACACACGACTGCTTCCATCTCTCTGTCGCTCGCCTTCCTCCCCCACTATTCAGTCGTATTTATTTACTGGTAAATGTGGCTTTTCAGAACAGCTGGGAGAGCGGGAAAAAGAAAAAAAAAACGGAGAGTCGTTTTTTTTTTTTTTTTTTTTTCTTTTTGTGTCAAAGATTTTTCCAACCGAAGAGTTCGTATGAATCGTATCCGATCTTTCATTGGCCAGTGAGTCAGTGACTGACGGAGAATCTGAGATAGATATTTCAATTTTCATTCATAATAACCCCATTCCTCTTAATTTTCTCTTGTTCGAGATTAAATTGTACTAGGTCGAGGAGGTCTCCCGTTGCTTCGACTCACGTTTCTTAATCCATTTTATTATCAGATATGTGTAATCGAGGAATTTAAAATATTTAATTAAGTCCCCATAGTAAAATCAACACAAAATAAAGTTAATTTAGCTTTGTTTCTATCAAATTTGATTCTGTTGTATATGTTAGCTTTGTTAATTTAAACGATCATTATTTTCTCAATTGTCAGAGTCATACAAATTTACTATAAACACTAACTTCATATAATAGTTTTCTACTTATAAAAATAGTAAAGAAAAATTAGACAAATAGCAAGCGGCCGTAACCTTTTTAAGATCAGCCGAATTATGTACTCACTCTATCATTATTTTTTCTAAGAACTTCTGTTAGACTGTGTATACAACCCAATATGATGATGTTTTTCAACAATATTAGTTTTAATTTTGATTTTGATTTACTGTTTATTACATTTTAGTTTATTATGTTTTTTAAACTATAAATGCATTTTCTATTTTTGTAAAAATTATTTTTGATATCTAGAGATAAAAAATTCATCAAATTTCTTGATTTAATATATCGTTAAAAAGTTTTTTTTAATTGATAAGATATAAAAATTTAAAGCTAAAAAAAGGAAAAGAGGATGCGGCGGCTGAGTTCAGCCGTATACAACAAAAAAATTTGTATATATATTTTTTAAATGGAAAGATTCATTTTTTTTTTGTATATATATTTTTTAAATGGAAAGATTCATTTTTTTTTTGTATATATATTTTTTAAATGGAAAGATTCATTTTTTTTGTATATATATTTTTTAATGGAAAGATTCTTTGACAAACAGAAAATGACAAAATCCATAGTATGATTCTTCCATGTTACTATCTGCATATTAAACGCAAGAACAACTAATTTTGGACTTCCTCATACAAAACACTCACAGAAATTTCGGAAAAATAGTTTCTGAAACCCTTCATGCACACAAAACATCGAACCGGGTCACAAAGATAGACAATTTATATCCGACACATAATTTTACAAAAAAGTGTGCGGTACAAAGGATCAGATAAAACCTAAAAAATCGAGAGTTAATGTCCGGACAAAGTCAGAAAAATTGAAAACCAGAACAAAGTGCAGGGGAAATTAATATTTTAATCCATAGGGATGGATTGATCCCAATTTATATCCTCTACTGCGCAATAAATTATTGCATAGTACTATGGTCGTTGAATTCGCTTTAAGATTTGTGAAACTCAATCTCAAAAAACCTTCATAATCCATATCGTTGATTCGCTGCGTAGTACAATGCTGCGCAGCAGAGGATAAGCACTCGATTGATCCACGTCGGGATATACAGTGTTTGCTGGGGGAACTGGACGCGTGGAGGCTTCTGAGCCAACTGCGCTGATACAGGAAACTGTGGCTCTAACCTTGCCAATCGCGACTAGCCAGTCGACAGTTTTGTACTGGCTCTGTCTGTGACTGTGAGGAAGCGGGCGGGATGGTCCGGATGGAGCGAGTGTGGTAGAGAGATCGACGACGGAGAGATATTGAACTTCTTATGCGTTTGAATTTGTCCATAGTCGATGGCTTGATGTAGTAGAAGGAGAACTAGTTGTTGACTTGATGGGATGCAGATGTGAGTTGTGACCCGCTCCAGACTCATTAGTCAACGATGTGGATTATAGGAGTGCGTATCCTCTCAATTAACCCAACATCTGCAGTATGAAGGATAATCTGCACCGTTCTTTTTACAAAACGGTCAAGGGCAGTCTAAATAGTTTGTATGGAGATTCACTGGACAGTAAAAATAAAGAGGTATCCGGGCAAACCCAAAATTTGGGTTAACTGAGGGGATTTGAATTCGGATTATAGGTCTTTTGAGATTGAGTTGCACGCATCTCAAAGCGGATCCAACGGTCAAAATGCTAACTTACTGTGCAGTAGAGGATATGAATTCCATCAACACTTGTAATGGGTTTCCTTGTACAGTTGTACTATATAATTGTGTATTTACTTTCGCATTATGATATATGATATAATCATATAAAGGAGTATCCATATTTTTTTAAGAAAACTTTTACAGTTCCATAGTACTCAAGACATAACTTATACATGATTTGTGTGTTAAGAACAAGATTTTATTGCCTTCTGACAAAATCAAATTGGGACACATGATTCCATCCCATAGATAGATATTTTGTTATGGGATACAAATTGATGGTTTTCTGCTCTTCTGCATTTAAAATGACAACAATACAATTTTATTGCTTTCATACGACTACAAACAAATGCCAAAAACAAAATCAGGGACCATTGAAATTGCGAATCTTTTTAATTGATGGCTGGTAACAAAAATATTCCACGAGGCTAGAGCCAGAACAACATGTCAAACTATTTATTGGTACGGAAAATTGTCAACGTAATTGTAAAACTTGTTCTCTCCCTTAACAAATGGTTCCAAATTACTGCTATAATAAATTAAGCATAAATTAATTAAATTCATACAACCGAATTGATGGATGAAGCTTGAACACACCACTGAAAGTCTGAAATTATGATACCATTCAAAGCCCGAAACAATATATCATAGGCCCAGTTTATTTTCCTTCGACAATTTCATCATAAATTAAATGCTACATAACATTTCAGCCTTTCAAGTCCAATCGGCCCATTAAAACTAGGCCCAATAAAACCCATTCTGTTTCCAAATTCATTCAGTTTTTTCCTTCTATTGGGCAGTCAAATACGCGGACCATTGGATCATCTTACGATTCGTGCAAGCTCGGATTCAAAACAATCCAACGCTCCAAATGCTTGGCTGCAGAATATTTAAAACAGGTGATATGAAATCCGTGACGCCTACTGTTTCCCGCTTCTCTTCGCCGCCAAATCTCCTCCCCTCCGATGCCCCGGCGGCGCCACCACTATAATGACTACCTGAATTTGTAAAAACTAATTTGATCATCAGAAATTGAAGAAATAGAAGTGGAGTATCGATCTCTTGAAATTCTTGATGTTTTCACAAACCTTCAACAAAAATTTGAAGGTTCCATGACTGAATATCAAATAAGAAGTTGAAATGTACGCCAATAATATGCTTCAAAGTTCAAAGTAAATAAAATTTATCTACTTTTAACTTGTAATCTTGAAATTTCAGAAACTTGTAACTTTATCTTTAGGCAGAGCCTCATGGCTTATCTCAGCATATTTGGGTTTATGTAAAACATTCAAGCCCAACTAATTAATATTGGGCCTGATACTGACTTATTAGATTGCAGCCCTCTTCATAAGTGTATGTATATCGTTAGAGGTGACAAATCGGTCGGGCGGGCGGGTCGGGTTCGGGTTTAGGTCGGGCAGGTCGGATCAGTTTGACCTTCTAGAATATCTCGGGTCAGGTCGGATCGGGTGATGGGCGGGTCGGGTCGGGTCAATTTTAATATCTACTTTTTTTTGGATCGTATGTTGATTTGACTTGGATTGGATGCTATTTGATCTGGGGTCGGGTCGGGTTCGGATCAGGTCAGGTCGAGTCGGGTCAGTTTGACTATCTGAAAAATTTCAGGTCGGGTCGGGTCGGGCAGGTTTCTCGGGTCGGGTCGGGTTCTTCCACCTCTATCTATAGTTGTTGGAAAGAAAGAGGTCTGGAGGTTTTGTAAACCATTCACTGTAAGGAAGACATGTAATTGGCATAACAAATAAAATTTATTTGCGTTGTGTCCTTAAAATTAGCTATTTGTTTTTAATTTGAGTGATACCTAGTGTCTATAGAATATTTGTCTATAGTGTCTATATGTTACAAAATCGGATGTATTTGTTACAAAATCGGTAATATTTGTTACATTTTAGGTGTATCTATGGACGTATGAACGTAATTTCAACAGACGCAAGATGTTTCTCTTGTTTTTTTTAATTATTTTCTTAATGGTTCGTCTCAAGTTTGTCTTCACTGATGATCTTGTGGTACTGGTACCAAATAGGTTAGGTTATTTTCTGCAACTTGTCTTCTGGAAACCTGATTTCTCCTGTTGTTGTTAGATTTAAGAATAGAACAGATAATCTCAGAGACACATTAATTGTTCAACTTTGTATATGCATCAATCATCCTAAAAATCAAGTCAGATTTACGTACGTTACATTCTTCGGCCGCCATATCTTAACGCCAATAAGCCATTTTTTTGTTCATTCTCCTTGCTATATTTTTAGGGGAAGGCAAATAAATACTTCAAAAGCCAAACTTTAAATTTATTTCATTGACTACTATATTTTGACTAATACAATTCAATGAAATGGTTTGTGTATACAATTTAATGAAATGGAAATTGGTATGTGATATGATTTTTTCTTAGTTTCATTCGTGAAACAGTGAGATTGACGAGGAACAAGTCACTATTTGAGATTTGGGCAGTAGGTTTCAGATTTCGGTCAGAATGATCAAGACGGTCACTGTTTAGAATTTAGGAGGCCCTTTATAAAATCAACATTCGAGCAAACTCAAATTTTAAGTTAACTCAGAGGATCAATATCTCAATTCATCTGCACCCACAAGTGTTCCAAGGCGAATATATATATATATATATATATATATATATATAGTGAGTCCGGCTACAATAATATGTATATCACGATTTTACCGTGCTATGCGGTTTGTATCTCAGTTTGCGGTGTCCAAATAGCCGATCCGAACCGCTCAACTTAATTTTTATATCAAAATATACTACCAAACTAAATTTTAGAATTTTTTTGCTATTTTTAATGATGGAGAGAAAATGATTAGATCTAAGGATTATGGTTCATACAAAATAACGATTTTCTCCCTATCACTAAAAATAGCAAACAAATTCTAAAAATTGTAAAATTTGGTTTCCAAGTATATTTTGATATAGAGATCACATTGAGCAGTTCGGATCGACTATTTGGATACCAGAAATAGAGGTACAGACCACATAGTACGGTAAAACCATGATATGCATATTACCGTAGCCTAATTCTATATATATATATATGTATGGGTTAAACAAAATTACCAACATCCAAAAAAAAGTTAATTTAATTAAGCGAGGTCACAGCAACCTTTTTTTTTTTTTTTAAACCCTTCTGACACTAAGCATGCATGCATGCGGAGCAATTAATTTTCAATTTCAACGTAAGCGCACCTGCTAATGGAATCTGGATATATATATTCTTGTCGTTGCCTTCCTAAAGATTCTTGACAATGAGTTGCTTATAAGCTTTCATAACGGAAAAGAGAAAAACAACTATATCTTCTGTACTTTGGATTACATCTATATATTATTATTGTATTGTAACGCACATATACATAGATAGAAAGATACAGGGGCGGAGCCAGAAATTCTGTATGGGGGGTGCGAAAAAAAAATATAATGATGTTGTCGTCGAGCTTTTAGCGTTTTTCGTATAGTAAAAAGAAAGTTCTATTAACAAATATCGATTAAATTTTATACGTGTTTAAAAGTTATTAGAGATTATTTTTCGGTTTTTTTGCTCAAAATTTTAGAAAATTAAAAAATTTAGTAGACTGCGACGAAAAAAATGTAATTTGATTGTAGTTAGCCTAATTTAAATTTGATACAAACTAATTTTAAATAAATTTTATATTAATTTGTTATAAACGAAAAAAAGGTACATCAGTGTAGTTAGACTAAATTAAAGTTTGATACAAACTAATTTTAAAAAAACTTCTAAGTTGACACCTAGTTAAATTATTTAAAGGGGATTTGATGCAAAAGCATTTTAGAAATAATCTAATGTCGGATGAAAAGTAAGATAGAAATTAAAACCCACAATGACCTATTCCATATAAAAAGTAATTAGACTTCACATGCAAGTTTCTCCTCTTCCAATTTATCAATGTATGTTCTTATTTCAAAAGGGCAAGCAAAATCTATGCACTAGTGAGTATATTATTTCGATTGCCAGAGCATAAGTTAATGTATATAACTCAACTGGTAGTTTACAAAATTTGCAAAAGCATTTGTTCTAATTTATTAGGGGGTTAATATACAAAATTTTATTAAATATGCTTAAATTACTATACCATGATAAACAATTCGAATATTATAGGTGGGGTCGCACCTCCCACCCCCCCCCCCCCCCCCCCCCCCCCCGCCCCCCCTCCCTCCGCCCCTAGATAGATTGATATGTTATTATGCACCAGTTTTGCATTGCCATTGAATCTCTATTTTCAGAACTCAAATGACCAAACCGATCTGCCCAACACAATCTACATATTAAGATTATGCAAAGTACCAAATTTTATAATTTTGGAGCATTTTAACTATTTTTTCAGATTTTTCAAAGATGGGTGCTTTTTGATATTCCAAATAACATTATTTTATTATTATTTTTGGTCAATCAATAATCCAAAAAATTGTTGAAAAATTCTTAAAAATTGTAAAATTTGGTATTCCACCATATTTCAATACGTAGAATGTGTTGATTCAATTAGATTTGTCATTTGAAGTTCGGTTTGTGAGATTTTGAAAAAGGTGGTGCAAAAACTTGTTTTACACCGTGGTGTACCGTAACATAACTCTCTTATATATATATAGTCGTGCCACAGTCCACAGGAATATATACAGTATTCCCTCCAATAAGTTGCATCTACAAAAAATAATAATAATAATAATAATAATAATAATAATAATAATAATAATAATAATAATAATAAATAAATAAATAAAATTATTAATTGTGGTAAAGTTGTCTTGGTACAAACCAAAAGCCAATCAGCGCCGCCAGTAAACGACATTTTTAGCAAAATTAATAATGGTACTTTTTATATAGGAACGCACATGCTGAAAAGAAGAAGATAATACAGAATATATATATATACTACATAGATAAGGGTGGAAGAACCTTTTTACTGTGGATTCACGGTGCGAATGAACAGTGCCATTTTTTTTTTTGGGTTTTTTATTTTTTTTTGGGATTTTTTTATTTCTCAAGTGAAAGTATATGGTGCGGAGTATTTTTTTAGACTGCATCTTGGTCCGTTTGAAGACTGTCCATAAGGAGTGTCGCGGTTTTGAACAGTGTTTTTTTTTTGAATTTTTTTTTTTGGGATTTCTGTTTTTTTGTGGGGATTTTTTTTATTGCCCAAGTGAAAGTATATAGTGTGGAGTATTTCCTAGACTGCATCTTGGCCCGTTTGAAGACTGTCGATAAGGAGTGTCGTGGTTTTCCAGATTTCGTGGAGGTAATAATTATGAGAAATATAACTGAGTTAGACTAAAAATAGAGCAGTTAAATTCCTTATTAATTACTATCTCGCATTTCTGTCTTTTTTTTGTGTAACATCATCTAATATGGTTATTTTGGGATTGCCCAAGTGAAAGTATATGATATGCGGAGTATTTCTTAGACTGCATCTTGGTCCGTTTAAAGATTGTCCATAAGGAGTGTCATGGTTTCGAACATGCAGTGTTTTTTTTTTTTTTTGAAGTTTTTTTTTTTTGGGATTTTTTTTTTTTTTTTATTGCCCGAGTGAAAGTATATAGGTGCGGAGTATTTCCTAGACTGCATCTTAGCCCGTTTGAAGACTGTCCATAAGGAGTGTCGTGGGATAGTTTTTTAGGCCAGTCAATATTTAATTTGTTGACAGTATTATATATAATTAACAATTATGTTTGCATCTATATTTTTCGATAAAGCGCGATCACATGCCTAGTACATATATGAATTAGGCACCTGGTCTGACACCAACTTGTTTTAAATGTTGGAGGCTTGGAGCTGAGCAATAACCACATTTCTACAGAATTAATATATTCAGCTGTACGTGTTTGATAACTTAATTTTAACCTGTAATAGATGCCTAACGTTACTTGTGGGAAAGGCTGAAAACTATTAAAAAAAAGAAAAATGTTGTGGAGATACCAAAAGTGATACCGAAATTGATACTGATTATATAATTAGCATTTAAATTAAACATGTGTGTATTCAAAATATTGATTTCACTATATATGCAACTTGTGCAGTGTACTAAGATGTATTATATATATAAATAAGTTGATTATTTTGAAGAGTTAACTTGAATACCAATACATTTTGATCATTTAATATGAATACTAATTAACACCATCTCTATTACTTTTGATGTCACTTTTTTGGTACCAGGTATCAGTTCCCAATTGAACAAGACTGTCTCTGAGGCATATATAACGTGTTGGTTGAGAATCAGATACATGTTCATGATTTCGTATGAATTAATTAACCATGAAAATTAAAGAAATTGCTAGTTGAGGAAAAACCAAAGCCTTAATTATTATATTAACAACATGATTAATTGGAAATTGCTTTTAAGTTCGGAGATCTGTCGTATGCATTGTCCAAACGTAGCACTTTATCAATTAAGTAGTATCAGTTTTCCCCTTCTAATTTTCCTTCTTATCCATCTAAGTAAATTTGTTAATATATATTTTCTATTTCTTTTTCAGAATTCTTTCTCAAAATATGAGTGAATTTAATTTACCCACTCTTTATACATCATACATGTATAATCTTTTGCACGGTCAATGACTAGAATTGCGAGCAAAAAAAAAAAGATGTGTTAATTGCATTTGCATTAATTTGTAAAAATTTTTCAAATAAAAATGTATTAGAGATCGATAAATACACTTATCACATCCCAAATTTATGTAAGTATTAACAACGAATTATCCATTTTGATTCTGAAACTACGATTAATTTTCTGAAAATGTAATTTTTTTTTTGAAAATATAACTACGATTAATTTTCACACAAGGAACATCAACTATATATATCTTTTTAATAAATGAATTAGTGGTCTTTATTTGTATTTTTTTTCAATTGAAAAAAATGTAAAATTAATTATGCTTCTTAATTTAGAAACTACCAACAGATTTGATAATAATCAAATGATCATAATTAAGTGATGGGACATTTTTGGCACGATGCCGCACAAAGAATGCAATTATTTGATTTATAGATCTATGCACGTATCTATATTCTATATATACACATCTGTTGGCAACAGCAAACTATATATTTTTTTCGACATATGACAGCATATTTGATATTTATATATCAAATGGACATGCTTTGGAAGTAAAAGCCATGCAGAAGTTGACAAAAAGTATTTCGACATTTGAAGCAAGGTGCGCTTAATAAAGACGAAACATATTCCAATATATAACTCAAGCCTTCCATGCATGCTAATATATAATGAGGAGGGATCCATTGACAATGCTTATAATGACAATCTTGACAATCAAGATTTTGAAAAATTTGTAATAATTCATAAAAAATCTTAAAAATGAAAAAACTTTTATGGATGCATTCTTTAACTTATAGATTAATAGTGTTTTAAATTTCAATCAATTTGAACATCGTTTGATAGTTTATCAAAATTTTATACATTTTTTAACGGTTGAAATTTAACGAGCTTTAAAGAGCTATCAAACGTCACTTAAATTGAATATAATTTGATACATAATCAATCTATAAGTTAAACAATATCTCTATAAACTTTTTTCTATTTTTAAGAATTTTTAACTATTTTTACAAATTTTTTAAATCTTGACTGTCAAGATTGTCATTTTAAGTATTGTCAATAGATCCCTCCTCATATATAATTAGGCTTACTAATTGCTTATATATATATATACATGAATATGTTAAGGCTACAATTAATTAAATGATCACTCCATGCATATAATTAACATAAACAGTGCTTAATTACCTCGTTAATCTTGATACAGCTAGCCGGCCGGTTGACACAAAATTACTGGCAGCTAGCTTCAGCTTGGGCATGTTGGCCCAACATATTGATTAATTAATTAGAATTCCATTTTATGTTTATATAATATATATATATATATATATATATATATATATATATGTAACAACGATACGATATTTTTTTCTGGTAGAGTATATATATACTATATATATACACACAATTAGGGATGTCAATTCTTTAATTTTATGCTTAATTTAATTTATGGGGAAGAGATGTAAAAGAATACTCAGAGAGAGAGCAACCAAAATCGAACAACATATTGCATGAAGAAGTTATATACAAGGTGTAAGTGCTGCAGCAGTATACGCACGCGGCACGTAGCATAGTTGATGTATAAATTTTAATTTTTTTTCTTTTTCTTTTTTTTTCCTTTTTTAATTTTATATTTACCAATATTTTCTTGTTTTAATTTCCTAGGTTTTATTTTTATCTTCTGATCAACACCCATTTTTTTTTGGAAAAAAAAAAAAACTTAAACCTTGCACTTCGGTTCAATAAAAATAAAAAGTAGGGACTGCGTTCCTATATACTTATACTTCAAAAAACGCTCCATAATATATATATATTTTTTTTTTGCAATATCCCAACTTCTTAGTGCCTTTGATCGAACATCCGTTATTACTCAATTTTTCAACCGGCCTGAAATCTGCAAACAAAAAAAAAAAGTACACGAAATCTGTCTAAGATATATCAATAAATTTTGTTTTGTAAATTGTCAAATATGAACATATTGGGGATGTGTTTGTTACAATTAGGTAGTTTGGAGGGGGGTTGTTACAAAAAAAAGGTTTGGAGGCAACTTGTCACAAGAAGAATGTTTAGGGGGTGTGGAGTCATTTCCCCTAAATTTTTATAATAGTACCATTCTCCAAGATCTAAGCAATTACACGAGTGGACAAGTTAAATTAAGACCTTTATTAGTATTATTACTTACTATCATACCTCCTAAAAATAAATAGAATATCCTGTATATATTAATCAAGACTCAGAGTATAAGTGCCTATATATTGTTTGGGCTTATAAGTACATGCATGTAAGTAAGACTTTAATTTAATTCTGGCCATTATATTAGCAAGAGAAACATTTTGCGTCCATTGAATATACATCCATAGACGTGTCAAAAATGTAACAGATACATCCTGCAATGTAACAGATACATTCCGAAATGTAACCTATAGACGTTATGGACGGTTTTTCTATAGACGCTAGGTATTACTCTATTAGAAAGTACCGAATTAATTAATAATTAAAAAGAATAAAAATTACTTGGAGATTATTTTTTTATCATTAAATTATTTGGAGATTAAATATATTTGAACACTTTAATTAATTGACTAGAATAACAGAAACAGCTAGCCAATACCAATTAACAAATATTACCTACACAAATATATTGACTTGGTTAATAATTAAATTAATATATATCTAATTTTTAATTAAATATAAAAGAACCTTGCGATTCAGAAAATATATTTAGGTACCAATTAATTAGTACTGACCATTTATATTTGACTAACAATTTATATTGCAGATTTTCTCTTTCTAATCACACTATTTTATATATGGGGAAAAAATAGCGTCGACCCAAACAATTCTTATTTCTTCAAATGTAACATCATTATCATTAATTATTAAAATAAAACTAATTAAAGAAACTTCCTCCACTATCCATCCAGTATATCATCTTAAATTTTTACTGTCAATTTAAAAGATTTAGTACGATTTTCTCACAAAAGAAAAGAAGATTATATAATGCTGGTATATCTGTTCAAAGAATTAGGCCACGGTATGGTAGTCTTAGAAAAAACAGAAAAGATTATAAACAATGCTGGTATCTGTTAAATTAATGTGGTAATATTTTTCTCTAAGAAAATATTGGAAAATTTCGTAAGTCTCAATTTCCCTGCATAAGAGTACTCATATTGTAATTTGCATCTCTTAATTAATTATATATGGATGTTCACTAAAAGTTCATATAAATTGTACCATTGCATCTCTTTCATATATATTATAGTATATGGATCTTCACAATTCTCCATATGTATAAATTACTATATATATATAGGGTATTATACATGATGAAGTTTCACAATTTTATAACATTTGTAAGGATGGAATTATGATGATCAAAAAGTTGTTTTGTTAAACACTACAGGAAACAACACCATTCCTGGCCGACGCGAATAGCGCGGTTTCCTGTAGTGAAATGGAACTAGGAACTAATTCATAAGAGAAGGATATCATGAAAAGTTTCCATCTACCAATTATTACTCAAACTAAAGAACATGGATGCACTTATATAATTACAAAATATAAAAGAAACAGGAAATATATATATATCTCCGTTCATAAACTTAATTAAGTGAAAATTACTACCTTTGAAATTCCTTAATTACATTTCACAGATCTAAGCAGAAAAGATAGAATGAATCAATTAAGATATGATCAATCAATCGAAACAATGATAATTGAAGTGCAGATTATCTACAATATCGTATGCATCCCATTGCAGCAGACAATCAGTATTGTCTTCCTTTCCGCCGATGTCGGTGAACTCATCATCCAAGTTCAACTGGTTTACAAGTAACGGCATCTCGGAGTAGTAAGTCTCATCGACTTCTTTCATTTTATCATGTTGCGTGCAGTTTTCAGGCTCTGCGAAGGGCGGAATCGGTTCGGATCTCTTGTTGGGCAGATTCAGGATCGAAAGCTCTTTGTGATCAGATGTTTCTGATTCAAGATTCACCCCGAACGGAAAACTCGTTGTCTGTTCTCCCAGGCTCTGCGGGTCGACATTCTTTCTTTCGAGCTTCTTTTTTATATGTGAGTTCCAGTAGTTCTTTATCTCGTTGTCTGTTCTCCCAGGCAATTGTTCAGCGATGAGCGACCATCTAATTAAGGAAGAAGAAATTTGAATTAGAATTTTTCAAAGAGTAATACCTAGCGTCCATAGAATATCTGTCCATAACTAGCATCCATAGGTTACAAAATCAGATCTCTTTGTTACAAAATCGGATGTATTTGTTACATTCTGAGTGTGTCTATGGACGTATATATGGATGCATTCTCAATGGACGCAAGATGTTTCTCTATTTGAAATGTTTCTAAAACTATTAAAAGTTTAAAACTAAGTAAACAACTCGATTTTTCCATGAGTATACAAACATCTTAACTAGGATTTTGAATTTGTATATCTAGCTAATTAGTTACCTATTGCCTAATCTTTGATGAAAATGCAGTATGAGATCTTCCTCCTTCTGAGATATCGGCTCCCGCTTCAGCTCGGGTCGCAGATAGTTAAACCATCGGAGCCTGCAACTCTTCCCGCTCCTCTCCAAGCCTGAATTCATCAAGTCACAAATGACAAGTTAAAAAAAAAAAAAAAAAAAAAAGAAAGTACTGATTTCCTGAAGATTGAATCATCAGGAAATTGTACAGAACTTAATTTAAGCAAAGATTTGAAGGTTTGATTGAACTAAGAGAAGGTATGAAGATCACAGACCGGCTTGTTTGGGCAGAGAGCTCCAGTGATCGACACCGAACCGAGCAATGTGATTGCAGAGCTTCTCATCCTCAGCAGGGGACCAGAGATTCCTCTTCCTCTTGAGGTTTGCTTCATCCTTCCCAATCTTTTTGGAAGGCATCCTGATGTACCATATGTTCTTCTGGTATTTGGAGGAGATAGAAGGTACAGCTAGAGATGTACTGTGTTGAGTTGATATATAGCTAGCTCTCTTTATATGCATGTATAAAGAGGAACATCTTGTGTCCACTGAAATACTGTTCATACATTTATAAAGGTGTACCGAATGTAACAGGTACATCTCGAAATGTAACAGATACATTCCGAAACGTAACCTATGGACGGTTTTTATGTGGATGCTAGGTATTACTCATTATATATATATATATATGCCAATTGAATATCATAGGACCAATGCATATGACATGACATGACATGTAGTTGTCGCAATTTGTTCGCATGTTGCTATTAAGATACTCGGGGAAAAAACATGTCTTGTGTCTGGATCTTCTGTCAGCTTGTGCATAAAATATAAAAAAAAAAAAAACAAAAGAAAAATAACACTGCACGACTATTGATCAATGCTTGAAGAAGCCTTGAACTAACTAGCTACATATATTGTAATATAATGAGGAATGATTGATGTTAGTTAAAGGGCTCTATCTATATATATATATATATACGCGCAGAGAATTTTGGTCTGAAAGCCAAAAAAACAAGAAGAAAAGAGATAAGAAAAAGAAAGTATATATATATCTTAAACTCACGGTATATTTGCTATATATATATATATATATGGCTCATGCTAGCTAAGCAAAGTCGATTTTTATTTTTTTAGTAATATATTAGTGTCTTTTCAATTTCTTTATATATATAGGAATTAGTGACAATTCACTAACTTCCTTTTTTTTCCCGAAAAATTAATATTGAGGAAAAAATGAAATAATAACAACTAGTCATTGGTTTTATATATATATCATTTACTTATAAAGTTATAATGATACAACACCTACTATTCAGATAACCATGCAACTAAATTAATTAATATCAAATTTAAACACACCAACTAACATAGCTATTAGTATTATTATCCAATTACCTTCCTTCCAACTTCATTGCCGATCATGATATGAGCCAAAGTTTGAACCTATTTTATAATACTGTATAACTGCCGGTAATAATTTATATATATATTGAAGTGTTTTACTATATAATTAAGCCCATTAACTTAATTAAGTTATTGTTTTTGACTTTTTGTACTAGTTGAAATATTTGGTGCGATTCAGTAGAAGTCTGCATCGTTGAAGATATAGCAACAACTATCCTATGTTATAAAGTATGTTGACATCCTTTTTAATTTGTTTGTTTGTCATCCATGATCCATGCACGCATTGCGCGCAGAGATTGTTTAATGAGTGATTTTTTTATGAATCGGCTTAGCAACTTTTTATTTTAGTAACTTTTTATCTTGAATCGAACAACACTTTAAATTTAATTAAACATGTCTCTTTAATTGTATCTAAAAGACATATATATTGTGATAGTTAGATTAATATGTTGTCCACCTTTAGTTAATTAATTTATTTATTTATTTATGTATGTATTAAATTTTATATCATTTTGAATATCTATGTACTTATATAAAATGAAACAGTAATATCCAGATAATTCATTTAAAAATAGGTACTTCAGAATAAAAAAATTACACATCAATTGGATAGTGATTAACTAAAGAGGAGAGACCTTGACAATGCTTATCTTAAAAAATCTTGATCAATGATATCTTTAGTTAATTTCAAAAACTCTTTATATATAAGTTCTTAAAACGAAAAAAAATATATAGGCGTATATATTGATTACATTTCCAACTAAATTATAGAATTTGAGTGTTGATAGTTCATCAAAAGCTCATTAAATTAGAAATGTGGAAAAATACACAAAATTTTAATGAGTATTAAATAGTATTCAAATTGATTGAAATTCAAAACACTCTCAGTCTATAGGTTAAAGAAAATATATATGTATGAAAGTCTTTCTATTTTTAAGAATTTTAAATACTTTACAAATTTACTAAAAGTGTCATTGTTTTTTTTGGAGATGAAGATGAGGGTCAAGCCACTCAAATTTAAATGTCTATAAAAGACCCTCTATCCGGGTTTCGAACCCGCGACTAAAAGTGTCATTGTTAAGATTGTAAAGATGAGCATTGTCAAGTGATCCCTCCCCTAAATTAATTATATATATGCATCCAAAACTTAACCTGCCCACAGTATTGTAAATTCGGCAAATTAACTAAGGAACAAAAATGTTATCCGGTTTGTTAAGTTGGGACAAATTAATCCAATCAGTGTCTACTTAATCTTTCTTAGTTAATACGAAGATATATATAAAAACAGATCAGGACCACTTGATAGTTGTTGGTTTGCTTGTAGGAGTGACTTTGAGTATTTCATCTGCCATATAATTATAATACTTTGTTTTTCACTTCATTTTTGAAAACAAAGATATCATCAATCTCATATAGATATTACATGATATATGTAGTTAACTACTTAAAGACCAATGTATTAATTTAATTACAGTAAGTGCACTGAAGTCCCTCCATGGACTTGCATCTAGGAGGAGGAATCGAATAACCATGTTTTTGGTGACCGATCGGTGACTGTGAAATTAAATCTGAAATAACTACAATTTAAAATGTTAAATGACAAAACTAATTGATAGAATGTGTTGTATATATCATGTTTTATGTGTATACAAAAAATTATATCATTTTGATTTTATTTACATATGCATCAAGCATTAACAAAAATCGACGGTTCAAATTTTATGATTTTTTTTCTCCTCTCTTGATGGCTATTGAAACGATGTTAAAACTTTATCATTTTTTGTGTATATATTATTTAAATGATTTAGAATACATCTAATGGTTTAGATTTGTGTCCATGTTTATTGGATCCCTCCTCTGCATCTAGATGTACTTATAAATTCATCCATGAACCAATGCAATTAAAGGGTGTTTCACACGAATCTCAAGACAATTCAACAGCTCACATGATGAACTGCATGTACACATTACTGCAGAGGATATATAAGCACTAGCTTCATAACCAATTTTTCTTCCTGAAAGAAGAGATATCCCAAAGAAGAGTCCGTATCCGCTGCGATCCAAAACAGGATCGCAGGGTCGATCTCGATCCGATGGTTGAGACTTCTTAGGAGGGGTTTTTGAAAGAATCTTAGTCATCTGATCAGGATCCTGAGATTTTGAGATTGGATTTGGATCGCAGCTGATCTCAGGCTTCCGAAAGAAACATGTGAATTACTGAAAATATTATTGGAATCAATTAGAAGAGGATAAAGGGGTTGGAATGCTTTCTTCCACAATTTTCGTGGAAATCTCTTTTGAGGAAGAAGTGCACCAATTATTCAAGACAGAAATTGCCCTCTTATTTTATATATACTTCGTTTTTTATGTTTACTTACGTACGAAGTGTTATTTCTTCTTCCTAAATACTTACTACCAAGCACCACGCATTTTTTTTTTTTTTTTTTTTGTGCATCCAATATGAAGTATAAAAAATTTTAAAGACAAATATTTCAAAATTTAAGCTCATGATCTAATAATTGTTTATGTCAATTATATATGGTGTTGCGTGGTGCATGTAGAGTGTAGGTACCTTGTCGTTAGAGTAATACGTACCTACATTCATAGTAAAGTCGTCAATATCATTTATAAGTTACATTTCGAGATTTATTTGTTACATTTCTATATGTTTATAGACGTATGGAGGAACGCAATAGTGTTTCGTGGTGCAAGTAGAGTGTAGACCTAGTTGTTAGAGTAATACATACGTTCATAGTAAAGTTGTTCTAACGTCTATAATATATTTGAGATATATATATGTTACATTTTGTATATGTTTACAGACATACGGAGGGACGCAAGAAAGATATTTCTCTTGTGGTTATATATCGTGCTGGCCATCATTTGTTTTATGTGGAGATTTTTATATAACTAATTGCACAAGTTCATTAACACTGTTGGACATCAAAGATTAATTGGTTCATAATTACGAGGACAGTGAGGTGCCAGCCTTGTCTGCCATTATTAAACTCGCACGATGGAATTTTGTCACGTGTTAGTTTGAATGCAGAAGAACGGTCATGTTGCACGCAGACCTAAAATACTACACATATATAGGTAGTATATATATATATATAAGAGAAATATCTTGTGTCCATACAATGAATGTCTATTATATTGTGGGTCTATTTGTCACCCCTCTTGTATCTACAATGGACATCTATTGTATAGACACTAGGTCTTACTCTATATATAATATGAGTTCGGCTACGGTGCTTCCATAAGTATTTCGGACCGAAATGCTTACGGTCCAATTTTGAAAATCCGTCGTCCGAAATTTTGATCCAAATAGCTCATAATAATCTTCACATAATTAAGTTGGATGATGCCAATTTTTACCATTTTAGGAATTTTATTACTATTTTTAATGATTTTTTGAAATATGGCTCTTAAAATAATTAAAAATAAATCAATTTTGTATGCCAATCTTTAAAAAATCATTAAAAATAGCTAAAATTTTCATAAAATGGAAAATTTTGGTATTCTACAAGATTAATTATGTGAAGATTATTATGAGCTATTTAAATCAAAATTTCGAACTACGGATTTTCGAAATCTGACCGTAAGCGTTTCGATACGAAATGCTTATGGAAGCACCGTAGCCGGACTCTATATCCCTACTCCTTTACTAAGCAGGCAGTGTCCTGATCCTGCAACGATCAGGATTGACTGCTCTATTTTGTTAACGGTCCGGATTTATCAATCTTCTGTCGGAATCAATTTGAACCATCGATTTCCTTTGTCCCGATCCGGGAACGGACGAGATGAGACGCATGGAGTGCTCCGCAGTCCGCACAACGACATATCCCCTGGCCCCTTTGTTCCCAAGTCAATTAGGTGTTTTGTCGCTCTCCTCGCTTTCAAAATTGGTAAAATTATTTCATCGTTCTCATTCTCTCTCTCCCTGAAAACTCTTTCTTTTTCTTTTTCTTTTTTTTTTTGAGAAGCCTGAAAACTCTTTCTCCCTCCAGCAACAAAACACGCCGCCGCCCGACCAACCCATGCCTTCGCCCGTCGCCGGCCAACTTGGCCCATGCCTTCGGCGTCGCCGCCTCTGGTGCTCTCATCGTCGCCACACACCGCAAGTCAGCCATGGCAGTCGGCCCCGACTTGACCCATGGCCTCGACCGACTCTGCCATGGCCTCGAGCCCGAGAGCCTCCCCACCAGATCCGACTCCGCCATGGCCTCAACCTCGAGAGCCGCTCCGCCAGATTTGACTCTGCCATGGCCTTGACCCCGAGAGCCGCCCCGTCAGATCCGACATGCGACCAACCCTCACCGTCCCTTGCTCCTGTTTCAGATCCTCTTTCCTCAGCACTGAGCATCGCTCCCACTTTCCTCAACCCCGATCGCCGCGCCGTCCGCAGCGGGTGCCATCGATGCCGACGCCCCAACTGATCCGCACGAAGTCAGAAGTTCATAAACATCATTGATTGAACAAAATTGCTTTAATCACGTATCCACTTGTATTACTAAATTAGAGTGACATGAATATTAGTTTAGAAGTAAACTTTTTTTAATAAGTTTCTGACATGCAATTTTATCTCAACCTTTTGATATTATTTATTTGACTGTTTTATGTTTAAATGAAGATAGTATTATTGAACAATTTGTGATGTTCTTATGTATGTTGATTGGTTGCCTTGTACTGATTTAAGTTTGCATTGTTTCTAATCTACAGATTTCAGTTGGGCACTGTGTCTATTCTATACTCAGTTACAAGAGTCAAGAAGAACATCCATACTTCAAACTACAGCCCCTGAGTATGTTTCTTAATTCTTATATATCTTAGTACTGTTTTCATGATTTAGTAATTGATACATTGACGACAGTATCGACATCATTGTGCATCTTTACATGATTTACATCACCATATGGAAATTATTTTGTTTTCTGAAATATTTTAGATTTAAATTCAAATTTAAAAAATATGCCCTTTTGGTACCATTTTTGAATATGCATTATTTGGTAAGAATATATTTATCCTTTTAATTTATATTTTTGACAACTATTTTAAATTTGTCATTCAAAATATGCATTTATGGTAAATTTTAATGCAATAAAAATCTGCAATATAATGAAATGCACTGTTGCAATTAGATTAATCTGTACAATGTAATTTTTGACATCAGAGTGTGTAATGATGCTGAATTTTAATGCATATTAATTTTATGACAGATGTGTAGGATGCAATTTTAGTAACACATTATTACATAATATATTGTGTTTGTAATCTGTCTCAAATCTGTTTTGATGGCAATATTTAATGCAGGATGAAATTGTCAGTTTAACATATGCACTCTTGGTAATTAATTGCAATTCATAACAATGCATTTCTGGAAGAGCCATTCTCATTTGTCATTCAAAAAGAAAAAACATTTATGGTAATTTTAAATGCAATATTGATTTGTCTGGCAGCGGGATACATTTTTGGTAACTATTAATTCTGAAATTTTGTAACCTATTTTGACAGTTGCGGCTGGGCATAAATATAAGTTAAACCTAGAGAGCAATTCTGAGGGTTGCACCAATGTCGACCAAAGGCATCGAGGAAAAAAATGTCTCAGAACATCATGAATTAGATGGGGTCGATGTTCAAATTGTTGATGCTCCTTCTCATGAGAAGGGTGCTGAACTGCTGATCTGTCTCAACTTTCAAGAAAAATTAAGGTTGTTGAAGAAAACGATGCTGCCACTGATAGCAAGCTACAAGCAACTGATAGTCATCCACAAGAGAGGTCTTTTATTCTTTTTTTGAGTAAATTCAATCATTAATTGCTTGTGCTTACTATCTTTTGTTGTGCAACTTTTATAGAGGAAAAGAACCAATTGAAGACAAAGATGCAGTCACGGATAGCAGGTTACAAGCAAATGATAGTCATTCACAAGACAGGTCCGTTGTTCCCTTTTTGAGTAAATTTTAAATCTTTAACTGCTTGTGCTTACTTTCTTTGGTTGTGCAATTTTTATAGAGGAAAAGAACCAACTGGAGAAAAGGATGTAGCCACGGATAGCAGGCTACAAGCAAATGATAGTCATTCACAAGACAGGTCCTGTGTTCCCTTTTTGAGTAAATTTTAGATCTTTAACTGCTTGTGCTTACTTTCTTTGGTTGTGCAATTTTTACAGAGGAAAGAAACCTGCAGGAGAAAAAGATGCAGACACGAATAGTAGGCTACAAACAAATGATAGTTATTCACAAGAGAGGTTATTTGTTTCCCTTTTGAGTAAATTCAAATTTTTAATTAGAGATGCTTACTTTTTTTTTGTTGTGCAATTTATACAGAGGAAAAGAACCAATCGGAAACGGAGATATGAGGCGTTGATATATGGATGCTATGGCACTATTACAACGATTTGGGCATCCAGATATCTTCTTGACCATGGCATGCAATCTAGATTGGGTGGAGATACGCAGAGAACTGCGTCAAGGGCTACATGCAGAGGACCGACCTGATCTAATTGCTCGTGTTTTCCATGCTAAGCTTCAAGATTTGAAGAAACTACTCTTCATAAAAAACTTTTTTGGTGAGGTGGCTGCACGTGTGCATGTCATTGAGTTCCAGAAGAGAGGATTGCCGCATGCACATTTCCTTATTATCTTGAAACGTCGGTATAAGCTTACAAACCCGGACCAGTATGATAGGTTTGTTTGTGCCGAAATCCCCGATCCTCAAGAGTATCCTGAATTGTACAAGTTGGTTGTAGGACACATGTTGCATGGACCTTGTGGCTCTTTAGGAAAAGATTGTCCTTGCATGAGAAATGGAAAATGCAGATTTTCTTATCCCAAGCAATTCTCAGAAAAGACAGTTCAATGTAAGTTCAATAATATATTATAGCCATTCTTTATTTTCATTACTAAATAAGACAGACAAGATTATAATGTTGGTAATATAGTCCAGACACCTTTAACTTAGTGATATAGCGGTTCCTGATTAGAGGATCTTCTTTATATACACTATCACTTTTTTTAATTTTAATATTTTTCATAATCAAACTAGGAAAAAAAATATTGAAATATGTCTATCTGATTTCTTCTTAACTGAACTAGGGAAAAACTCTTATCCTGTCTATCGAAGAAGGAACAGTGGCCGGCGAGCTACAAAAAAGGGTGTAGAATTGGATAACAGATGGGTGGCTCCTTATAATCCATATCTTCCCATGCGGTACAATTGTCACATTAATGTTGAGATCTGTACCAGCATTCAAGCTTTGAAGATATGAAGTATATCTTCAAGTACATTTACAAAGGTCACGATCGTGCAGTGGTTAGTGGAACCAAATCAAGGAAATAACAAGGTTAATGAGATAGTGCTATATCAGGATGCTCGGTGGGTGTCAGCTCCAGAGGCAATGTGGAGATTATATGGTTTTACCGAGGAAATGGACAGAGAATTTCCAGAGCACTTTACCGAGGAAATGGATGCCTCTGAGGTCCACACCAAAAATATAGTGTATCAGGAGGTCTTGAACGATGAGTGATAGATAGGTATACATTATATTATTTTGATTCTTGATTTATTTATTTTTAGTTCTCATACTGACTAGATTTGGTTTTGACTTTGCAATTATCAATTTGATTCTTGATTTATTTATTTTCGTTCTCTACTGACTAGATTTGGTTTTAACTTTGCAGCAATATGTGGTGGGACATGAATATTTGAGTGCAAAGTTGGAGTCAGCCACTTTAGCAGGCTAATTTACCTATTGCAAAGCACATTTTCTCAATTATGTTTTTTTCTTTGCTATATTTTTTTCTTTTTTTAGGAGTAGGCAGCGACTGCCTTCTTTGCTATTGTTGCCAATATAATATATATTTTTCGTTTTAAACATATATTATTCATGAAGCTATTTCACGTTATCAGCACAAAATTATCAAGATGTCATGATTTTTAAATTAAAATCATTTGATAAATTTTTATATAAATCACCCGTTGCAACGCACGGGCCTTTTACTAGTAATATACTATATATTAAACTATATATGAGTAATACGTTGTGTCCACATAAAAGTTGTCCATATATAGCGTCCATAAATTACATTTCGAGATGTATCTGTATGGACAGTTTTTCGATGGACGCAATTAAGATGTTTCTCATTAAACTATATATGAATATGAATCATCGTTTTGGCCAAATGGTCCGGACTCCGGAACAAGTTAATTAGTAGTTACTAGCTACTTACTACTTAGTATATAGTTAGCCATTACATGCAATTACAGAAAAAGTTTATTTATTGGGCGGACAACAGAATAAGTTAACTAATTTCTTTATATCATGGAGTACTCCAGTACGTTTTGATTATCCGGGAGTCGATCGATATAATGCTTACATAACGTGTGGCAGCAGCTCCGTTGATTGTTAATTAATTCCATTATTAGGGGTCTGCATGCATCTGCTGCCATAAAAACGATGCCAGGTGCTGCCATAGTTTATAACATCCTTTGGATTTGATTTAAACAGCTATGATTTTAGCAAATAGGGGTGATTTCCAATAAATCCTATTGTTATAGGTGCAATGACACCACATGCCATCACAACTGTGGCAGCACCCTGCCATCATTTTTATGAGATGCAAACCCTTATTAGGGCTATCAATAGTAGCATTTTACTCATTTACCCTACTCAATATCGTATCGATCAAATAAGACGGATATATATATGGGTAAAGATTTTTTTTTTTTTTTTTGTTAGCTTACCAGGTATGAATATATATATATTGGTAATTTTTTTTTTTTTTCCGTTAAACAAACGTACGCATAAGGGTACATGTAGGTGAGAGTCACTTCGAACCCTATATATGCATAAAAGATATTTTTTATTCTTACTGAAATAATAGATTTTTTTTTTTTTTTTGGAATGGTTAGCACCGACCGCCAACATAAAACAATAAAGTTTATGAGTAATAATTTTTGTGTTCTTTCCAATACATTTTGTGATAATTTATGTTCTTTTCAATATAATTTATGTCATATTGTTTATTAGAAATAATCTTTCTTTCTTATAATATTTAATATAAAAATATAAATATTATATTTGTTACTTATCTGTTACTCATCTGTTTTATTGGGTACGGATATCATATGAATAAATCGAATTTTAAGTTTTAACAAATATGGATAGAATACGGGTAAGATCAATTCTAAGCATGCATATATATATGGTAGTGAAAATTAAGACTCACACCCAAACGGTAACTTAATTACCCATTGACACCCCTATAATATATATATATATATATATATATGATCATTGAATCGAGGAAATTGTTTCACTAGATTAATGCTTAGAATCAGTGTTATTAGAACCGGATCGGACTGCCGGTTTAACTAGAAAAAACCGGAACCGGAACAGTTACCGAGTTGATTATTTGATTGGACCGTACATGTAAATGAACCAGTAAAAAGGGTGCTAACCCCGGTTAATTAGCCAGTTTTTAGAAAAAACCATATGTGGTTTCCGGTTTCTGAAGCTGGCACCCGTGAGTGAACTCATCGAGGGGAGATATGTAAATCCAATAAAAAAAAAAGGCTATGAGCCTTAGATGTTACAGCCTATGATCTCACAAACAGGTCTCAAGACTCCAAATCTTTTTTACTTTTTCGAATTTTAAGAAAACATAGTTATTTATAGCATACATACACAAACACATTAATCATACATGATTCTATAATAAAAAATTATGATTATTTTTTAGTTACTGTACTTTATTTGAAGGTTCAAAATTTTCAAAAAAAAAATGTTACATTTTTATTATTCATGACCATAATATTAAATAATTTCAAGAATGTTACATTTATCAAAGAAAATTCAGATCTTTGTTTATAAGCTGATATTGTAGTCTATTTTACAAGTAATTTTATTGATGTTTGTGGACAAATTCAACGTTATATTCACTATTTCAAAATATATGAGTAGGTTTTCACATATACTTATACAATAAAAATAATTATTTTATAATAATCTTTAAGTCTAATATCTCATAAATATATTTGAGAAAACCAGCGGTTGAACCGGTTGACTCAGCGATCCGACCAATGACCCATCAACCTGAAGCTTTACCGGGTGAATGTCCGGTCTGATTATGATAACATTGCTTAGAATGAAACGCTTGCTTCTTGTCTGGAAATATCAGGCTCAACCTCATTTCCAATGCTAACCTCTCAAAAAAAGAGTTCATTTCCAATGTTATTCTTAGAAATGGTGCCTATTAATTATTTTTAAGAGACAGGGCCCTGCAACAAAGTTATCCTCTTGAAATAATCAAAGGTCACTTACCCCTTACTCCTTAGTCAAACAATGTATAGTGAAGGATGGCATGCTTGCAAATTGCTTGACTACAGATGGATATATAAAACCGGTCATTAATTTAAAGGTTTTACGGTGAATTTAATTAATTTTTATAAATACAAATATTAAGAACACGTACAAAACAAAACAAGTTTCGAGAAAATAAATCATTTCTTCTGAAATTTCTTTCAAGAAATTAATTTATGTTGCTCCTTAAACTTTTTTGAAAACGAATTAAATTACACCAAGTTGATCTTTGAAAACATATTAAATTAGTCGTTTAATTCTTAAAAAAATAACTTAAACATTATTATATATTTTTTTTGGTAACATACATTATGTTGCTTGCTGCATATGACTTAGTACTGCGAAACAATTAATTTAGTTTTCATGATTGTAATTCCATATAAAACTTTAGACTAGGACACAAACCACCGCATTAAAGTAGTCTTAAATTAAGCATTCATTCTCTTGAGATCAAGTTCCTTCCTTTTAGGGTTATTCAACATATTTATTCATGTTTCACATATTGTATCTAGAAGTCTATGTGGCATGCTAAATGTCCATGCGATAAACAAGATAGTTTATATAGGAGAAGTTTACCACAAAATGACTAATTTGGATTGTTTAAAAAGTTAAACGACCTTTTTAATATTTCTTATTTATGTACCAAGTGGTGCAATAAGATTACAATGACTAATTTTATTTTCTTGGAAAATATTTGACTCAATGCTAAATTTTCCTTTTGTTATTTTCGTACATAAAGTATGCAATTAGCTTTTAAATTAGGGATCCACTTATACCAAAAAGTTTCAACACCAAAATCACATCAAATATAACAACAAGTTCATTAAACAATTCAGGATGATAAATGAAACAATTGCTAACAAAGCCTTCATGTGAGCGCACCTTCTAAAACATACCAAATGATCTTCTAATTTAGATTTATATGGCTAAATAAATTTTTTATATCAAAATCTTTTATGATACAAAAAAATTTTCATTTTTTGAAAACTTTAAGTAATTACTTGAGATTTTTTTAAGGTTATACATAAAAGCTAATTATTTTATTAATATTATATATCTACCTTTTTTAATTCCGAAACAGATACTTAAAAATTTTATAAAAATGTAAAATTTTTATATCCCATAAAATTTTGATATAAAAATATTTATTAAACCATATATATATATCGAAATTTAAAACGATTTGATATGTTTTCAAAGTTCACCCTATATTGTTATTATAAGAATTAAAATGATGCCTTTGTTTTTTAGAAGATAACAATCCCTTTCGCCTTCCCGTGACAAATTAGTAAATTACCATTCTTTTGTCGTCTTCTCATCATCTCCCTCGTGTGCTGAATTCTTTCATGATTTCGTTCAGACCAAAGCCAATTCACCTTCCTATGATTTTCTCAAGCGAGATTCAACAATTCCACCCTTTAATTCTAGCTCAAAGGGAGAATTGATCGATCTAAAGAACAAGTTTGACGCTTTTTACTTTGAGCTCAAAAACAAATTAAGGAAGATTTGGGCGAAGGGAAGGCAAAGGCAAGCAAGCGAGGAAGCTATATCTCAGAAGAAACCGAAGGTATTTCATTTCCCTTTCTGAACAACTAGTAGTTTTTAGTTTGAAGTAGCTAATTACTTAATTAGCAGTAACAATTGTGTCAATGCTACAGATAAATTGTTGGAGAAGTGAAAATTCATGGATATATATTCTTGAATTTTGGCAATTTTTAAATATTCTCAGTAAAGCAACAACTAATTAATTACTCCTAATTGTAAATTAGGGCATGCATGTCGGAATAATAAGCTAGCATGCAGGCGTTACTCCTAATTGTAAAGTAGGGTATGTTTGAATAACCAGGCATATTTTATAATTGTAAACACCCTCTGTTTTTACATGTGCCACACAATTCTGAAATCAATCAGTACTTGCAGTTATTGTACCTTAAGGACTGTAGATTGGGTTTAGAAGAGTTCAATTTTTGTTAGAATTAAGTGCGTTATGATCGATCTAGTTTACCTATGATCCCACGCAAGTGTATTTCCTTACGTATAATGCTCCTTAATGCCTTAGGGGCAATACTATTTGCCGGAAGATTCTCTTGTCGCGTGCCTGTTTTTATATGTTTCTTGCAACTGCTGCGAACATCCGTTTGGCTCAATCTTTGCACCTCTGTTCGTTGAGCTTGATATAGAATCAACTAGTGGTTAATTGAGTCGACTGCTGGGTTCGGCAATGGTTCTTTTTCTTATTTCAAAGGTCTGGTAGACTGAATTGAACTTAGCTAGTTGTGCCTCTGCGAACTTTGCTTAATTCAATGGTTCCTTTACTATTTGATGAAATATTCATCATGAACAAATCGACAAAAATTGTGCTTGTGTGATCTACATGGGTTTCATCTCTAGCCTATCCCAACTTGTTTAAGACTGAGGAATTTGTTGTTGCTGTTGTTGAACAAATATTGAGCCTTTGTTGGTTTTTCAGTGTAATTCCATAGGAAGCTGTTTTGGGTATTTTACCATGACTTAATTTTGTGTAAATCTTTTCACTAAATTGTGCTCTCATCATATATGATTTTTGTTACTCTCTAGATAGTAGCTCAGTGCACAGTATTACTTGCTTCATTGATCTGGCAAGATGGGACCTAAGCATGTCCATCTGACATAAAAAGGAGTACATTGAATAACCATATTCACTTCTTCTCCATCTAGCAGTACAGTACTTGGAACTTTTGTTACAATAATATCTCCCACTTCAGTACCCAAAGTTGAAATGGGTTTATTGTTAGGGTAATCATAATAATTTCATTAATGATTAATTGATTATAACATGCATTGAATTAGAAAACTATATATGGAACAGAAAAATATAACTTTTAATTTGTTCCAGAAGTTTGGTACCATACCGATACGTACGTACAGGCATGCAAACCGTATTATCTTTTGTGAGGAGAAGTATTGCGGACTGACAAATTGAAACTAATGTTTATCTTAGTGTTGCATAAGTAAAGGATTTTTGTTGCCAGGAGGAAAACTATTTTTTGTGAACTGAGTATGAAAATTTATGTATTATAATATGACAACTTTATGCTTTAGATATAACTTACATTTATTGTAGAGGCGAGCATGGGGTGCAGCTGTGCAAGAATCCAGTTTGTTTGGCTGCCTAAGAAATAGTTCTACTTCTATCCATCAGGTGAAAACATTTTATGTTGGATTTGCATGTGCATGTATTATTTGATATACTGTATTTTTAAGTCATGGTATATATTGTGATTTATTATTAGGCCAGCCGAATTTTAGGATTGGTTAGTTAGTAAGCCCCATACAAAGGCAAAAATCACAGGAAAATTATGGTGAAAGCTCCATCTTACACAAACTATATATAAAAAAATTCATTTCACCATTTTTTTTTTTTGAAGTACCAGGCCAACAGCCCACTATCTGAATAAAACAAATTTAAGACGAGCATCTCGGTTTCTCAATGTTTTTCAAAAGTTTCTATACAATCTACCATATTTACCTATCTAGCTGAATTTTAGCCAAACAGCATTTTCATTTTTTTTTTCCATAATTCAGAATAGTGCTATTTAAATAGTTGATATAGTTAGAAAAATTGTCCTCTACTAGAAAGAATGAAAATGTTGATAGGAAAAATGTTATTAATACTATTACTAGCTATATTCAGTCTTAAATTTTTATGTTTACTGTTGTTATTATTTTGGTTCCTTTTTTGTTTTAGTTATTATAAAGTCATTATGCTTTCCATCATAGAATTGGATTGCTGATGACTGCCATTGTAGAATCGACATTTCTATATGCTTATAGGTTTTGTAAGGTTGAATTTGGATTCATCTGATATTAGATTAATGTTAGAATTTGAAACTATTTCTGTCAGGTTCGATTGAGTTGAGTGTTTTTTTTTCCTACATTGGATTTTTTTTTTTTTCTTTTCTTGAGGAAACCTACATCGGATCACAGTTGGTTTCAATTTATATTGGATAGGGTCAGCTTTAATATTTCTTATTATATAATGTATAAATAAACCTTAGAAATGTTTTATTGATTTCTTTTACAATGTATTTATTACAAAAAAGCTTTGTAAATGAAGACACAGACCAGTATTACTCATAATAAATCTGATAAAATTGAACAGTAACATCAACAGTTGAACAATAATAGCAACAAAATGAACAGTTAACCTAATGTATTAGGTTTATAATAGCTCCCAAACATTTCTCTTATTATAATTGCTACCTGAGTGACATTGAATTAATGCTGGCAAGTGGTAATTAAGACGTAAAAAAGTTTACCCTGATTCTCTGAACTAATGTGTATAATGTAATTTTTTTATGCTTGCAAAATAATATGTTTTCTTATGTAGTCTAATTAACTTGCTCTTTATATATATATATATTTAGTAAGCTTTGGAAAGGTTCATGCGCGGTACGTGCATCTTCTATTTCCTGGGGCCTATGGATGTTTATTTATTGATCTGTACAAGAATTTGGCATGATTGCCAACTATTAATTAAAGGGAAAATTGTCAAAATGCCACTTCAAAACTTTGAGATTGTCGAAATGCCACTCCAAAATTTGTATCGGCTAAAATGCCACTCCAAAACTCATGTACCCTCCAAATTGCCACTATCACTAAATTTGTATACTATTTTAATAAAAATAGTTACAGATCTTAGTATAATTGTATGTGTATTTTTTATATTGTCCGTTATACCCCTTATACGTCTTCTTCTACCAGATTTCTTTCCGATTCTTTCTCCTCCCAGACGATTACCAAGGTCCACCCGGGTGAGTCCTCTTCTCCTCCCAGCTGATGCCTCTTTTCCTCTCAACCATATGCCTTTTCCTCCTTCCAACACAAGCAGGGCCTCTTCCTCCTCACCCAGATCCTTGTTGTTGTAATCAAAGATTCTGAAATAGAAGAAAGGTAGAGAATACAAGAGAACATCAGGGGTTTTTATCTCCTTTTCCAGGGAAGTTTGGTAAGAACATCAGTCGAGAGTGTTGTGGTTGCAGCATATATGATACTTCTTTGCTTATATACAAATTAGAGGTGGCAGAATGTCAGGTTCGGGTCAGGTATCGAGTTGATGGCTGCCGGCATTTTTTCAGGTTGGGTCGGGTATCGGATTGACGTCTGCCGGCATTTTTTCGGGTCGGGTCGGGCGGGTTTTGGTCACATTTTGCACCTTTATTTCTGGGTCGGATCGGGTTCGGGTCAGCCTGACTTTCCCTGAAACACGGGTCGGGTTCAGGTCAGTTTGACTTTCTCTGAAACTAGGGTCGGGTCAAGTGGGTCGGACGGATTTTTCGGATCGGGTCAGATTTTGCCACCTCTAATACAAATGCACATATGCCGTGCTTCTTGTCAATTCCTCCTCACCCAGATCCAAGGAAAGCCATCCCACCAATTTCTTCTCCGATTGATTATTTGGAAAGGACATGTTTAGATTTTTGATTGAGCGAGTTTTGGGTGAATTTTCTGTTTACTCAGCAACGGAAAGCAAAGCCAAGCGAAGTGAAGGGTATTTTTGTTTGGACCAAATTGTTAATTAATCTGAGGGTATTTTGGTCTCTACAACAAAATGTATGATTTTAAATACTAATTACAGTTATAGTGGCAATTTGGAGAGTATATGAGTTTTGGAGTGGCATTTTAGCCAATACAAATTTTGAAGTGGCAATTTGACAATCTCCAAGTTTTGGAGTGGCATTATGACAATTTTCCCTTAATTAAATTGTAATAATTGAACTTTATTAACACCAAGTTGCTTAATTATCTTTTTCCCTTGTAAAAGGCTGTACGTAATGACGTTTATAATGGCGCATGTGCCATCTCCTAAAAATATTATATATTATATATATAACCAGGAGTTATTGGACAAATAATAAGTCTAATTTGCACAAGACCCGTTGTATTACGACCCCACTATTTTTTTATTTTTTATTTTAATTGTCACGTGATTATCTGCCAATTTGTCTACTGACCTTAATTATATTATTTTTACTAAGTACAACTCATCGAATGGGTAATTGATAGGCATTAACTATTTTTAAGTATGGGAGTTAATAATTGCACCCCTTAAAAAGACCCCTTAACCGCACTCCAATACATTTTTAATTAAAAATTCTTTTTCAAATACAACAAACCATTTTTACCGGCTGCAATTCACATCCTCAATCGAACAAAACACTTATATATATACAATAAAATGATCAAGAATAAAAAAAATTCACTCAAAATTTATGAGAGTATGAGAAAGAAAGAGAAAATATTACCAATTTATTTTTGGGGATGGATAGGGGGATAGCATCGCCAAGAGCATCCTTAAACCATTCCTAAAACCAATTATTGGGAATTAAGAAAAAATCGGGCTCCAACAGAAGCTCCAAACCCTTCCCAATTTTTGCGCTATCCCCAAATCGAAGCCAATATTAGCTATTTTTCCGCACTCCCTCCGCACTCTCAATAATCCTCCCCTTCCATCTCCGCCGTTTGATTGGTCAGGCCCAGTGACGTGGCCCATTTTAAATTTATTGGGATCCATCTTTAGGGAAACTCTTGGAGTTTAAGGTATAATTTGGATTCCGAAAATTTGGAGTAGCTCTCAATATGATCATATTAAGAATAAATTATTAGGGATATCTCGGGCAAAGATAATTTCTCTTCAGGGAAAATATAGTGTGTGTGGGTGTTAATTTTTTTTTTAATTTTCTGAGTAAAAAATTAAACTATATATAGTTGCCAATTATATGGAATAGGTTTCATTTTTTTTAGATAAATATGAGGGTCAGGTCACTCAAATTTAAATTTCTACAACTTTATCCAGGCTTCAAACCCGCGACGTCATATATGGAGAGCATTGCCTTTAGCCACTAAACAAAGGCTAGTTCTTAGGTTTCAATTTTTTTTTGTCCATGTGAACCATGCTAATGTAAATTTGAAAATTTTATTGCTGAGCTCATACTTAATTTGATATCATTACGTAAATTTTCAAGGTTATAAACACCCTTAATTAAAAGTTAATCAGAAATAAAATAATTAACATGTTTATGATAATTGTGCTTATGTGTATTTGAATGAATCGAACAACAATTCTGGTTTTTGAACTTTCTTACTTAGATGACTCCTTGTGAATATACTTTTAAACTTTTTTGGTTAATTACTACTTGCTAGGCATCAATTCATATTTTTAAAATTGATAACAAGTTTTCTACATTTGGGCAAGTCATCTATAACTTATAAGTTGCTAACACAAACTTAGAATTGTATAAGATTCCATGAAATCCCGTTAATATATATACAGAAACAATTACAAATTTGTGTCGTTTGGCGACGTTAATTTTCACATAACTTCAATTTTTTGGTGTATATAATCAATATGGATAATATAGGTTGCAATATTTTTTTGGTCGGAAATTTCACATAATATAAATTACTTATTTATACGACTATTCCAGTTGTCTAAGTTATAAAATTATCAACGGAAATATTATTTGAAATACTTATTTCCAATTTCCAAATTATTATCCAACTGGAACAGAAGATTCCTGCCATTCCAACGACTTTGTAAAGTATCCGAATATATAGGCGAATATATATATACCTTCTCTGCCCTCATGGGTACATGATTAGTTAGTTCACGATTTAATAAAGCTCAGTAAGTTATAGCAATTTATGCATGCAGTATCTAGAATATATAGGAGGAGAGAAACGTCTTGTGTCTATTGAAAAACCGTCCGTACATCCATAAATGTTCAAAAAACATAGCAGATACATCTGCTTTTGTAACATATATACAGCTTAGCTAGACTTATAGCTTACTAGCAAGAAACCCGCCCGTTTGCGGGAGTTTTAATTCTGATATCATACCATGTAATATGTATAACGTGCTTTTGGTTTTTGGCTAATTATTTACCATTTAAATTTCATCTTTACACTAAATTAACTCATTGAATGTTAGAATATAAAACATTAATTCCTCATTAATGTAAATTCTAATCAACATTGATATCTTTCCATTTTTGTAAAAACCAAAATGGAGAGAAAGTTGTTTAATTGGAGAACATCAACACCTTTGAAATCAATGTGTTTTGATCTATACCGTTGATTAAGGGGTAGAATAAGAATTAAAAAAATTTGAAGAAGAATAAAAAAAATAGAGACATCCAATACTTACGTGCTTTATAATATAGTATAGATAGACACTATGGACGGATATTCTATGGACGCTAGGTATTACTCGGACAAGAAAATATAATAAAAACTTTAGTCAAGGGGACAAGAATGAGCTAGCATCTCCATTAGTACCGACTTGTCTATATATATGTATGTAATTATGTATGCCATTTTTAGACTTGCAATCATATATATATATCATATCGATCTGAAGCTTGAAAGAGGAAGCATATAATACCATCCTGTTAATTGGGCGTTGACTCCATCCGGAAAAGGAATGGAGAGCCAGGTTAGAAGCAACAAGGTGAAGGAGAAAAGGAAGAGAGGATTGTGGTCACCTGAAGAGGACACCAAGCTCTACAATTACATCACTACCTTTGGAGTTGATTCATGGAGTTCCTTGCCTCGCAAAGCCGGTAGCTAGCTAGCTTGCCCTCTCTTTCTCTCCTTCAAACCATAATTTTTCCCTTTTTTTTGAAGTAAAAACCATATATATTTCCCCCCCTTTTGTGGTTGAGAAAGCCTCTATGATTGTGAAGCATTAGTGATAAAACACTGGTAGCTTTCAAGTAGGAATTTGTTGGATCCTTCTTTTTTTTTCCATTAATTTGTGAATCGAGTAACCATAGATTTATGTATATGTTTTGTCCATAGGATTGGAGAGGTGCGAGAAGAGCTGTAGGTTGAGATGGGTGAACCATCTTGACCCCAAACTCAAGAAATCTCCAATTTCCCCTGAAGAAGAGCATCAGATAATTTCACTTCACAATGTTCTTGGCAACAGGTATGTATATATATATGTATCTAATTTGTTACATCAAACCCTTGTTAAGTCCGATATTTTAGCGAATGGTTGGCATGTAGAATTATAGATCTTGCTAATTGGTATATATGCATCTGTTTAATTTCTTGATTTGGTGATCAGATGGTCGAAGATTGCAGCGAGTTTGCCAGGAAGAACCGACAACGAAATCAAGAACTTTTGGAATTGTCACATGAAGAAGAAGATCAGGAAGCTCGAGACGGATACGGATGCGAACCATAAAGACGAACCGTCGGACCGCGTTGCGAGTACGCAAGGTACTTTGAACAAGAATTCCATTACAACAACTGATCAAACAAATGAAACAAAGGAGGAAATGGGGGTCAGTTTGCCGAGCTATGATCATGGTTCCATGTCTAACACATCAGAATTTGCTGGCACAAAGAATTGTCAAGTCCATAATGTAGGCAACCAATCGAGTCAAGTTTTGGAAGCTGCAACGGACGATGTGTTTTGGTTGAGAGATTATTTGAACTCTCTAGCAATACTGATCAACCTTGATGAATTTGAAATATAATTAATATAGATGCAAATGCAATCTCTGTATTAATTACTTGTAGTTCACAAAAGTTTGATTAATTATATTTATTTTCAATGCCATTATATATATATAGACAATTTTATGAAAACAACATTAAAAAAAAAAGCGAATTAATTATAGGACAGTGATACTATGCCACAAAATTTGCCCCCACAACCCTGTGATGAGATGACATGTGGATCGGGAGGGTCATTTTTTTTAAATGTTTTGGGTTGGAGGTATATTTGTAAAAGTTTTTATGGTCATTTTTGTAAATATTTTTTAAGGTAGGGTAGATTTGTAATTTTTCTTAAAAATAAAGGATATTGTTGTAAAATTTTCTGCAAAATGAGATATTTTTGTAAATTTTTGGGGCCATTGTAAGTGGCAAGATAAATTTTTACTTAATTATAAAGCACGTTGACAATTTTATTGGCAGCAGGCGACTAACGCCAATCATTCAATGAAATATAAAAAGAATGACTAACGCCAATAATATATCATTTAAAATTTCCAGATGTTTTCCTAGTTCAATCCATAGGGACCGGGTCAAGGTCAGCTGCTCTTTTCCTGGCGTCATATCATCAGTTGAAGATTTTTTTTTTCTTTTCTTTTTCTTCCCTTGTTTGGAAGGATATTGACAACCAAATTTTGTGACAACTCAAATGAATACAAACTAATTAAATCTCTAAAATAGAAACTTTCGTACAAACACATTTGTAGGTTTATAAATAGATTGTGTTTCAAACTTCAATCAATTTGACTGTTGTTTGATGCTCCATCTAATCTCTATTATATTACAAAATATATTTTATCAAGTTCCCAAAATTTATAAATAATTATGGATGTATGTAAATTAATAGAGTTATTTTATGGTACACCGCGGTGCAAAACACGTTTTGGCACCACCATCTAATCTCTATTTCCAAAAGTCAAATGACCAAACCGATTTGCTCAACACAATCTAGATATTGAGATCATGCAAAGTACCAAGTTTTACAATTTTTGAAAATTTTTAACTATTTTTTCATATTTTTCAAAGATGGGTACTTTCTTATATCTAAATGACATTATTTTATTATTTTTTTTGTCCATATTTCAAAAATCCAAAAAAAAAAGTCAAAAAATTCTAAAAATTGTAAATTTTGGTGTCCACCATCTTTTAATATGTAGAACGTGTTGGTTCAATTAGATTTGGTATTTGAAATTTAGTTTGTGAGATTTTGAAAATGAGTGGTACAAAAACCCCATTTGCACCGCGGTGCACCGTATCATAACTCAAATTGATAAGTCTCAACAAATATAAGTAATTTTAAAAATCATATTATTATATATAGGTAAAAAGGTAATTCGTTTCATTTTAATTATAATTCACAGTAAAGTATTAGAGAGAGCAAATAGCATCAGGGATTTTTGTCACAAAATATATAGTTTGAGAGGTAATTTTGTCTAAAATAAAAGTTACGGTGACACTTTGTCAAAATCCGAAAATTATGAACCTTAGGTCATTATCTCTCGCTTTTTTTGGCACGTGTTATGAATTGCTTTATGGTGACCTCATTAATTCATGAAGCTCCACAAAATGACGAAAACATATGCTTAGAGATAAAAAAAATATTTATTAAAGATGCTAGTTTAATTTGCTAATGATCTGGACAACATCAGGTTATATATATATATATGAAAAGACAGCAAAGTATGGCCAAAATAGCTGGCGGTGTCATCTCATTATTGAATAAAGATGAACAAGAAATATATACGACATATCCCTGACAAGCGTAGTAAGTTAAAACACTAAATCATCTTAAAGCAGTAGTGTTTGATAGTAGTGAAGTAAATAGATGAAGTAAAGTTGATAGAATACGCAAAAGATGTGAAAAGTTGGTAATTTAGTTTACTACACCTATATATATATAGTTGCGTTAATTTACTACACCTTAAATCATTTCTGTTTGATGACTTAAAGTATCTTAAATCACTCTACTACAGTTTTACTACACTACCAAACGGGCTGTATGTACGGTAGCAATGTGGAGTAGTTCATATTCTTGGTAGATTCTTTTTGTCTAATGTGGTGTATATACTGCTTGTATTCTTGTTATATAGGACGTAGATATATAACTCATATGTAGAGTCGACTCATATATTAGTGTACTAACAATAATTGTTCCCAAATATCTACTAAAAGTATTATTACACTGAGCTAGGTTACCGTGTTATGCATAACAAACTGACATTCGTATTGTGTGCTCATATCTCAACAACCGTAACTCCGATGGCTGATCCGGTTGGACCGGTTCTACATATCGAAATCTCTAGGATACAAATTTTTTTCTATTTTTAGAGATTGTTAACTATTTTTAACGATTTTTGAAAGATGATCAAGTTAGAGAGAAGAGTTTTGAGTTATTAAAACTGTTGAAATTGACTCAACAACAAGTTTTTTCTCTGTTGCAGACTTTTGATTTCATAATAGCTATTCTACGGAATTTGAAAAATCTTATTCTTAAGTTCAAATCGTTCTGGGTTATCTCTCTGGCAATATAAGTCGTAATCGTATACGTGTGTTACTGGAAATAGAGTCAAGAAATAATAATAAAATAATCCATGTGAAATTCAAATTCAGAATCGTTTTTTCAAACACTATTTACATTAAGCAATATGGGTAAGAGTGATTTGTACCCATTACCTCTATATGGTAGTGTATAAAAAAAATATTTTATTTTAAAATAATAGAGTTAATAAGTAATAATTTTGTACTCTTTCCAATATATTGTATGATAATTTATGTTTTTCCAATATAATTTATACTATATTTTATCTTTTAGAAACAATTTGTCTTTCTTACAAAATTCAATATACAAATATAAACAAATTATTGTATTATTCGTTATATGTATACCATTACTCACTTGTTACCTATTTATTTTAACGGGTAGGGATAGGGTACGGGTAAGTCAAATTTTAACGGATATAGGTAGGGTACAGGTATAATCAATTCTAAGCAAGTATGGTAGTAAAAATGCTCCTATCTTATTCGTACTGTACCATTGACACCCCTAACGATAACATTATGCCGATACACTCAGTTTATTTTTTTTTTCTTTTTTTTTTTCAAAAAAACTTGTCATTGTGTATGTAGCAAAAGCTAGGAATTATGCATGCAAACTTGAATCGCCGGATTAAACCTATTCTTTGATATCAAGTCGCGGTTCAATACTCGGTTCAGCAATTAAATTTGAACCGATTTATGATCCCTTCGTCCAGTTCAATGTAGCATGTCCCTTTCTCTCTTTCTTTCATTGTCACACTTTTGTTATAGCTTATTACGAATACTAAACTTACTATGCAAACTAATATATCTATTATGCAACTCATTTAATACTCAATTTTTTATTGTAGAATGCACATTGATAAATGTCTATTCATTAATTGGTTGTTAAGTTTTCTTATCCACATCAGAAGGCCAGACTAATCGACTGATGTCACCACTATATATAAACCATGAGGTGTTTGCTATGGACAACCGTTCATTTATAATCGAGCGATTCAGATTTTAGAGATTAAGCATCTCTCTTTACTTCTGCCCAAAGAATATAATGTGACCATTTGATTCAGACAAATGAAAAGTCCGTATTTCTTCCAATCCATCCATAGAAAAATTAACCATAAACCAAAACTTAGCTGTTGTTTAATTAATCTCTAGAGGGACAAGAGCTTATATGCAAACCCAAGATCCCCATGCTATGAATTTGATCTAGTGGGGAACTCCTGTTCCATGTTTTAATGTATAAAAGGCGGAGAAGATTCAGGACGTACGGGACATTTTCCGGTAATCCGGTAATGTCGGGGCTCACAATATAATGGGGTCAAAAAAACGAATATTATTCAAATTATAATTATTTATATTGATGTTTATTTTGTACAGAGAAAATAATATAATATGGGCATATATGATATATGGTTTCATATGGTTCTGTACTTTAAATAAAGTGATAGTATCCAAAATTTAAAAAGTGGAGGCTTAATTATTATTGAGGAGGGTTCCAATGCCTCTATTTTTTGTGCCTCCATCGTGCCTCCACTTTTTAAATTTCAAATAACTCAAAATTTAAAAATAATTTTGCAAAACAAAACCGTTGGATTTAATCTATATCATTTCATTTATATGTATGTAAAAAATCATCAAATTTAAATATTATTTTGTTTGACATCAAGGGCTTCAAAAAAATACACTAATATGAACAAATTCTAGACGTTGATTTTTATAACTCATTGTTTTATATAAAATAAAATAAAAAAGTGGAAAAAATTGTTATGTACACGTAGATAATGTCATATTGATCAAATCTAACGGTTTTGTTTTGCAAAATTATTTTTAAATTTTGAGTTATTTGAAATTTGAAAAGTAGAGGCATGGTGGAGGTACAAAAAATGGAGGCACTGGAACCCTCCTCATTATTATTACATTCATTAAAAGACACATGCAAGCAAAATATGGATGAATGGAGAATTCAAATTTTCTATAAGAAATTAGAGCGAAATTATAAACTATAAAACCACCTTTTATTTTCTTTTCATTGATCATTCAGTAATTTAAAAGGTTAATAATAAGCATTTTTAGGTTAATCTATTTAAGGAATGCCAATGGGTTGCGTTGGGTCGGATCAAGTTATCATTATATTATTATTAATTGGGGTCGATCCATATCTGACTCGATTAGTTTTGGGTCAAAATTGTTTGACCCGTATCCAACCTGACTCGGCCGGAACAAATTGATTAAGTATATGTTAATAATTTGAGAAAAGCTTTCTATTCCCTTAATCCTGTCCGGTTGTCCCCCTTAAACGTCCCCTTCAAAGAATTCAGTTCAAGATTCATATTCAAACCACTTAATCAGATATTTTAGCTTCAAATGTCGAGTTCCAACACTGAATTTATTGCATCATGGTGTTGTTGTGAAAAATCTTGGATGCGTAGGTATAAACACTAGAGATGTTCATGTGTTCATATCTGATATATATACTATGAAACAACGCTAAATTAATTATTGCATCCTATATGTTCATATGTGTTGAAAAGTCAGGTTCCAACACATTTCGCTAGTGCATCCTAGATTCCACACTAGTTAATAATAATCAGCCTTAACTTCAGTTTAGTTTCGTATGTGTTGTTTCAAAGTGTTCATATCTGATATACTAGAGATGCACTACCGAAATATATTTATGGAGGGTTTTTGTGAGATACAATTAGCTTGGCTAAAATTATTTTTACATTATAATAAACATGCATCAATTAATCTATAATTGATCATAATTATTACCAAAATAAACTTTAATTGGTGTTTAATATTAAATCAAACCAAGGAAACAAACTTGAAGGGATCATTTTTCTTAATTTCATTTAAAAGCTTTGCACCTATATCCGACTCATTTATCTTCAGATTATTTTGGGTTAGATAAAAAATTGACACGCATTTCACAATCTTTTATGTACGTATATATATACTAGCAGCATACCCGCGCGATGCGGCGGACAACTATTATATATATTATGTAATTTTTATTTTCATTCAAATGAACAATATAATAATCTCACAAAAAATATATTACTTATATAATGCGAAATGCAGAGAGAGAGTATTATGAAAGTTTGATATTTGTATTATCTAACCATTTTTCATGAGACCGCCTGAAGATATCCAGTCCTTAGGTGTTTTTTAAAATAGAGAGATATTTGGATCCAAAATAGATATCCATATTTGAAAATGTTCATTATCCAAAATAAGATTAATTATGGATCATGGATATCCAACCGTTGATTTAATACCAGATTCATCATGCACCACAGATCTGACGGCAAAATACAATCTGGACCCTCCATTTTTCGTGAGACCGCAATGTAGATCTCCATTTCTTGCGTGTTTTTTAATATAGAGAGATATATCAATATCTGCCGGAATTTTACTTATGAGGTTAATTAATTAGTTCAACAGGCAATTTGATGCCTTAAAATATATAAGGAGTCCTATTGTAATATTTTCCGCAACGTCCAACGGACTCGTGACTCGTGAGTCGTGATTGGTTGGCGTGTGTGTTTGCACATGCAATTAGCACTTAATTATCTCATTAGACCATTAATTAACTTATTTTGCGAACCCCACGCTACACGACACTTTAATTATAAAAGCATAGATTAATGGGAAATTATATTTGCCCCCTTAACTACACCATTTATCCATCTCCCAAACTAAATTGGTAATATTTTCTCTTTCTTTCTCATATTCTCATAAATTTTGAGTGAATTTTTTTTTATTCTTGATCTTTCTATTGTACATATATATAAGTGTTTTGTTTGATTGAGGATGTGAATTGCAACCGGTAAAAGTGATTTGTTGTATTTGAAAAAGAATTTTTAACTAAAAATGTATTGGGGTGCGATTAAGAGGGTTTTTTAAGGGGTGCAGTTATCAACTCCCTAAATTAATTATACCTGCTTTTCACAAATAAAAATACTTAATAGTACATTTGAAAACTTTATTTAAAGAAATCAACAGCATAGATCTGGCGGCAAACAATTGTAACTAAATAATTAAGCAAGCATGGATCTATATTAATTCTTATCTTAAACGAAAATGGAAGTTAAAGTAAACATGTGTTTAGATCTGGATCTGCCTACGCTATGAAAGAAATTAAGAACTAGGTATATATATATAGCGCCTAGCAGGTAAACATGTGCAAGTTAATTATCTTTATAATCAATTCAGTTAATTTTTAAGTTGATACTTCTTAATTTCATTCAAAGAACGAAATTGGCTTTTGTCAGATTGCGCCGTTTTTTTAGAAATGAAGAGCATTAAACTTAACTAGTATCCGTAGAAAAGTTATTTATACATTTCGTCTATAGGTTTCATTTCAGGTTTCATTTCAGAATATACTTGTTACATTTCAGAATGCATATGTTATATTCTATAGATGCAAGAGGTTTCTCTTAAACTTAGCATATTGTTATCACGCATTCGTTGAGAGCTGAATATATATTTTATTTATTTTCATTATACGTATAGCATTTTCCTTACATATATACTCTAAATTTTAATGACACGAGGGAATAGTCATGAGTGCAATATATGGTCCTTATTTTATTTTCAAAAGAAATAAATGGTGATCCAATTATGTGGTAGGTTAGGTTCGCATGTTTCAATTCGATATATTTAGTATTTCCTCTTACGATCAAGTTTTAACTCGTTAACTTTGTTTATTATATTACATTCCTTAATTTTCTTCTCACACATCATTATTTTGGATTCCATATCTTCTGTAGCGCTGCATTGTATAGCGCAGGATGTGAACCATTGGATCATCTCGAGATTCGAGCTAACACATATCTCGAGGTGATCTAATGGTTTACATCCTACGCTACACAATGCAGCGAGCGCTACAGATAGGGGTGAAAACGGATCGGATATTATCCATCCGTAGCCGGATTCATATTCAAATTTTTGCGGATATGGATATCCGGATACGGATACGGATAAAATTTATGCGGATACGGATACGGATACAGTTTCCGATATGGAAACGGATACGGATAATTATCCGAATCCGGATATTTTGGTAATTCGGATATCCGTTTTAAAGGCTTATTATATGTCTTTCAATTGGATTTTTTATGTAGATTTCAAATTTAATGAAGTTTATATCTAATTAGGCTTTACACTTTATCTTTTTTCTAATTTTTGATACTTTTAATTAATATTGTAATAATAATTATGGATTTTTCTTAACTAATATGTGATTATAGTTTGATGATAATGATCAGCAATGAACTAATAACATATTTATGATCAGTGATTAATTTTTACAGTAATTTAACTATTTTAGTTAGTGATTTATCATGAAAAAAATTATATACAATATATTTTTAATAATAAGTCTAATATCCGAAGTATATTCGTATTCGCATTCGTATTCGTTAAATATGTGATCCGCATTCGTATTCGTTTGATATCCGATCCGTATTCGTATCCGGAACTATCCGTATTCGTATTCGTATCCGAAAAATTAAAGCAGATACGGATACAATTTTAACAACTATCCGTTGATATCCAATCTGTTTTCACCCCTAGCTACAGAGGATGAGCACTCGTTATTTTGATATATAAATAGCAAATTTATCGCTCAGTTTATTGTATAGAAACAAATCTGGCCTCCGATTATCACAAGTCACAACATTCATTCTATTTCTTTGTTTTGCGAATAAACCCAGTTAAGTTAAGCCTGTCTATTCTTCACATGGGTTGGACGGTTGGACCTATACTACCAAGATCCGTAATTCAAACATGCATCTTATGATTATAGCAACTAATCCAAACATGAACTTAATCAAGATCCGGCCCAACAAATTTGGGCCCATAAAAGCCCAACTCATCCCTGTTAAAAGTAAACCACTCTTAAATCTCGGCCCACAAACTCTTTTGTAGTTCCGCTTCAGCCTTTTAGCTTTAGATTGCGACTCTTCTCTTCTTGCTTCTTTTCTTTCCCTCCATTTTCTTCCTCAACAAACAAATTTGGACCCTGCTTTTCTTGATCCGACGGTTTAGAAACACCGAAGTACTTTGAGATCTGGGCAGTAAAAATCGAAGTGCTTTGAGATCAATGCAGCAACTGATACTGACCATCCGATCGGAAAAGCATGGTCAGCAGATTCGGATCCTAATTACTTCATGATACATCAGAACATTTTTGCTGGTCGTTCACCTGCTGGTACTAGCTTGAGATAGAGAGTACTTAAAGGTGTTTTCATATAGAGGTGTGCTGGCAGGACAGGATAGTTTGACCAGTTTAATTTGTCTACTTGCTAAAGATAATTGAAATTAGGAATGGCTTTCAATTGGAGTGGTGCTAGGAACAAAATGGCATGGATTGATTGAGCATTGAAGCTCAAATGCTTCAATATTTTCTCCTTGACTTGTTGTTTACTTGTTTTTGTACTTCTTATACTTGCACGTTTCTGCCTCAGGTTCAGGACAACAGATTTCATGCTATAATTTTCTTTGTTATATTACAAAGGTATGATAATATGTTAAAGAATAGGATAGAGTTAGAAATAATAAGCCCAAATTGTAAAAAAGGGGCTTCTATTTTATTTTTTCTGTTTTAGGAAAAGTGACCGTTGTACATAAGGCTATATAAGCCTCCTCCTGATATTGTAACACTCAGATCAATAAAATCAGTTTTATCGATCATCATTGTAAACTGTAAAAAACCAACATAATATTTTGTTATGTAGAAGTTGTTTTCCTTTCCTTTTTTTTTAAAACAAAAAGAAAGAAAGAAAGAAAAAAGGTGAATAAATTTACCACCACCTATTTATTCAGACGAGATTTTATGTTGATTTCCTTAATTCTAAAGACACTGTCGTTTATAATTTTACTTTGTCAAGACTCAAGAGTTTAGCTCTAAAGAAAATTGATTGTATATGTTGAGATTTATGTGCTTTTATTATTTATTTTTTTAGTCGTGTTTTATTCATTTTATTTTGGTCCGAAGTCGAACAAAACAAATTTGACCAACTTTCACGTGAAATGGTAGTTAATGTTTTTCTTATTAGTTCCGAATTATATATAACCCCTCATGTTATTAGGACCACATTTGCCTTTCTGTGATTCTGTCTTGTTATAAAGAAAACAAACAAACAAAAACAAAACAAAAATAGGAGATAAACTATGTTATAAATTAACTACAAAAAGTTCTTGTTTTAATTTGTCCATTAACCAAGAACCAGCCTTTGGTGTAGTGGCTAAGGGCAATGCTCTCCGTGTGGGAGGTCGCGGGTTCAAAACCCGGATGGGAGGTCTTTTATAGACATTTAAATTTGAGTGGCTTGACCCTCATCTTTATCTCAAAAAATTTGTCCATTAACCGCCCCTTAAAAGAAAAAGGCCCCATTTGACAAAAGAAAATTATTTTTTCTAAAAGGGTCCATATATAGTGGGTCTTTACGGGCCGATCTTATTTCATGAAGTCCATACGCATTTAACATTTTGAATGCAACATGAAGTCCATCATATATGAAGGTTTCTTATTCCACGAGTTTTTCTTTTTTTTAGATTCAAGTGGATATTTTCCGCCATCTCCCATTTTTTTTAGGAGATATCTGTGTCTATGGAGGATTGAACCCATAACCTATAAAAAGTCATCCTAGTTAGCTACCACTTTAGCTACTAGTCCATTTGCATTCCACGAGTTTATCTACTTTTAATTACAACTGCACCTGCTATTTAAGATTGGGGGATTAATAAAAGGGAGGTGATAATTGTCCCCTTAAAAACCATCATTATCCATCCCCAATACATTTTTAGTTGAAAAAATTTTTTGAATACAAAAAATCACTTTAGCCAATTGCAATTCACATTCTTAACCGAACAAAAGACTTATACGATTCACTCATATTTTTTGAGGGCATGAGAAAAGATGAGAAAAATATTACAGATTAAGCTTGGAAAAAAATATGGAGGAAAATTAAAGGTACAAAGATAATTTCTAATATAATGTAAGTGCTCACAACAATTAAAAAAGGGTATAACAAACTGGCATTGCACAATCATATATAATCTTATACGACTCGAAAGGTCAAAAATCTTATCTCGTGCTTAATTATTGCGTAACATGAGTCCAAAAGTGGTCCGGACACAAGTCGTGTTCAGTTTCGTCTTTCGTAATCATTTTTTTCCTTAGGCCGTTTCCGAATGGGACGAAACAAAAAGAGAGTCAATATGACAATATTCTTTTGCAAATTAAGAACCAGCCTTTTCATTTAGTGGTAAAGTACAACGTTCTATGTGGGAGGTCGAGGGTTTAAAACTAGAGGTGGTAGATTCCTGGGTCGGGTCGGGTCGGGTACTGAATTGACGGTTGCCGGCATTTTTGTCGGGTCGGGTATCAGATTGACGTCTGCCGGCATTTTTTGGGTCGGGTTCGGATCGGGCGGGTTTTTCGTTTTTGGTCAGATTTTGCACCTCTATTCCCAGGTCGAGTCGGATTCGAATCAGTCTAACTTTCCCTAGAACACGGATCGGATCGGGTTCGGGTCAGTTTGACTTTCCCAGGATAGGTCGGGTTTCGGGTCGAGCGGGTCAGACAAGTTTTTCGGGTCGGGTGAGATTTTGCCACCTCTATTCAAAACTCGGATGTAGGTATTTTATAGACATGTTAATTTGAGTGGCTTGACCTTTATTTTATCTCAAAAAAAATATTCCCTTGCAAATTTATTATGTTAAACAGTTACTTGGACGTCTTTCCGGACTTCATTTTCAGATATATAAATGCGTGATGAAGAAAGAGCGAAGAAATTATAGATAGAAATAGTATTATTGAATATTATTATATATACACAGTAATGGTTGTACAAATATTCAATAAGTATATGAAAAAAATGATTTCAAATGTAATTGATTAAAAAGTTAGTGGACATCCCATATGTAAATGATCTGTCTTGATGTTTCATATTTAAAGTTTCAAATTAATACGGGTGATCCAAACGGATTAACTTTGAAAATTCCAAAAATCTGAAATGGGCTTTGTTTAATGTAGCTTGGCATGTCCCCGATGTGGTGAATTTCGTATTTGAGAACTAAAATTGGATTTTAAAATTTAAAATTATACATTTTATATTAATAAAAATCACCTGACTTGACCTCCTTTTTATCCAACTAATTTGATTACACGTAAGCATGAAAATTATTTAGGTGACGTCGAAAGTCTGGAAATTCAAGTTTTTTTTTTTATTTTAGTACCGAGTATAGAGTTAGGGCCGTAAACGAATCGAATCGAATCAAACTTGATCTAAATCGAACTTGAACTGAATCGAGCTGGAGCTAAACTGAAATCGAGCTAAAATCGAACCGAGCGAGCTAAACCAAATCGAACTATATATTATTACAAACAATTTTTGACAAAATTGTTCAAAATATGTGCAAATTACTATATATTAAGCTATTACGAATCAAATCCGAATCGAATCAAGAAAACATCGAGCCGAGCTAAATCGAACTCGAGCTAATAAAAAATCGAATCGAGCTGAATCGAACTCGAGCGAGTTACGGGCTAACAACTTTTCTACCAGCCCTAGTATAGAGTGGATCCACCAAACACACGGAATAATTGAAGTATTGATTGTCCAGTACTGGTGACTCGTGAAGTGTGTGCAGAAAGGATTAGAGTAATACCTAGCGTCTATAGAAAAACTGTCCATAGCGTTTATAGATTATATTTTATGATAAATCTGTTACACTTCAAGATGTATCTGCTACATTATTTATACATCTATATATGTATGGACGGTTTTTCAATGGAGGCAGGATGTTTCTCAAAGGATTATTTGTGTAAGAAAAAAACAGTGTACCAACCAACTGCTGTAGAACATGGAGCTTTTTTTTTTTTTTTTGAGGAAAAGAACATGGAGCTTTACTGCTTTAGCAATATCTTCATACTAGAAGCCAAAAGTGAGCATGGAGACAGTAATAATATCATTACTAAATCCAAAAAAAAAAAAAAACACAATTATCTCTTTTAGCTAGTAATCTTTTAATTTGAGAAACATGTATGTTGCGTCCATTAAAAAACCGTCCATACATCTATAGATGTGTACATAATATATATAACAGATATACTCCGAAATGTAACAAATACATCCTGAAACGTAATCTATGGACGCTATGGATGGTTTTTCGATAGACACTGGGTATCTGTTACTCAATTGAAACATCTCTGATCATATGTTATTTGTAGGCAACGGCAGTAAAGAACAAAAGGGTATACAGAAGTCAGGGTTTGTTTGGTAACATAATTCCAAATTTCCAACGCAGAACCACAAACAAACCAGTTGCAATTAATCAGTTTGAAATAACTTGTCAAACACCAGAAAAAAAAAATGCATATACAAATCATCTTATCTTAATTAGAGAAAATTCCCAATTTATTAGCAGTTATTTTTTTAGTTACATTGGATTGGAGTATTTTAATTGGGGAACTAATAATAAGTTCCTCTGTGTTACAAGATTTTGAGATGTATATACATTGACCAATAAGAAATGCTCAAAAATATAGAACATGAAATATTAGATATATAAATAACCTTAGTTTTCACTTTTCTAAGGAATAATTATAATTATAAGTTAAACTCTAGCTGTGATTTCTATTAGCATTTTTATTGAATACTTGCTTTTTCATATCTTAAAGAGGAGGGATCCGTTGACAATCCCTATTTTGACAATCTTGACAATCTAATATTTCAAAAATTTGTAAAAATTTATATAAATTCTCAAAAATAGAAAAAAGTTTACGGAAGTATTTCTTAACTTAGAGATTGATTATGTTTTCGATTATATTCAATTTAAGTGATATTTGATAGCTTTTCAAAGATCCGTTAAATTACAACCGTTAAAAAGTACACAAAATTTTGATAAGTCATCAAACGGTATTCAAATTGATTGAAATTTGAAACACTATCAATCTACATGTTATGTAATGCATCCCCAAATCTTTTTCCATTTTTAAGATTTTTTTTTTTATGAATTTTTACAAATTTTTTAAATATTAGATTGTCAAGATTGTCAAAATAGGGATTGTCAAGGGATCCCTCCTCTATTTTAAATATCCAATTATACAAGTCAATAATTTCACTAATATTATGGCAATTAATGAAGTAGTTCATTTGTCTCAATTGAGTGGGTACTGTGGAGTCCACTAGTATTAATTTGCATTTTCTTGAAATTAAGTCAATTTATTATTTTATTTGTTTGTGTGCTTTATTTGCGATCTAATTAAATTAATTAATTTATTAATAAGTACCAGATAGTTTTTTTAACATTACTAATACATATGAACTTGGCTTCGTTATTTATATGGCTCTCATAGTGCATAAATATATGAAATCTATTGATAAAATGCAAATGTGGCATGAAATCATCTGGCAAGATATCCACATTTTTTTTTTAATAAAGATAAGGGTCAAGCCACTTAAATTTAAATGTCTATAAAAAATCTCCCATCCAGATTTCGAACCCGCAACCTCCCACATAGAGAGCGCTGCCCTTGACCACTAGACCAAAGGCTGGTTCTTAGATGTCCACGTTTTGGTTCTCATCCTCGATTTAGTTCATCTTATGAGAATTATATTGATGATGATCGTAGGAATAATAATTGGCAAGTTTTTTGTCACGGAATTGGCAAGTTTTTTGTCCTGCTTTATTAAAATGTAATAAATAAAAGTTTACCTATATTCATCTGTCGTCTCTATGATACCAGGAAACTATTTTCTTAAATACTTTTTTTTGAGTAAAAATAAGGGTCTAGCCTTATTTTTGCAAATTTTATTAATAAAAAAAATATTTACAGACAATAGTAATAATAATAATATATTAAAAAAACATATTTTCTTAAATATATATAGTAGTTAATTAAATTACTCAAAAAACAACAACAGTAGTAATAATGATGATGATGATGATGATAATAATATATTTGTTAATATGTTTTGTGATCTGTTTCCATACCGGAAATGGAACGTACAAAAAGATAATCAGTAAACCCGTACGTAATAATTGAAAAAAAAAAAAAAAAAAAAAGGTGAGAATCAAGGAACCATTGTTCCATATCGATCTCACATGGTGCAAGCTGGTCCACCAATAATAAAATCTAAAAACTAACAATATATAGTGCAAATCTGGTCTGATTGGTTTACAGCGAGTGGATATTACATTTACAGGATTAGATATATCAGAATTAATAGCAGTAATTTAATCCCTTCCATAAACAGCAAAGAATTGCATCCCTTTTAATTGCAAACGTGATGATAATTAAGATTCTTTTAAAAACAATCATCCACGTCGACAACGATAATATATAGCAACAATAGCATCATGCTTACTCCAAACAATTATTATTTTGTAAAAGATGTTACCGATACCAAACTTGATATCATTTTGTTAGTATTCATATTAAATAAACCGCTATTCATATTAATAACTTTATTGTGCCACTTATTTTGTGCATTGGACTGTGTATACTGTAGATACAAAATAAGTTGCATAGTAAACGAGTAATATGAATATTTATATACTTAATATAATATTAATATTAAATTAATATAAATGTATGGAATTTTGGTATCTGTGTATTAGCTCCCTTATTTTATTTTATTGTAAATTATATTTTATTGTAAATTGGTGGCAACGGCATCGCTCTTGTGAAAATTCTTCCCAATTATTCCCTTCAGGGTTTATATATATATATATATATATAGTGAGGCTATTGCACTTCACAAAGCGCAGTGAGGTAGTACGCTTCGGCCCCGTATCGTAAAACCGTAGCTTAAATGACCAATCCAAGTTGCCACTATAATCTTGATATTGAAACCTAGTTGCATACCAAAATTTTCTATTTTTAGAGTTTTCTAACTATTTTTATGAATTTTTGAAAAATGACCCATTTTATGTACAAAATTTTGTGCATTTTCTATACAATTTTCAAAAATCCAAAAAAATAGTTAGAAGACTCTAAAAATGGAAAATTTCTGTAATCTACAAGCTTTCAATATGTAGGTTGTGCTGAGCAACCTAGATTGACCATTTGAGCTACTGTTTTGCGATACGGGGCCGAAGCGCACTACCACACTGCGCTTTGTGAAGCGCAATAACCTCACTCTATATATATATATATAAATATGAGCTAGACTATTATACTAAACGTTAGCATTTCAGTCCGAAATGCTAACGGCTCAAAAATTATGTTATTGTGTCCGAAATCACGATTTATGGTGCTCAATAAATTCTTTATATGAAAATATTGGAGAATACAAAAAATTTTTCATTTTTAGGTTTTCTAAGTATTTGTTTTACAATTATGAAAATAGCATGTACAAGTATTAATATTTTATTAATATTCATGAGCTTTTTTTCTAAAATTCAAAACAAGTACTTAGAAAACTCTAAAAATGAAAAATTTTTGTATACCCCAATATTTTTATATAAAGAGTTTATTGAGCACCATAAATCGTGGTTTCGGACACGATAACATCAATTTTGAGCTGTTAGCATTTCGGACCGAAATGCTAACGTTAGTATAATAGTCTAGCTCTATATGTATGCATGTATATATATATATACATATATATATAGAGAGAGAGAGAGAGAGTTAGACTATTATACTAACGTTAGCATTTCGGACCGAAATACTAACGCCTCAAAATTAATGTTCTCGTGTCCGAAATTACGATTTATGGTGCTCAATAAATTCTTCGTATGAAAATATTGGGGAATACAAAAAATTTCCATTTTTAGAGTTTTCTAAGTATTTGTTTTGCATTTTTAAAAATAGCATGTCAAACATCAATATTTTATTGATATTTATGAGCTCTTTTCTAAAAATCCAAAATAAATATTTAGAAAACTCTGAAAATAAAAAAATTTTGTATTCTCCAATATTTTCATATAAATAATTTATTGAGTACCATAAATCATGATTTCAAACACGATAATATAAAATTTGAGGCGTTAGCATTTCAGTCCGAAATGCTAACGTTAGTATAATAGTTTAACTATATATATATATATATATATATATATATATATATATATATATATATATATATATATATATATATATATATATATATATGTTTCTTTCTTAATTATGGATAGGCTTGTGTCTCTCATTTTTTTTTTTTCATTCCTTTCTTTTTTTTTCTTTGCCATTAAATCAATTGATCCTCTCATGCCCATAATTAGATGTAAAACGAAAGGAATATTAAAGAGGAGTGATCATGTAAAGGCATATACCCTCATCATGAAAATATGGCCTGACCATATAAACAAAAGGAAAATTAGCGGTCAACTAATTTGCAATTGGATCGATACACAACGCAATTATCACAAGTTTCCCTAATTAGGTATAGTTAATTGTTTTTTTGTTACTATTTAATTAATTAATGGGCTACCCTTTTCTCTTATAAATTCAATTAAAAAGGAAAAGTATTGAATATTAATTTAGTTTTATTTGTTACCATTAAAAATAACGTTCGATCAAAAAAAAAAATTCTATATGCAATCTTCAAAAACTATGGCTTATAGTTGTTATTCATTAATTGTTGATTGATGATCAATTGTTTTCTAAATTATTAATGTTTCATGCATGTCGTATACAAATGATCTGATCTTAAAAAAAAAAAAAATTAATTAATTAAAATATACTTGGGAGTTCAAGAAGATTATTTACCGTAAAGTTTGATTTTCTCTGTGATTATTTTAGTTGGGATAAAGATAGCAGTTCAATATATAATTCAAGTTTTCCAACTTCAAATATCCATAAAGAATCTCTAAATTTTGAATCTCAAATATGTGATATGTACAATAACAAATGGTTGTGTCGAATTGTTAAAGTGATTTGTGAAATTACTCGAATAATTTGAATCAGTATATATGATACTTTATCCTTCCTATAAAAAGCATATTAGAAAAAATGATATGAAAGGGTTATCCACCTATATGAGCCGTTAATTATTTTCTTAGATAAATCAGAACCATTGATTTACTTTAATGTTCGTTGACGTTAATGTCTCAGCCCATTAATATTTAAGCCTCATATCAATTTTCTCAATATAAGGCTCATTAAATATTATCTTAAAAAATTATAACAAGAAATAACAATTTCAGCCCAAAGCAAGACGTGGGCTCTTTACTAGTTTATTAAAATGTATTTCACCTGTGACCTGTTCTGTCTATAAGTCGCATTTCCAATAAAACTGACTTGTAGAAAACATCTATAATATATATGTTGTGTTAACTAAATATCCTTGAAGGATCGCTCAATTGCTTTGCAGCGTCTTATTTTGTTTGGTTGTGATATCAGTAAGTTGATACATGCGTATTGGGAGAATTGAGAAACCGTTCATACATCTATAGACATGTACGGAATGTAACAGATACATACCGAAATGTAATAAATACAATATCATAAAATATAATCTATAGACGATTTTTTTATGGACGCTATGGACGCTAGTTAGCTATTACTCGGAAGAATTTGGGTGTTGGAGAGCATGTCGAGGCCTACGTACTCAGTGCAAATTAAAGTGACCTAGTGAATTGCTTCAGATAAAAGTTTAACAAATAACATACATGAATAATCTACTTTAATTATATTATATGACAAGCTGTAATCCTGAGCTGAGTGTCGGCACTTATTATCAGTCTCCATAAAAACAAAATCATGAGAGAAAGAAATTCAAGCACAGCCGCATAATAAATCCAAATTTTCATATCCAATCATGTATCATGTCTCACTCAATTCCAAGCAACATTGGTATATTTTTTTTTGGTACCAAGTTACTAACAAACATTTAACTTAATAGTTCCCCTGTAGACTGTACTGGTACTGTAGAGCGTAGAACTGTAGTCGACCTTGGTTCCCAAGATCTACTTGTCCCTGTTTATTCTTTCAAATTCAAAATTACAATATTAATTTGTTCATTTAATTATGTACCTATATATCACATCCCTAATTACATACACCAAATCTTATTAGTTCTTCCCAACAACATGATGTAATGTAACAATGTAACATAACAGAAGAACATGATTAGTTCGGTTTCCTGCAGTTGAGTCTGACCTCACCATTGGTACCGGTTAACGGGCTGATGTTCCCCATCTTGATCATGGCGCTAACGAAATCCGACGTGAAAGTCGTCGCGCTCGCACTGTACGTCCTGACGAGCGAGTCCTGGGACCCGCCGTTGAACAGCTCCTGGTCGGAGTGGAACAGCCCGCGTTGTGCCACGAGGTTCTGGTAGTAGGCGTTGTCGAACCTAGTCGGGGTCTGCACATCGATCGGTGCAAGATTGCTGTCGCCGCCCGACTGCGGGCACGTCTGCTTGCGGGTTGCTGCGAATGTGGCGTTTATGTTTGTGTCGCTGTAGATGTGGCTCCGGAAGGTGACGCACCGTGCCTGACCGATGGTGTGGGCTCCCGAGAGAGCCGTCATGTCCTTCGCATTCAAGCCCTTGTTTGCGAACATGGTGACCAAGGTTTGCAGACTGGACCCCGGGCCAGGCAGGTTGCTGTTGGCGGCGCTTTGGCTGGCTGTTCTGGCGTCCCGGCGGCCTAGCAGTACTGTCCAGGTGGGACCACCAAGCTGCAATTGAATTGGTACAATTATTGCTATTTTGCATACAACGACCAAAGCAGTACTTCCTTTCAGGATGTATCTATTACATTTCGGAATGTATCTGTTACATTCCGTACATGTTGTATGGACGGGTTTTCAGTGGACGCAAGATGTTTCCTTTTTTTTTTTTTTTTTTTTGGCACACTTTTAAATTGTGATGTTGAAGAGAGAATGTAGTTTACCAAGTTAACGCCGTCGCGAGCGGCGAGAGCGAGTATGTCAGCGCATGAAACGGTCTGCTTGCAGGCTGCTTCAACTTGGGTCTTGATTGTGTCGATCACGTCGAATCCACGAGCAGAGTTCGCGTTCGGGCCTGCATTCTTCTCCCCGGTGAAGGTCGAGGTGTCATCGAGCAAGATTGAGCCATCACAACCCTATGAGACACAATAAAAAAAAAAAAAAAAAAAAAAAGAAGAAGAAGAAGAACATCAACAAAATTTCACATTATAAAAGCTTGATTATAAATTAATAATCATTTAAGGAATAAGGAACAATGATTATTACGTTAACGAAGCAATCGTGGAAGAACAACCGAAGAATCGACGCGCCCATGCGCGCCTCCTTGGCGACGGCCTGAGACATGGCACTCCTCACAACTTGTTGCAAATTGGGGCATGTTTTAGCATAAAAGGTAGAGGACAATTGCGCATTGGCACCTAATAAGGCAACTGATGAGAGAACCATGAAGCAGAACAAGAAAGCATTTGAGAAAACAGCCATTGTTGGTACCAGAAACAGGTACTGTATTTGCTGGTACTGGTACCAAATTACTCAATTAATTGGTGTTTGTTCTGAGTGTGTGTTGTATGTTAAGCAAGTGAAGTGGCCTTGTTTATATAGTGGTCTCGTTGCATGCTTGAGAGCATGGCATATTGGCATTTGACACATGCTCTATATATTTGTGTTGACTGGGAAAAATTTGAAAGAGGCTGTATTTTGCTGACCGGATAATCCTCTGCATGGGTATATTGTATAACAGAACAAAAAAATACTAGTTTCAATTGGCAACCTCTGTCAATTTCTCGAAAAAAGAAAAAAAATACAAGTTGGATAGTGATAGGAAAGAGAGGTGCATGGCAAGCATATTATATAAAAGAGTAATATATAAAAGAGTAATAGCCAGTGATCACCTCTTTTATCTATTCACTGGTCCATATTTTTAATGAACAGATATGAGATATCATTTTTCCGTGTACGTTTATATCTTTCCGATCAACATATATCAATTTCTAGTAAACATATACATTACAGTTTTCAGTAAACATTTATGCAACTGCAACAAGCACATGGACACATGTAGGCACATGCGGATGTGCCAGATTGTGAGAGAAGAATGGATGGGTGACCTACTTTATAGGGTGGACTCAACATGTTAATTTTCCTATATAAAAATCGATGGATAATTATAACAAAGTTTGTTAATAAATTAAATTTGAGAGATGATTGCCCCAAATTTAAAACGAGCTGCTGGCTAACTAATCGATGCTGACTGCCTAACACAAGATATATATATGTCTTTCTGTCATTATTTGTTCCACATGCTGTCTAAGTCTAATCCGAATTCAACTCGAATAATTAATTATGTCTGCATGCGTAATGAACAGAGAATATTAGTTAGTCGATACTGGTAACAGTACTCTAATTGGTTGACAATATTTTTCAATGGAATTCCTGAATATTATAGAGTAAGAGCTAGTGTCCACCTTATTACTAATCCACCAGTTCACCGTATTTTCAATGAACAAATATCATTTTTCAGTAAACATTTATATCATTCCGAAATAGATATCATTTTCCAGTGAACAGATATACTACATCTTCCGATAAACATTTATGCGACTGTAGTAAGCACATGGGTGTATGTGGTATGTCAAATTTGTGAGAGGGGTTGATGGGACGTGGCCTACCTAGTAGGGTGGACTCTGCGTGTTTTTCTTTATTATAGTTATTAATTTCATGTTTGGTTGGGCCTAATTCAATAATTATGGGCCATGAATTAATTAGTTTATGCGGCTGATCAGGTTGTAAATCCAAGAGTGAACAAAAGTATGGACAAAAGAGCCCATGCCATAACAATAAATTAAATTTAAAGTTGTCCATGTATACATATATTTTTTTTTATCAATAATCAAATTTTATTGTAATTTCATTAGTTGAGATGTACCATCATTTATTTTTAATAATGTCATAAATCATAATATATGCCAACCCGGTTTTGGGCCATATATATGAAGTTAAAGAGGACCAAACTTGCAATCTTTTTGCACATTAGAAGAAACAATATAATAGGCGGCTGTATTTGGCGTATTTCAATCCCCAGTTGCACCAATATAAATTATGCATTTCTTGACAAAATTCCGTTTCACACTTGACAATCTGTGACTATATATCCAAGTGGTGACCCCCTCCACCAAAAAAAATAAAGTGCAAAAGAGAAAATACAACTTCATTTATGCTATCACAATATTGTGAGCATATTTATTTGCACAAAATAATCTATCGTTTATGTGAACTGCTTCTAGAATCACCACAAAATTAAGTATCATGTACTACTGGTCCAAAAATTCATTATCCATTATTTGGGATGGTATAGGAATAGTCTGTTCTTGAGAATAGTAGTGTTGTTCTAATTCTAATGCAATCCAAACAACCAACTAATATTTGGGATTAGCCAAGAACAGAGCTATTCCACTACCCCGGTAAATACACGGAATTGTGAGACCAGCGTCCGAGAATTGCTTTGAAAAGAATCTTTTGTCCCAGGTCTTGCATTTTTTCATGAGAGAGACATAGATATAAAGAAGCTTAGTTTTGTTTCAATGCTTCGATTGCAAATCCATCACCAGGGCTTGAAATTTTCTTATCACTATTCCTCTTCCAAATATACAATCCAAACAACATTTTTTTCCATTAAAAATAGCACTAACTTTTACTATTCTCTATTTACTAATCCAAATTACTATCCTCACTTACTATTCTCTGTTCCTCTATTCTTACACTAATCCTTCACGATCCAAACGTACCCTATATATACAAAAAACAAAGAACTCAAATTATATCTCGGCTGTAATTAAATGCTTCATTTATTTTTTCTATACTGGTATCATGCACATATCTTTTAGCTTCGGACACACATATATATATATCTTTTAGCTTAGAACTGACATGTCCAAATCTCTTTTCACACCACAAGACTAAACTAATTTAAGCGAAATATTTCATTTCAAAATATAAACAATTAATTGCAATCAAAAATAAATAAAAAGAAAAAAGAAAAAATGGTGGCATGGAAAGGTGATAAGATAGCAGCCCATAACCATATATAAGAACCGGAGGAATTTTGGAACGAATAATCTTCAAAGTTCAAACCATTCCTCACATAAGCCAGCTCTATTAATTAATTGATTGCGACGTGTTGTACAGTTTTGGCAAGTAAGACTTTCCTGAAACAGGGTTCAACCTTCCGCTTACTATTTGCAGCACAATTCCTTCACGGTTCAAACTTCTGAATTGATAGCTTCATATATGATTCCATTGGTTTTTTTGTGGCTTCTGGTTTTTTAAAAGAGAAATTATCTCTGCCCCTTAACTTTAACTTCCCCCTATTTATCTCCAGTTAGATTGTTTGATATTCTCTCATTTTCTCTCGTACTCTCTCAATTTTTGAGTGGATTTTTTTTACTATTTCTCATTCTATCATACATGTACGAGTCTTTTACATGGTTAATAGTATGCATTTTGATCGTCAAAAGTGTCTATTACATACTAAAAAAAAAAAATTTCAACTAAATTATATTGAGAGATGGATAAGGTAAACATTTATCACCTCCATTTCTGAAAGAGAAACATCTTCTGTCCATACGTCTATACGTTCATAGACGTATAAGGAATATAACAGATACGTTCCGAAATATAATAAATACATTCTGAAATGTAACTTATAAACGGTTTTTCTATAGACGCTAGGTATTACTCTGTCTGAAAGAGAGAGGGAACCCAATGTTGACTGCCTCAACCCCAAATTGACTCTTGAAAAGCAATACTTCGGCGGCTGGAGCCCCACACAGTGCAGTTAGTCAATGCAAGGATATATATCAAGTGTTTTGGTTTTAGTGTTTAACTAGCAACTCATTAGTATAGACGTCCCTTTCTTATATCTTGTCATGTAATTCCAAGTTGAGAGTTTAAAACTTCAAAACTTTAAAACCGATTAAAACCCAATGAAACTAAGTGGATTATATTATCAACGTGTCAGGGTTTCAAGAAAGGCTTATCCATGTCAATTTTTTCAGATATGTTTGTTAATGTTAAATAATAGTCAGTCCATATCCTCTACCTAAACATTAATTAATATAACTGTAAAATCAAAGTTGGGTTCTGCTAGGACTTATTAATTATTAGGTTAAATGGCCCAATCTGCAGGAATTCCTTGCATCCAATTATTAGTTGTGATATGAGTATTTATTCTTTTTTTTCTCAAAGAAGTTATGCCAATGAATACATACATAATTTTGTCTAGAAAGTAATATTGTATTTGTAATTAAATGTTTCAATAGTTCAATTATTTAAACTTAGTAAATAGGTTTTTTTCTGTAAAATAAATAGTTCAATTATATTTGGACCAAAAATATTGCACTTCTTTTTTTTTTTTCCTTTTTTTTGAAGAACAAACAATTGAATTTACCTAATTATTATTAAATACTTCAGGTCCTAACTCCGACAGTTCGGACCAAACCAATATTATTAAATTCACCTGACCATTAACTACTTGCAACAGAAATGACGTTACCTTCTCGCTGTTGTCAAAAAAGTTCAATACCAAGATGCATGACCGTACAAAATCTTTATCCTTACTACTAATAAAATCATATTGGATATTTTGACATCAAAGATTTATTTTCCCCTAAGCAATAAAGCTCAGTCATTGATTGTTTACTTAGATTGATCACCACTGTTGATATATATTAATGCCTGTTGGCGTTCTCAGCCCATATAAATTATCTCAATTTAAGGCTTATTACATATTATCTTAAAAGTATATTATAAGAAATAATAATTTCAGTCTAAAGGAAGGTATAGACTTTTTACTAGTAAGATAAAAAAAAAAAAGATTATTGTTGCTCTCGCCCACAGTAAAAATAAGTTAACAAAGTGAGTCAAGTGACCAATTTTTTTTTTTTTTTTTTTTGAGTGATCAAGTGACCAATTTCTCAAGTAAACAATTTGGTCAAAAAGTTACTACGGAATATAAAGTGATCGATCCTTTCTCCCAAAATTGTAGACAGCTGGGAACCAGCTGGAGTTCTAAACTTCTAATCAATCTTCTTTGCAACAGTTGCTCTTTAATTAATTACAAAAATAAAATCATTGTGAATGTCGATTTCATATATCGTCAGAGTTTTAGTGTCCACTCTACAGATGTCCATACTCTATAGAAGACATATAAAAGTATAAGTGTTATATTTTTTATTCCACTTGTTACCTCTCATGTGTCTTCTATGGACATCCATAAAGTGGACACACAAAGCTTCTCTACTTGAAATCAATTTCTTCAGTGTTCTATAGACATCCATAAAGTGGACACACAAAGTTTCGCTACTGGAAATCAATTTCTTCAGTGTTCTATAGACATCCATAAAGTGGACACACAAAGTTTCTCTACTGGAAATCAATTTCTTCAGTTGGCACTGTTACCCCCTCATTATTTTCAGTTTCCATTTTCCCAACTTTTTATTTCTGAAATTAAATTGCGTTTCTATGTACCTAAAAAATTAAGCTGGACCGTTCGACGTGATCAATTAATGTATAAGTGATTCAGCTGGATCGGTTAAGCAACCTTTCATTTAAATCGAGCGGTTCTTATCAAATATATCTCTTTAATTGTATCTGAAAAATATATCTTAACCATCTGATAATGAAAAACGAATAGTCCATATTTTATCCGATTCATAGCAGAATGAGCCTGGTATAATCACAGTATCACACCCAAAAAAAAAAAATCCAAAATCAAACATCAAAGTTAATGGACTTTGTATACATGAAAATTTAAACTCTTCCTTATAATTAAAAATTGGTCAATTGCATCAAATACCAGGCAATATATAAGCCTAAAAAACAGCATTAAGAACATCATAAAATACATAACTACAAATTATTAATTGGGCAGCAAACATGAACCATACTATTATAACACGTTCTCTGATCTGGGTCCCTAATCACTATAGGGCAGGTTCGGCAATCAAACGAGAATCAAAATTTGATCCGCACTAAGGAGTTCACGTTCGGATGTCTTGATCCATACAAAAATGCTGAGGAGGCTTGAGCCATGGGTTCCCCTTCCTTAAGAATCCGGGCAAGGGATCAAGCCGGGCAGCATAAGAGGCTTAAGGAGAGGTTCTTGATCCTCACTAAGGAGTATGTATTCGGACGGATTGAGGAGGATCAAAGCGTTGAGGAGGCTTGAGCCGCGTTGATTAAGCAGCAAGATTATACCTTGAGAATTCACATATATTTGGACCTGGAACAATTTGTATTTTGTACTTCAGCAATTTAATTGATTAAGCAGTACTGCATTATAAATTTATAATTAATTTGTTATGATTGTGTGTTTCCTGAGATGAAAAACCAGCAAACGGTGAAGGGGCGCACAAGGTTATAAATAGACAAAATGACAAAAATGGAGGCCAGAATGTGAACAGAAATGATACTGAATTGAAAGTTGATTAGCAAGTTCATTATGATATTATCTTAGTACTTGTGTCATCTTATCCGGTCTCAGGTTATATTGCTTGAATACTAGTAAAGAGCTCATGTCTTACTTTGGGCTAAAATTATTATATCTTATAATAAAAAGCTGAAAACTCATTCTTGTGAGAAAACTAATATGGGCCTTAAATTTTAATGAGTCGGGACATTAATGTACGTCAACAGTGGTGATTAATCTAAGTAAATAATCAATGACTGAGATTTCTCTTTTGGGGAAGATATAATTTTCATGTCAAAAAATTCAATCTCCTCTTTTATTAGGAGTAAGGATATATCATCCCAAAAGATATATAATATGCTTTAATTATTTTAATTTTTAATCATAGCTTTAGAACGAGAGAAATTAATATGCATAGTTAATTGCTTTCCATACATTATTAACTTTTTTTTAAAGGAAAATGCTATTGGGATACCGCAAAAGACACCGTCGGGGATACCATTAAACATTGATTGCCAATAAAAAATGTGATAAGTAGAATATTTAGGAGGTTAAGGTGAATATTTAGGTTTAGTTGAATTGGTCAAAGATCATGGTATCCCCGACGATATCCCTAGTGGTATCCGAATATCTGGGTTGTTTCTTAAATCAAGTTGGTATTCTGGTCGGTGGCGATCGATTTGGCGTTCGAATAGAATCAAGCCAAGCAGGCCTAACAAAGTTGGGCCTAATTGCTATGAATAAAAAAAACTATATACAATGTGAGCATACTAAACCGTTCGATTCAATTTACATGTTTATCAGCGGTGATAGTATGTGACCCCATCATTCTAAATATAACCAGAATAATATTTTTAGCACCTACAAGATTAAATCACAGTTGATCAATTACTAACAATTAAATCGTACGGCTCTTAAAATCCTTTGGACTGTCCAAATGGCTCTGGACAATATCCGATCCCATTTTCTTTCTTATAAAAGTTGAGATAATTTGAGAACCAGTTTAACAAAGATAATATTGCTCGTATTGGAGTCACGAGCTAGTTCGATATTGATCGATTAAGGAGAATTTTTTATGAACATTTGAGAATAATATAGCTTAGGCCTACAAACAAAAATAGAAAAGGAAATTAAAATGTTGGACCAACTTAATATATTTTTTGCCATATATATTAAAGAAATTAACAATACCGAATATATAGTTAATTTTATCCTTATTGTCTTGTCTAATGTTTTTTAATGGTTGTTCTATAATAAATAAATACATAAATTCTGCAACCGCACAAATTAATAAATAATTACAGAAGCAACAACATATTCCAGCTATCACTCATTTAAAGTGAAAATGAATGGTTTATATATCGACATTTAATTCCACGTCGATAGGTGATGGAGACCCCATTAAAAAGAGACCTTACGTGATAGTTTATTTTTCTATTTTTTTTTTTTCTGGAGATTATTCGTCTTTTTATAGCAGTTGGCAGGCAATAAAATATGACTGAGGATCCTTTGGTAATCTTCAAAATTATATAAAAACCCACAATGATTTTATTCTAGTTCAATTTGATGAATTATTAAATGACAAAAAAATTGCAAAATATTCTTAAAAAATAATAATTAATCTATAAGTTCAAAAAAAAAGTTTCTTTTTTATGAGTTTATTTAATTATCTTTAAATTTATTTGAAATTATTATCAAAATTCAATTGTTAATATATCCCAGTTCATAAAATATACTTGCCTCACAAAATATTTTGTATACAAGTTTATTGAGTAGTCAAAAAACACAGATCTATCTAATTGGGAAATTATTGACTAAATAATTACTAACTTTTTGTACAGAGGCAAAGGATCTCTCTATGTGACCTTGGCGAAGAATTAGCTCAAGTAATCCCTATTATAGTATATTAACAAGTTCTAACTTCTTAGAAATATGTATGACATTCTTTTGTATAGTACTAGTAAATAGCTTACACCTCGCTTTGGGCTTAAATTATTACTAGAAGAGGGCCTCGTTTTGCTTCGGCAATAATATTGAATTATATAATTTGATAATGTTGAGCAATTTGATTTTCTAATACTTTTAAATATATAAAAAAACTATTTTGATGGTCTTTGATATTATTTCAATGACGATAAAATTTTATGAAATTTGATATACTAATAATCTATAAATTAAAAAAAGTTAGTAGTCGTTTTCATATAATTGTAAATTGTCTGTCAAAATAATTGTTCTTGAAGAGATAGCATCCTTGATAGTGTCAAAGATAATAATATTCATACATTTTACTTTGCTGGTAATTTGTTAATATTAATAGGGCTTCAAAAATGCACTAATAAGAGGAATTCTGCACGTTGATTTTTTAATCTCGTTAATTCATATAAATTAAAATGAAAAGTGAAAAAAATTTATTATATGCACGAAGAGAGAATGTCATATTGATCAGTTTGATGATTTCATTTTGAAAGATTAGTTAAAAATTTTGAGGAGTGATCCAATAACCATAAATATTGATGCCCACATTAACAATTTTATTATTTATACATAATTTGACAAATGTAAACCGTTAGATGTATTGTAAAATTAAAATGATATAATTGTTTGTATACACATAAAATATAATATATCATATATACAACATATCCTATCAATTAGTTTTGTTATTTGCCAAAAAAAAAATAATAAAATACTGTAGCTAACACTGTAGTTGATACTGTAGAATGTCATCCGAGTTTAAATATACTATAATAGGATTTGGGACGGATTGCTTCAGTAAAATGAACAGTAGTTTTTTTTTTTTTTTTAAAGGATCCTTCAATAATCGTTTAAGAGAATAATCTAAAATATATAATTGTTGACATTAAAAATGTAGATAAACAATATACAAAATATAAGCTACAATATCAATTAGAAGTTTTAAACTATGAGAAGAAATTGGTTGACAATTGATAGTATCTCAAATTTCAATAAATTACTCTTTGATAGCTTATCAAAATTGATTTTGCATACTTTTAAAATGTTGCAAATTAATGAATTATCAATAGACTATTAAATAACACTTAAAATTAAATATAATTGAAATTATAGCCAACCTACAAGGTTAAAAGTACATGTATAATTTTTTTTTTTCATTTTTAAGAATTTTAAACAATACTTTAAAACTTATTGCAAACTTCATTGTCAAATTTGTCAAGATAACCATTATCAACTGATCTTCTCTACAACTATTGCTTAAAACTTCCTTCTGTATACTTCAATAATTGTATTCAAAAATATTAAATGTGCTGTAAACAACTTTTATCTTTACACAACAATATTTTGCTGAAGGTAGAAATGTCTAAATAAGCGATATTTACGTTTTAGAAAAATAACTACAAGATTCAACATCTTGGACAAGAAAAATTAAAAGTGTAAGTTTGTGGAGTTCATCAAAAGATTAAAATGAAAGAAGATTCCAATTCAAGATACAAATACATACCATGAAAATTTAATGGGCTTCGAACCATATGTCTTCTAAAATTATTACTTGCAGTTATTTTAGAAGATTGAAAAGAAATACTTACAAAATTTTAAATGGTAAAAAAAATTATATACAATGAGATTTTTATAAAAAATATAAATCCAATAAAAAAATTTGAAGTATTTAAAGCATTAAATTAATAAACAAAAAAAAAATCTATAACAAACCAACTATGTCTTTAAAATACTCACCTTTCAGATATACAATACAATTGTGTGAAAAAATTCTAGAAATTATATTTATTATGATCTCCTCTACTTTTTTTATTATTTGTATTCTTTTTAGTAAAGAGATGTGTATGACTTCAGTTCCCTATCAATTCTAAAAATAGAAGCAAAGTACGCTATAAAATGGATAGTAAAAACTCCAAAAATAGCAACTTATATAATATGAAAATTTCTTCATAATTTATATCTTATTTCTTCATAGTTCATGCTTTTTTAGTTTTTATCTCTTTTTAAGATTTAAGATTACATTTTGATTTTTTTTCTAAAAAAATATTAATATACTGCCGAAGCAACGCAAGGCATGCACGTACCTAGTTTTTTTTTTTATTTTGGGTTTGAAGCCTCGGTATGGTACGAAGCCTGGTACATTTTATTTTATTTTATTTTCTTTTTAGCGGACATTGTGTAAGTGTTAGCCCAGCACTAGAGCAGTAGCAACAACAACAACACAAAAAAAAAAAACAAAACAAAAAACAAAAACAAAAACAAAAACAAAAACAAAAACAAAAACAGAAAAAAAAAAACAACCGAAGGCTCATCTTTTGAAGAACTTGAGTGAGTTTCCAATTGTTCGTGGCCCAACAATGGCCCACTGCGTTGTATATGCGGAAGGTTAGAACGTGTGCTGCCACGGCCCACGGGCTGGGCCAGAGCAGGTAATTGGGCCTAATCATGGGCGGTACTTTCTTTCAATTAAAAACTTCCATGAACTCGGATATTTGTTCCATTTCAAATTAGACAATTACTCTCAATCAATGCTGGTTTCAAGCACGGCATTAGGCTGCTAACAATCTAAAAAGGCCTTTTGAGAAATACTTCATCATGGCCTCTTAATTATCTACACTATATTCTAAGAATGTTTCAGAAAAACAAAAAGAGGCTTCATTTGTCTCGCAACAATTCTTACGGTTCTATGTGGGCCTGACTTGCATAGCCTACGGAACCAATTTTGGACCCTTTTTTATACGTAGAGGAGGAACTCTAAAAAGAAGTAATGCTAGCAGCAATGAGGTAGCAGAATGTCGGGTCGGGTCGGGTCAGTTTGACCAAATGGAAAATGTCGAGTCGGGTCGAGTATCAGGTTGACGGCTGCCAGCATCTTTCGGGTCAGGTCGGGCGGGTTTTTCGGGTTTGGTCAAATTTTGCACCTATATTCCCGGGTCGGGTCGGGTTCGGGTCAGCCTGACTTCCCCTAAAACGCGGGTCGGGTTCGGGTCGGGTCAGTCTCACTTTCCCTGGAACACAGGTCGGATCGGGTTCGGGTCGGACGGGTTTTTCGGGTCAGGTCAAAATTTGCCACCTCTGCAGCATGTTCTTGTAGAATTATTATGTCATCTAGTTTTCAGTCAAATTAAGAATATTGTGATCATATTTGGACTCTTTTCTCCCTGATCTTTCATTAACATTCAGATAGATCGGCAAATTTTACTTATCACCAGTGAATTGAAAATATGTAGATATATATTTATAAAAGAATCCTCTTACGCTGCTAGTATCATGTATTTTGTATTAATAATTCTCTGGACCACTAATTTGCTTCAAAATTCGGGCAAAGACAGCATCATGCAGACAAAAAGGAAAAGGTTGTGTTTTTTTATGATGGGTGAAAAAAAGATTGGACAAGAAAAGTAAGAGACGGAATAGTCAATTGCCTTTTGTGTAATTAGAAAAGAGGAGTGATCCGTTGATAATTTTGAATGGAATTTTTCAAAATTTTGAGATAAAATTATTAAAAATTCTCAAAATAGAAAAAAAAATAATCTATGGGAGTATAACTTATATATTGATTTTATTTCCAATTATATTCAATTTAAGTGATGTTTGTTACCTCTTCATTGAAGAGACCCGTTAAATATAAATTGTAACCATTAAAAATTAAGGAAATTTAAAATTTGAAATAATGTTCAAATTAATTAAAATTTGAAACACTACCAATCTAAAAGTTAAGGAATACATCCATAATTTTTTTTTTCATTTTTTTAGATTTCTTATAAATTTTTACCATTTTTTGAAAAGTCTCACTGTCAAAATTGTTAAGATAAGAATTATCGAATGGATCCCTCCTCACTAGAAAATATCATAATTCCGAACTAACAAATTTACTGCCTGAGTACAAAATGCACAGTACTAATGCATATTTAATCAAAATCATATAAAAGATTAAAGAAAAAAATCATTAGAAATATTTTCGATAACAAGTCTGAAAGCCATTTTTCAGAATGACCTTAAATCAAATAAATTTTCGAAAAGGTTATATGATATTTTTTTGGATTTTTCATGAATTAACTTGCATTGCATGTGTTACAATATGTTGATCTGTTGTCTAATATATTAGTTTTTCAACGGAGATATATTTGACTTGTAGGTTTTAGTATTGAACAACCGGTGAAGCAGTACAATTTTTTTTTTAATAAGTAGGTACATTTTTTTATTATTTTTCAATTATTTTCCATAATATGAATGATCAATTTATATTTTCCTTCGAAAAAAAAAGGCAAGTGGCCATTCCACTTTTTTTTTTGGCAAAATTGGGTACATGCCTATCAAAATTTTGGTTTTGAAATATTTACCCATCAAACTTTAAATTAGATATTCACCATTAATTCTTTATTTTCTCCTATATTTGCCCATCAAAATAGTTTTAGAATAAAATAGATAGATTTTGATATAGAAAAAGAAGATAAATATTAGAATTGACAACTTTGTCCTTCCCCTAAGATAACCCGGAAATAGAGGTGCAAAATCTGAGCAGACCCGAAAAACCCGCCCAACCTGAAAAAATGCGGCAGACATCAACCCGATACCCGAGAAAGAAAGAGAAGGGAGGGGCAAAGTTGTCATTTCTAATATTTATCTTCTTTTTCTATATCAAAATCTGTTTATTTTATTCTAAAACTATTTTGATGGGCAAATATAGAAGAAAATGAAGAATTTATGGGTTAATATCTAAATTTAAAGTTTGATAGGCAAATATCTTAAAACCAAAGTTTTGATGGGTATGTACCCAATTTTGCCCTTTTTTTTTTCATCAATGAATTAATTTTTTTTTTGTTTCTAAAGAAAAAATTGATTTTTTTGAAGTAATTAAGTCCGTACATGTACGAAAAAGGTTTCCAGATAATATCTTTCAGACACGCAATAAATTTGAATTTGAGGGTACACCAAGCAAAAGCTGCCTGTCTTTCACTCAAAAAAAAAAAAGAAAAAAAAATTAGCTGGCAGTCTTATATATCACTATCATCCATGAATATTATATATTGAATCCATTCCGGTCCATGACAATACTTGTTTCTAAATCCTAATGAAGACCAGGCAATCATTACTCCCATATGATTTGACTAAGCATAAATATTAAAAGAGGGATCAAATAATCATGTTTTTTTTTACCGTTCGGTGACCATAAAATTAAATTTTAAATAGAATATAAAGTAAAATTAGAATAGAAAGTAAAATAATAGCTATTCCATGTGCCAAATAGAAAATAACTATTCGAATAGTTCTAGAAAATTGCTAATCCACTATTCCTTCTATTTGGTCGAATAGTGGTATAGCTATTCAAATAGCTCTAAAAATATTTATCACAATATTATTCCAATTGTCATTTGCTAAACAATATTTCCACTATCGGAATAGCTCTAAACATCACTATTCTTTTTACGCTTCCAACAACTACTAATACATTTTTACTAATCGGATAGCTCTATTGCTATTCCTTGATTTGCCAAACAGACCTTTCCATAACAAAAGTATTTGATATAATAGTTTGTATATATCATATTCTATGTATACAAACAAAATTATATCATTTTGAATTTATTTATATATGCATCAAGCACTAACAAAAATCAACGGTTCAAATTTTATGAGTTTTTCTCCTCTCTTGATGACTATTGAAAACGATATTAAAATTTTATCATTTTTTGTATATATGTATTGAGATGATTTAGAATACATCTAACGGTTTGGATTTACCAATTTATGTATAAATAATAAAATGGTCACCATGATCACCAATAATTATGGTTATTATTGATAATAAAATAGTCACAATGGTCATCATGATCACCAATAATTATGGATATTATTGATATATATTCCTGGTTCTCTAAGTTGGTAAGTTTGAACGAGATCCGCATCCGCTTTAAAAGTTCAAATTCATTCAACAAGAAACAGGAAGTCAGGAATTAATACAGGATAGATAGATAGATAGATAGATAGATAGATAGATAGATAGGCTAGATTAGATTAGATGTTTGATATTTGGGTCAAAGCATGCAGCCGTTAAAGTCTATAACCTATCCATCATATGACCAAAAGGGGTCAGTGAGTGAGACAGCCAGAGTGCCAGACAGGTAAGGTAGGAGGACCGTATTATATATTTATATGTGCATGTGATGATCCTGTCCTGTTCTGTTCAGTTCAGTGCCGTTCAGTGCCGTTCAAAACCCACTTTTGACTTTCCCCTCTTCACAAATATGAGTACCTTTCTACACTCTCGTAACGTCAACTGACTCCGTTGCTCTGATTTGCTGTAAGTCTGTAACGCCAACCCAACACAACAACAAGGGTTCAATTATTGCGCCACCGGCCTCCTCACTGTCGGAATGGAATCCCTCCCTCAATTTAAGGGCATTTGGGGAAGGAATCTCGTCTCATCGTCATAGATAGGCTCATAGCCAGCCTGCTAAGGTCGTTTACATCTATAAGCCTAAAATTGATTCTCTCACAAGTCACAACGGCGTGGCCGTTAATTATTATTGTACGAAAGTAACGGAGCAGGAGAGGAGAGGGCGAGAGGCTGACTTGACCTAACGAGCTACGGCTATCGGTTCCGTTTATTTTATTGTTGAAAATTTGGCTCTGTTTGCCAATTTTTTTTTTTTTGGTTGGTTTGAACTCTTTTGCCAACTGGAAACGTTCAACTGACTGAAGTGGCAGTTAATGCATGAGTCCCTTCGATTTAAAATATCCGTATTTGTTATAAACGTCTTTTTTTTTATGTTTATAAAAGTTCAAATTTAAGTAAATGAATATGTTTACAAAATACTTTTCATTTTTAAGATTTTTTATAAATTTATATACTACAGTATAATAGTTGTGTCAACATTTTATTCTTTCGTTCGATCCGTCCTCATTTTAAAATGCGTAAATTTTAGAATCTTGGAAGGACAATTCTGCCACATTTTCTCTCTTTCTTTTATTGCATAGTAGCGGACCAAACAGGCAACAGCAGTTGGCCAGTTGCTCAGGCGGACGGACTGCCACGTTAGTACATTACCGTATTCTCATTCGGATCGGCAACCGTAACTTACCGGAAGGACAACTGTACAAGTAGTAGTACCAACTACTAAGTACTTCCTCTATCCACCACAAAAGAATGAATTTGTAGTAAAAGTTAAAAAAAATAGTGAAAGAGTGAAATTACTTTTATGCTCTCAATTAGTAGAAAAGTGAATATTTTTGGAAGAAGATGAGAGGCATTTTGAAAATTTTGTAATATATATGTTTTTTTTAGGAAGAAAGTGGATTCAAACAAAATGTATAAATTTATTTAATTGTGAATAAATTGTAAAAGTTACGAATTCATTTAATCGTGGACGGAGGAGGAAGTACGCTTCCGGAACGAGATCTGCGTGGGACTGGCAGGCAATGTTGTCCTTGACTGGAGTACTGGCCAGCCTCGACTAGATTCTCCTTCTCATTGGCCAGCTGCTGTCTGCGACAAAGACGGCAGTTTCCTTAGAACAGTTAAGTTCCAACTTCCAACTTTCAAACTCCTAATCAGTCTTCTCGATTGATCAAGCTGTGGGGAAGAGAGATTCAGGTTTTGAAGAGAAAAATAGAGAGGCTTTGAAAGAATAAGAGGAGGGAAGAAGAGAGTGAGAGATACAAAGCTGTGAACTTGGCTGCCGCTGCTGAGCATTTCGGAGAAATCAATTAAGAGCTATATATACAGAGAGCTTACTTAGGTATGGCGATGGCGGAGCCGGAGCCGATGAAGATCGATCAACGGGAAGATCAAAAGGTACACTAATTTTTTTTTTCTCAAAAAAAAAAAAAAAAAAAAAAAACATATCTTTTGCCAGAAAAGTTTCGTGCTTGGGTATTTAAATTGTTTTTTTTAAATCTTTTTGGTTAAATGTTTGGTGTAAACAGCAGCATGAAGCGTCGGTGATAGACGCCGCGAGCGATCCGGTGACGGGGCACATAATCTCTACTACCATTGGGGGTAAGAATGGGGAGCCTAAGCAGGTATGATTTTATGGTTTTGGACTCTAAAATTCTTGCCTTTTTAGTAGGATTGTTTGATTCTCTTGATTAATTTTTGTTGAATTTTGGCAGACAATAAGCTACATGGCGGAACGGGTGGTCGGAACCGGTTCATTTGGTATAGTTTTTCAGGTACATTTCTATATATATTTGTTTTTGCAGTTAATTAAAATTTTCTATGTTTTCTAAATTTGACTTTTTTTTATTTCAATCACCTGGTATTGATCGGCTAAAAATCTCAAATTCAAGAGTACAAAGTGAGGGAGGAATTAACTTTACAAATGCCGACATACCCAAAAGCACCCAAACGTAGATCAAGTTCTTCAACAAATCCGGAAGGTATCCTGGTTAAGCCGACTTGTAGAAAAGTTCTTTTATGCAATAATCATCTTTGAGCCGGTGTTGGCATGGTGATGGTTATGGTGTATGACGGGGGTTCCATATTTGGTGGGAGCGGGATACCTTCTGGATTTGTTGAAGAACTTGATCTACGTTTGAGTGCTTTTGGGAAAGCCCTATCTAAAATTTTAAATTCTGTTTAACTACCTAGCTAACTTGCACAAGTTGTGCTGCTTGTGTTACCTTGAGTTTAATTTTCTATATTTGTACTTTTCAATGTACAACAGTTGCCAGGATCAGAATTTGTTTGTTCTTTGACGGGGAATTCCCAATTTTCTAATTACCTGTTCCTGCTACAATACTTTGTCAGACCTCTGATGATCTTTCAGCACCAACCTTCCTAGGAAAATATAATGCTAGTTGAATGGTAAACAAAATGAAGTGAGATAGGTCATTTTTTTGCTAGAAGATAAGTTGTAGCGAAAAAAAAAAAAAAAGTTTTTGAAAAATGATGTACCGGCAAGGATTTCTGGTAACTCTCCTGAAATCACTATTGTCAAATTTAAAGATTCTGACAACCTTGTGTAATTTGTCCAGGCGAGGTGCTTGGAGACGGAGGAAACAGTGGCGATAAAAAAGGTGTTGCAAGACAGGAGGTACAAGAACCGGGAGCTACAGCTGATGCGGTCGATGTCGCACCCGAATGTGGTTTCCTTGAAGCACTGTTTCTTCTCCACTACTTCTAGGGACGAGCTCTTTCTCAACTTGGTAATGGAATATGTGCCTGAGACGCTCTACCGGGTTCTCAAGCACTATAGCAATGCAGGCCAGAGGATGCCTCTTTTATACGTCAAGCTTTATATGTATCAGGTTTGTCAATTTAGCAAGACTTTTTTTTTATTTTGTGTCAAAATTCCCAAAATAAGCAGCTATTCAGTTAATTTGACATGTTATAGAACCAACTGTCGGTTGACTGATATAGGTTTTGATAAATCCCATGTCTCATTGAGCCTATATTGTTGTTAAATGTATATGTAATTAGGTCACAGTGAGTTGCTACGGAAAAAATGCCTTTTACTTTGGACCTGTATCTCAAAAACAAACCTTGAACCGCAAAATCCAAGTTGCTTGGCACAATCTACATTTTCAAATTCTATTGTTTCAATACCTTTTCACTATTTTTTTTCTTTAGAGTTTTGAAAGATAATAACAATATTCTAATAAAAGGTAATATTTATACACAAAAACAAAATCAGAGCCAGTTTATGTATTTTTATCATTTTTATTGTGTCATGATCCTGGTTTACATATAATGCAGTTGTTTAGAGGGTTAGCTTACATACATACGGGGCCTGGAGTTTGCCATAGAGATATCAAGCCACAGAATGTGTTGGTAAGTCTCAGTTATATTTTGTTTTGTTTGTTTTTTTCTCTAACTAATTTCTCAGGAACTGACCACTAGTTTGTTTTACTTTTCTTTGCTGCACAAAAGGTTGATCCTCTCACTCATCAAGTCAAGATTTGTGATTTTGGAAGCGCAAAAGTTCTGGTACGTCCTTACAAATTGTGTTTTTGGTTTATCTGCTCTATCAAATCTAGATAGTTTAGGGCTAGATTGTAGTTTTACTTGTAGGATTAAAAAATCCCGTTGAGATCTTGCTTTAAGCTTCCGCAACTTCTAGCATGGAAGCCACATTCGAGTATTTGACCCAAATCAATATTAAAAGAACAAGGATCTCGTGAATTCTGTAGTTCAAACCAATTTGGCTAATTGGCACGCCAGCAAGCAGAAATTCTAGTTCGGATAAATTCAGGGAAACTTGGATGAAAGGACAGTTTGGGTAATTTCCAGCTTTTCATGGTTTGTCATTTGCTTATTTCAGATCAAGGGAGAACCAAATATATCATACATATGTTCACGCTATTACCGTGCGCCAGAGCTTATATTTGGTGCTACTGAATATACGACCTCCATAGATATATGGTCAGCTGGGTGTGTACTTGCCGAGTTACTTCTTGGCCAGGTTCAAATCTCCATCTTCACTTTTATTTAATTGTTCTTCCAAAAATTAGTTTAATTTAAACTGCTAATCTAAAGGAGACATAAAAATCATAAGCTGCAATTTCCCAAGTCAAAGAGAACTACGAAGTTTTAGAAAAAAAACATGGAAAATCATTAACTTTTTTTTTTAAATATTATTTCCGTGACAGCCATTGTTTCCTGGAGAAAGTGCTGTTGATCAGCTTGTTGAGATTATTAAGGTATTTGTCTATTTTATATCTTCCTTCTATTTCCACTTTACATCTATTAATATTCTTTAATTTCTTTCTAATTTTCATTTAACTGAACAATGCTCGTTGTCAGGTTCTTGGCACTCCTACCCGAGAAGAAATTCGCTGCATGAATCCCAACTACACTGAGTTTAGGTTTCCTCAGATAAAAGCTCATCCTTGGCATAAGGTAATCCCGGTTGCTTCTCTCTGTGCCGTTGAAACTTTATTGTTCCATTTTCAAACAATCTCTGTCTCGCCCACTCCTTAAATAGTTTCTGGGATATTAAAATAAAATAAGTCGTTCTATATACTTTCATTACAGGGATTTTGTAAGTTCATGTATTTTGTATAATCTATGTCAGATATTTCACAAGAGAATGCCTCCGGAGGCAATAGATCTTGCATCCCGTCTACTTCAGTATTCACCAAACCTTCGTTGCACAGCTGTGAGTTCAGTACCCTTGTTATATTATTTGGCTCAGTTATTTCTATATTTCTAGTGAATATTTCAACTGAAGGGCTTTTATTTTAGCTGATATGTGTATCCTAGCATTGTATCTTGCGGTTATTGATCAATGGTTGAGTGAATGCAAATGTGGCTAACTGCCCACCAGTCCTGACAATAGGGCCACTAAATTGAGTGTAGATTGATAGCAAGATCTAGAAACAGATTCAATCTTGCTCGGCAACAAAAGCAGACTCAGTGAACATTAATTCTGCAGTCACTTGATGAATCTTTGCTTAACCTAAATCAACACAAACTTGCCATTTAAACCCTCAAATGTGACACTTTTTATTATTTTGGCCACATCAAATATAAAATCAACCACAGTATCATTCAAATTTGAATTTCTCTGAAAATAGTAAGATTGCAGATAATATTTGCAAATTACTTCCGATTCGCATACAATGTTTGCGAACCCATTACATAGTGCATCATAATCGAGTCCGCAGGCACCATTCGTGGACCAAATTACAAAGTTCGCAAACAGTGTATGCGATCTTACTGTTTTTGACAAACATCAGAATGGTATGATAAATTCTGTGGTTTCTGCACTTCATGTGGCAACAGTAAAAAAAAAGTGCAATTGTAATTAGTCTCATAATAAAGCCTTAATGCAATCCTAATTATAGCATGTTAGAAGCATAACGAGCAATTTTGTCTCAACTGAATTTTACTGTCTTTTATTTATTACATCTCAACTGAAATACAACATGGAACTCGTTTGTTCCAGCTGGAGGCATGTGCTCATCCATTCTTTGATGAGATAAGAGAACCGAATGCAAGACTGCCCAACGGCCGTCCCTTCCCTCCTCTTTTCAACTTCAAACAGGAGGTACTTCATCTTGCTTAATTTCTTTTTATTGATGTAGTTGACAGTATAATAAAAATAATATTTTTATTTATCTTTGTTTCCGGATTCCATTTATCATCGTCGTCGTCATTAACATAATCTTAAAAGCCGCCATCCATTAAATGTTCAATGTAATCTGAAATTATTTTTTAAAAACTCGCATGCTCAAACAATTATAACAATGCATTAAACAATAAGAGATGAGAGATGATCGCGGAAGGCAAACATTATACTCTCATGAAGAATATCATATGCAGAGAAACACTCATTTTATGTCTACCATTTAAGGTTTCTAATATTGTTACTGTTTCAGATAGCGAATGCCCCTCCTGAACTTGTCAACAAGTTGGTACCCGAGCACGCAAGGCGGCAATGCAGTGGTCTCAATTTAGTCTCTACTAATGGTGTATGAGAGGACTACTTGAAACATTACATGGAGAATTGATCAGTCTTGTACATTTCTGTTATGCAATCTGACTGTGAAAACGTAGTGATAAGTAGGTAAAAGGGAGTAGGAGCGGTACCGTAGTTGTAATGCTAGGAGGTTAGAGATCTAGGAGCTTTGTTTTTGCTTTCAAATTTATTTATTTGTTTACTCTCAACTGTTCTGGATCATTATTTTGTTATTTTGAAATGTAGATTATATGATTAAAAATGGTAATTTTGCAGCCCTATTAAGGCCATTCAAAAGATATTTGTAGCACAGTGCTTAGAGGTGGCAGAACCTGACCCGGCATTTTCCAGAAAGCCAACCTGACCCGACCCAACCTGACTCGACCCGAATTCAAATAGCATCCAATCCAATTCAAATCGACATACGATCCCAAACAAATTGATATTAAAATTGATCTGATCCGACCTGCCCATCACCCGACCCGAGATATTCTAGAAGGTGAAACTAACTTGACCCGCCCGACTAATTTGCCACCTCTAAGAGCATCTCCATCCGGTAGTCTTAGAAGGTTTCTAAGCGTAGGCTAAGTAATAGACTGGGATGGAGAGCAGTTCTTACTAACGACATACAAAATGCTTATTTTGGATATGGTTTTAGCAAGAACTCTAGTCTAAAGTGAGAAAATCACGTTCATACGAAGAGTCTGGAATGGAGAGCAATTCTTATCAAAGACATACAAAAGGTTTTTTTTTTTAATTTATTCCAACGCTGCTCTTAAACCCATCCGCTCCAAGAGCAGAGATGGAGATGCTCTAACAGTGCTTCAGACTACAGTCAACAATAGAAAAGGACTGATGCGAATATGCAGCAAACATACTGGTACTACATATTTTGTATCCAAAACAATACTGGTAATGCTGTCAAAAAATTTACTGGTAGTAGATAACATGTAGTTCGTACTAATAATAATATCATATCCTGGTACTAATATCATAGCCTCATTCTTGCTGTAACTAAAAAGTCGTCCATTTATTTTATTTTTTGGGTAACAGATGAAGAAGTCTCAAAGTCAAAAGCACGTGCCATTAACCATTTTATCGTCTTTGATTAAGTACTTATTAAATTATTTTAAAGTTGTAGATTAGCATGGCAAAATATGGATTAGCATAATAGTTGGTAGTAGTTACATTACAACACTCTGGATGCCAGCTGAGTCCGAATCTTCTGTTATTTTTTTTGAAGCAGCCGAATCTCAGAATAACATGATCCTATTTGTCCAACATGGACATGGACAGTTAGATCAAAATAGATGGGTTGGATCGGTCTAATGAAGATTTATAGGGGGCCCTTTTTAATTGATCTCATATGTTGATTTTGATCCAACGGTCCAGATTTAGATAACAGTCCATTTTCTAGAGGCTGTAGATTGTCGGGTCGGGTTCGGGTTCGGGTCGGGTCAGTTTGACCAAATGGAAATGTCGGGTCGGGTCAGGTATCGGGTTGACGGCTACCGACATTTTTCGAGTCAGGTCGGGTCGGGTCGATTATCAAGTTGACGTCTGCCGACATTTTTTCGGGGCGGGTCGGGTGGGTTTTTCGGGTCAAGTCAGGATTTGCACCTCTATTCCCAGGTCATCTTGGGTTTTCGGTTGTTCGAGGTCGGGTCAGTTTGATTTTACCTGAAACACGGGTCCATTCGGGTCGGTTCGGGTCATGTCAGGTCGGGTTCGGTCATTCTGATTTTCCCTAAAACACGGATTGAGTTCGGGTCAGTTTGACTCTCCCTGAAACTCGGTTCGTATTCAGTCAGTTTGACTTCCTAAAACTCGGATCAGATCGGTTTGGGTTCGAATTTGGGCGGGTTAGTTCAGATTTTGCCATCTCTACACATTTTCCATTCCCGAACTTAGGGGATGATTATCCTCTGACCGGCTGCAAGTCAGCCCGACAAAGAGAGATAGAGAGAGTCACCAAGGTAGGACTTTGATTCGGTGGGTCCCACCCTCAGTAACTCTCTCTGTTTCTCTCCGCCGGGCTGACTTGCAGCACGGCCGAGGATATGAATTCGAACTTAGGACACTCACATTCCCAACTACCGCCCGAAGTTCCTAACTTTTTCTTTTTTTTTTGAGAATAATTTCCTAACTTCCGATCCACAGCCAAAAAATGTGCACACTGGAGAAGCGCGGGAACATCTACATCCTAACCCTAACCGGCGCCGGCGAGCACCGTCTAAACCCAACGCTCCTCGCCTCCCTCCGCGCCGCGCTGTCCTCTCTCCTCTCCTCCTCCCCCCACCCTCCCCACTCCGCGCTCGTCACCCGCGCCGAGGGCAAGTTCTTCTCCAACGGGTTCGACCAGGCCTGGGTCGCCACTGCGCCTCCCAGCGAGCATCATTTGCTGTCGGAGGGACTCCGGGGGGTCCTTGCCGACCTCCTCGCCCTCCCCATGCCCACCGTCTGCGCCGTCACGGGCCACGCCGCGGCCGCCGCGGGCGGCCTCGTGCTGGCGCATGATTACGCCGTGATGAGGGGGGAGCGAGGGTTTTTTTACATGAGCGAATTGAATGCCGGGATCAAGTTTACTAAGTACTTTGAGGCGCTGTTCAACGAGAAGGTCCCGGATTCCCGGATGCGGCGGGATCTGCTGCTGAGCTCGGCGAAGGTGACGGCCCGGGAGGCCCTCGCTCGCGGAATGATTGACCGTGTGGCTGACGGTATGTATGCCCATGCCCCCATTGATTGATTGATTGATTGATTCACTTGATGAGCTTGGATCAGTTGCTATTTTGTGATTAATGATTGGCTAATTCTGCTATGGATCAGATGAAATATGGACCGTTCATTTTTGATAATCGGATGGCCACAATATTTCTTTTAGATCAAGTTAAAGGGAGATGTTTGATAAGAACCGCTCGATTCAAAATGAGAGGTTGCTTAGCCGATCTATAGAAGAACAACTCTGATTGATTATATATCTCAGTTATGCCAGAATCAGTTGTTTCAGTTTGTTGCTAATCAGATGAGATGAGATAGCGCGAATTGGCTGGCAGGAATCTCGAGACGATCCAACGGCTGACGTTGTGAACTGCACAATGCAGTACAGAAGGGGATATGGATTTCATAAATTGAATGCAGGAACAGGATTTAAGTCATTAAGATCTGGACGATACATTCTAAACTGAGATCAACTATGCTTCGCTCACTACCGGAAGGAAAAAGAAATCAATTGATCACAAATTTACAATTAATGAATGACAATGAAAATAAAAGCATTAAACATAGGAAATATCATGCATTCGTGCTACGCAAGGACTAACGGCATTGAGTTTCGAAACTGGTTTCAGGTGTTGAGGGTACAGTGGAGGAGGCAATCAAACTGGCTGAGGAAGTGGCAGCAACCGTTGTAAATGGTGCTAAGTTAGCCGAGAAACGGAAGCTTATGCTGCCTGAAACATGGAGACACGTTAGTGCCAGTCGAGGCTCGAAGCTGTGAGAACAGAATTTAAGTTGTAAACATATTCTTCACAGGATGCTCCACAAAATGGAATAAAGTCTGATTTTTTTTTTTTTCCTTCGTGTTGATTTAGATTACCTTTTCTATTGTTATTTGTGCAGGAAACGCCCGATGTTGTTTGTATTGGAAAAAAAATGCTTAAATATAAAATCACCACTTAATGTATAAATAGAAAATGACTCATGTCATAACAATTTTAAGTATCTCTTGTTTAAATGATTCGAAACCCGATAGGCCGATACCGCTGTTTTCATCAACGGGAACAGCATGTTTCCGCACGTACGGGATTCATGCTTGAAGGCTCAATGTTGATGTTAGGACTTCAACTCATATCCAATGCCAGTACTGAAGAATTCAACCAGCTTTAAGATCCTCTCGATATCCAATGATAATAAAAAAAAAATATCCAATGATAATCTACAATGATACCCGTCTGTTCAGGAAAGGCTTAAAGAAGCTTGAGGAACTGGTTCTCTTGTCAACAGAGAGAATTGAAAGAGATCTAATAAAACTTTAGTAATACATGATCACCATATTACAAGTATACAAGAAGCCCTAACTCAGGGCCCGAATTAACCTACCTCACTCGTAATTACTGTAGATTATGGGAAGATTACGGATTACATTTTCTCGAAGCCCAGTATACAATAGCAGAAGCAGCCGTTCGATCACCTTGTCGAGCTGAAAAATTCTTTATCCGCTGAACCCAAAGTTGTTCTTCTTCAAAAAAAAAGAACCCGAAGTTGTTAAAAAGGGAAAGGAAAATCAGGGAAGAAAAAAGGGCAACCAGATCTTGCATAGTAAAACACTGTACACAAAGGGTTATCTTGCCATGTGCTAAAGCACTAAACAACTAAACATGTCGCACTAGACATTTTCTCCCTAATAAATAAAGACTAAAGAGTCATATGAGAAAAGAATGCACATGGAATTAGTAAAAGAACTGTTACTTTGATACATTAAACAAACGAAGAAAAAACCATCGCATTTTTACTCAAAATTTGCACTATGGCAAAATACAGAACATATTTACAAAGTTTATATGAACGGAAAATTGAATTGCTACGGAACCAATCAAAGAATGCACAAGCATAAACAAGACCTATATATGCATGATTGTATGTACATCACAACCAACGAAAAATGAAAAGAATGAATGGAATTGCTGACAACCTACACAAACTTGTATAAAAAAAATAAAATAAAAACTATGATGTACAATGTACATGTAAAGGCACAGCAGCTGTTTCCCGATGCACGGCCTTTAGGAGCGAAACAAACTTCAATAGCATGTCTTGAGAGAACCACTGGAGCCTCCACTTTTGTATATGAACAAATTCATTTGCCCCCTGATTTTCTGCGATTTGTTTTTTGCTGGTTAGCACTTGATCATCAGGGTTATTCTCCACAATCAATGTCATGCATTTGTTATGATGTATATCCATGACCTGCGATGTAGTAGAGAAAATTTTTGTGACATCATTAACTTGCCTCAGTAAGTTAACAATCTGTTTCATTTATTTGTTTTGGCAAATAAGTCACAAATAAAGTACTAGAAAATGACATTACCAATTCTAGAATATTCCTAATTGAGCAGCATGAATCGACAGAGAAATATCGAGAGGATGATGACAGCATAGAAGACGACGGTGGCGGTGGTGCTTGTGAAGATGCCACGTCACTGAGAAAGGAGCCAAAGCAAACAAAATCCTCTATACACAAAAGTACACGTCCTTCAATCACAAAAATGGATCTTGCCTCCCATGATCCCCCTGATGGAACAAAACAAGTTGCATCTTAGAGGTGAGCATTGCAGTCTAATTCCTAGTTGGCATTTATTTGTGAACTATTTTGGCAAGACCGATGCTACAGAAAATAAGTTTGATCAAAACATCCTTCCCACAGAAAGAGTACTAACAAGTTGTGTTTGATAGCTATTACTTAACAATGTACTATTATCATTGTATAGCACTTCTACAATTAAACAGAAGCACCAGGAACTTGAGAACGTTTGAAAAAAATGATAGCATTTCTAAGCCATAGCCAGGTATAAAGAAACCACATATTGGAAACCTACAAATTTGACATAGTTTACCTTCAATGTTGTCTTTCCAAATTAACAAAGAGGAATACAGTTGCACATCCATCTTCAATTTACTGCATAGTTCTTTTTCAAGCAATTTGATCTGGACCTGCTCCCAACTGGTATTCAAATTCAAAAGCAAAAGGACCTTACAATCAGAGAAATCATAACTCAGATAAAAATTCATGCGTTTAGCATTTGAACCTACATTGATAACAAAATGAATGCTTGACATGTCCTGTCTGGGAAATAAGGTCCTTGTTCCTCTGCATTCTGTTTGTATTTATATTCTCTCATATCCTTTTTTACTGGTGTAGGGACATAGTCTTCTATTTAACAGCATATTTATTTTCAGAACAAGTATAATAACAATATATTGTTTTCTTTTATAAACCTTAATAAAGTAAATTAGTATTTGACAGATTAAGGGATCACCTTTGAAGCAAAATCCCACTGTCAAAGGACGGTGAATTGCATATCTGTAAGAGAGAGAAAAGGTCCTGTGCTTTCTCAATATTCCGTGTCAACAACAAGTAAGTTGTATCATCCATCATACACATTCTGCAACGACAAAAACAAGCATGTTGATGCACAGATGAACATTGGGGGGAGGGGCTGGGGACCTGATAAAATCATGAGCTAAATTACAGTGGTTATAAAATATGATACAGTGGACATCACATGACAAGTCATTGGCAAGGAATTTTATGATTTGTATAGCACCAAAAGGTAACAACTACACAACACCGTACATCGGAAAAAAAAGGTTAATGACGTGGGAAGTGCTAACAAAAAAAGGAGGACAAATGAGGACATAAATTGATTTTTAAGGAGTCAAAGTCATATAACTCAAAGCCATTATAACAGAACGGCATTACATAACAAGGAGATCTGGTTATTGGACCATACCTCAAAGCTTGGAGGCCTAATCCAACCACAACCAGTTTTACATCCTCAAGCTTATAGCTTCCCAAAACCTCTGGATGAGTTTCTGTTGAACATAATAAAAGTTAATAGACTTCAAATTAGAAACTACCAAGATACTGGCAAAACACAACTTGAGGGCTACATAAGAAAAAAAACACATCAAGCTACTAGATACATGTACAACAAAAGTATCACACCAGAAATTTACATAAACGGAAAAAATTAAATGGAAAGAATTAAACTAAAATCAACCTCCTGAAGTAGGTGAATCCTCCTCAATAACTATTAAATACAACTTGTTCTTGGAACTCCGTAGCAACCCAAGTTTCCTGCACAAAGTTAACAAATTTCAGGAAGACACCACAAGAAGAAAAATACTGCAGATATGCAGGTCCAAAACCTAGTGGTTTCAGCCAGATACTAAACACCAAACCCTTTACTAAAAAATTAAAAAATAAATAAAAAAAAGACAAGAAACTCTGTAGAGTAGCCCACATAAGAAGACAATGAAATTTTACTATAAACAGAAAACTTTCTATGCCAATAAACAAAATGGTACTAGTAAAGACCTTATTAGACCTCGCTGAAGTATACATTCACAAAATATGACATCTTGACAAATCTCGGCACCATCAATATCTGCCACTTTGGTCTGAAAAAAGAGTTTGACACTTTCATAGAGTTCTCTTTCCCACAAATCATCTTCTTCTCCTGCTGAAGAACTACACTCACAAGATGCATTCATAACACCTTTGCCATTATTTTCATAAGTGTTCTCAATACCTCCATTTTGGTGCTCTGAAAGATGAACTAGCCTGCATCGAGCCTTTCTCTTTACTGGAGAAACCTCCTCGTATATTTCATCACAAGTATCATCCCCTATACACGATACTGAATCTATACATACATCTGTATTTGATGGCTGGCCATTTTCAACAACTTCATCATCAGAACTAGATGCATACAACTCACATGAGGTATCTTCATCAGAGCTGGTGCTTCCACTGTCTGACCAACCCGTTGACAGTTGCATATCATCAGAAAACAGTCTATTGAGTAAAATATCCTCCTTAAACTGAGGCGGAGGTGGGCTATTAGTTAAATATCTTGATTCCAATTTTCTGTCTATGGCATTACCTCCAGTAAACTGTTTTCTTAACTCATCTCTGACTAACAAGTCAGAATCCGATAATTGGTCACTCTTCGAAGAGCTTCCGATTATAAGTTTGTTTTCATTTGTTATTGTTAAATTACTGTCATTTGGCTCAGAAGATGAATTGTCCACTGTCTGATCCAACCACTCTTTAAATTCTCTTAACCAATGCACAGACCCCTCTTTCTTCATGTACTCAGCCTTGTTTATCAAGATTGTTACTGTTGATTCACAATCATGCCCACTTGTATTCCCATCTTTTCGTAAGTTCATATCGGTGTCATTAGCTAGTAACGGTTCTAGCTCTGTGACCTCTTCATCGCTCGTTTGTTCCTCTATGCAGGCCACTCGTGAATTTCTTCTCTGTAATAAGAAAATTATATAAATTTAATATTAGGATCAGGTTCTTCATTCAGATTGTATAAATACAAATAATACATGGCACAAATTTGGTCATTAAGCTATAAGCCAGGCTCACCATACACATATATGTGTAACCCCAGAGCACAATTTAATTCTTTTCTCCTTTTCCGAACTTTCTCCCCACCGAAAATAAGTCATACATGCACAATAATATCCTTGCTAAAGTCTTAGTATGCCTGGGGTGGCTAACCTTAAGTCAAGCAGCAAAAATAAAACCCAATTTTGTTTTCTTTATATTAAAATATAGATCCAGGAGAATCTCGACTTAAGCCAGTAAAGCTGAGGTTAGTCAACGTCCTAATTGTTAATTTAATTCATTAATTGGAGGTCAAACTTGGCTCTCCATTATACAGGTTAAAAGATAAAAATTGACTGAATTGGCTTAAACATAAATTATTTAGGCATATCACTGTCGTGTATAATAAAGACATGATAATTGGTCACCCTTTATTCAGATCCAGAAAGTCAGAAACATATAACGAAGACCAATAATATTAATAATCATAAACCTTGGTAGTACTCTGATTGCTCTCATCTTCAGGGTCATCTTTTGCAGGAAAATAAAATCCATAACCAGCTGGCTTTTTGTGTCTGTTCGCAAAAATCACATGCCTCTCCCAGGCCTCCCTAGCAGTGATGTTCTTTTCATCTAGCTTCAACTGAAAAAAATGTAAAACCTCAGAATGTTATCCCCAGTTTATATTCTACAATATAATCCAAGAAAGAATTAAAACAATACGGAAAATGTCATTTCCGTTTGCAGCTTCGGTTTCATTTTTCTTTGAATAAATCAATTCCTCGCCTCTAGTAAATTGAGGATGCCATTCCCAACATTCTCCTATTGCTCTGGTTACCAATATTAGTTGATACCGAACAAGCTGGTATATTGCCAAACATTACAGATTGACAGTCCTTGCCCAAAAGTAAAGAGTACAATTTTATATGTTTCACCAGAGAGATATACAGAGTAATTTCAGTGTGGCCTTAACACATATTGTACAGAACTGATCTGGGGTCTTCAAGGGCATTGATGCAAGTTCCTCCGGATAACTAAATCCAAAACCCAGTTATTGGTGTGTTCGAAAGAAAATATCAGCTACACCAAACAAATTGTGACAAGCTTAATTCAAAACCGTTCTAAGATAAAAAATAACATGAAAATACATACTTTACTAGGGTCAGATATATAGCTGAAGACGTGAGCCCTGTACCATCGTGCATAGCAAATGGGGTTCCCTTCCAGCCAAAGGCTCTCCAGCAATGTAAGTCTACCTAGTACCTCCAATTCTGAAAAACTAGAGATGATATTACAGGAGAGATCAAGGCCTACAAGTGACTTCATATACTCCAACCCACGCAATGAAGAGAGTGCATTATTTCTCAAGCTGAGTTTAACAATTCGAGAAGAAGAGACCTACAGGTTCAGAGGGGTAAGGGTTATGGCATCTTGAAGGATTGAACTATCATTCCTGCCCTTAAAATCTGAAGTGTGCAGTTATGTTTTTATATTTAATGGAAATATCGTCTTAGGAAAGTGGTCCGAAAAACTTCAATAGTTGTTTGGTTGCTTCCAATAGATGAACTAAACAATATTAATTGCATTGAAAATGCTCAAACCAAATAAGAAAAATAAATTCAGCTCTTTGGTACATCATCTGTCAGACAGATTACACATGCCTCTTTAACTTTACCTTACTTAGCGTTGTTACAGATCGAAGTTGATTGAACCCGAGATCCAAGTGCCGCAACTTGACACATTTCTTTAAATTGTCGACCTTCGTGAACCTGTTGCGGCTGAGATCTAGGGTTTCAACAGATGGAAGAAGTTGTAATGAATCATCCATCAAAGCCAAACTGTTGCATGCACATGAAACAAAGGAGAGCTTCTTCCATTTTGGTGAATCCTTTATATCAACAATTCTGCTGGCGAATACATGCCTAAGAGAATCCTACACAGCAATAATAAAATAAAAGGCCTGTTAAAATCATTAGCCAAAATGCCATGCTTGTTTCCATTTTTATCTGTTTAATGTTAAAAGTTGACATATTAAATATTTTGACTTCAATAGATAGTTCACACATTACCAGTAGATCTGGAACAATATAGTGTCCCCTAATGCTAAAAATTGCAATCTGTGAGATGGCCAACCCTTTTTTAATTACTATTTACCCTGTGCTTAAATTACCTCACTGTTTGTTACGTTGCAAACCATAATTTGCTATTTGTCAATTAATATCAGATGCGACTGAGAGGGAGAAGCACCTCCTTGACAACAAAATTTGGCACGCAATAAGCTTTTTGCTCAAAATTTTATATTTATGGTCATAATCCAGAACTGAAGTTGTTTATATCAAAAGCAAATTACACAAATGATCCCTAAAGTATCATCACTATACCGAACTGGTCATTAAAGATTGAAAAATATCAATGTGGTCCTTAAAATATTGGTTCGTTACCATTTTTGTCCTTAAAGTTTTGAGTGTACTGTTTAGGTCCTTCCAATTTCACTAGCATATAATTTTGGTTCTTATCATTGTATGTTGGTGCTAAATTTTATAGAACAAATATTTGATATCATGAAAAAAATATATTTGTTTGTACATTATGTCTATATTTTACGACCTTATTATAATTTACGATGCTAAAAATAAAATTTCAATAGATATAGACATAAATAAGTTATTAATTGTAGGGGCCAAATTGATATATATTTAGAACTTTGATAAACCGAGATGATATGTTAGTGAAGCTTACCTAAATGGTACATTTGAAACCTTACGGACTAAAATTGTAGCAAATCAATACTTTAAGCATCAATTTGGTATTATTGAAACTTTAAGGACCAATTTGGTAAATTGGTGATACTTTAGGGACCGTCCATGTAATTTACTCATAAATCGATTACCATCTGATATCCACTAATGATTTCAACCTTTTGGTCATCATCCAGAGCTACGTTGTTTTAGTAATCAACTGAAATCCATCGGTTACATATCTAACTTGTCTGCTAAAACTATTATCCTTGGTTGGATTACCGGATTATTCAACCAACAACATATAATATCAAAAATAACAGAGCATACACTGTTTGTTTGCACAAACTATTGTGTTTGCTTATATCTAAATCTTCATTTATTTACAATAAACTAAAGAATGTTGCTTGGGGTATGTACATATACCATAACTCAGAAAAACTACCTAGAGCTTGCACATTAGATGCACAACACACCACAAAAAAGAAATGGCATTGAATACATATTTTCAGTAGTAAATTAAAAGAAAGATATTCATATGATTTGCTGTTTACTTATGTTATTTGTAAATAGTTGCCTACCAAAAAAAAAAAAAAATAGTAATGACTACTTTCATAAGCTGGATTGTTGATTAAAAAATCAGTAGCATAGTTGAATCAAAGGATTTCTTGCAAGGAAAAAGTGTTTCAAAAACAACTATTCTGAAATCTAGTATTTTTCCAAAAGAAAAAAAGAAAGAAAAGAAAGAAAGAAATCTAGTAACAGTAGCAAAGTAATCCTAGATCATCCAAAACCATTAAAAAATCTGCAATGTAACAATTACTATTGCCCAATATCCATATCCTATAAATAATAAATCTAATTCAACTATACTACAAATTAACAACTGTATGAAATCCCCAATTGTTCCAAATTGAACGAACATGAAGAAGAGAAATAGTTACCACCAATCGCACACTAACCGTAGAATTATGGCAGACCAGTCTCTCCAAGGTCTTCCTGAGCTCAAGCAGCCCTTTCGGCTCAGCCGAGGACAGGTCGCACCCCCGCAACTCCAACACCCGCAATCCGCCGAACGGCACGAGCGAGATCGGGGCATGATCGCGCCTGCCGTTCCCCATCCCGGACACGACCTTCAGCAAGGTCAACAGCCCGAGAATCCTCCGCAGCTGCTCGAGCGCGCGGTGGTCGCCCAGGTCGGCCACGTAGGACCGCAGGTAATCAACGGGGGCGACAGACAGCAGCGTCTCGATCTCCCGCAGCGACTCGAGGCGGGAGTGGACGTAGTGGAGTCCCACGGGGTTGAGTTTTAGGGTTAGGGTTCCGTCGAGGAGCTGCGCCGCGTGGCCGTCGACGAAACGGACCAGATGGTCGAGGTACCGGTCGCCGGAGAGAATCGACATGGTTAGTTAAGGACGTAGGGACGTAGGTGTCTAGGGTTTTGGGATTGGGGGAGATCGGAGGAGGGCTAGGGTTTGGCGGGGGAGGGAGAGGGCGGTGCGAGTTGCCGCCATTCGGAGGAGAATGGTGACGACGGGCGGTGTGGGAGTCGGGACAATGAGAGATGTAATAATGTAATGTAACGGAATGTTGATGTCTTACTCGGTTCATTATGAGATTTTCATATCCTCTGTAGCGCTGCATTGTGTAGCGCAGGATGTGAACCGTAAGATCATCTCGAGATTTGTGCTCTCTCGAATCTCAAAATAATCCAACGGTTCAAATCCTAAGCTACACACTGCAGCGCTACAGAGGATGAGCACTCGTTTGATTATTGGGGGATAGTAAGGTGATCACGAGTGCTCATCCTCTGTAGCGCTGCATTGTAACCGTTAGATCATCTAGAGATTTGTGTCAGCACAGATCTCAAGATGATCTAACGGCTTATATTTCGAGCTACACGATGCAGCGCTACAGAGGATATGGAATCGGTGATCACTGTCTCCGGTTGAGTTTTTACTGGAGAGGTCATACAAACGAGTGGTCATCCTCTGACTTAGTGCATTGTGCAGTTCACAGCGTCAACAGTTGGATCGTCTGGAGATCCGCGCAGGAACGAATCTCGAGACAATCCAACGGTTGACGCTGTGAACTGCATAATGCAGTACAGCAGGGGAGGTATATAGTGAAGTTATAGTTTTTTTTTTTTGATTAAATAGTGAAGTTATAGTTAATTGGCTCATTGACTTCCTTTTTGGAATCACTTGAATTATTGAACGATAGTGACCCATTATCTTAATTTTTTTTTATTATGAGATTTTCATCTAGATTCTAATTATTTTAAAGAAAATAATTTTAGATTGGTTATGTCTGAAATCCGATTCAATTGATTTAGTTGTGATTAGATATTCCATCAGATTTTATATTGAAGTTGATGTAGATTGTACAAGAACTTTTCTATTTTTTTTAATGAACTGTCAGCTAACATTTCAATATTAAATAAATTTGAAATTCGAATAAAATTCAAAAACAAATCTATAATAAGTGTTGCATATCTCTTTCTAATTCATTTGAATTTTTACTATCACTTGTAACAATAATCAGGTGGTCCCTCCCCTCATTCAAAATGTGTGATGATTTATCATGATTATGTCAAATTCAATCATCTTTCTAAATGGTGATAGTGTGAAGAACATTCTTCCCCCGTTCCCCCGTTTTGCAGAACTCGGGATCGTCTAGCGCACTGCCATATTTGCAGCGCAGATCTGACGATGTGCTAGACTTCGGGATCCATGAAAAATAATGAGTCCGGATCCCGAAGTCCAGTTGCAGCGCGGTAGACGATCCGGACTCGTTTTGCAGAGACCAAACTATATTAAATGTTGCATATTCGAAGAGTACATATCTGTTATGAGCCTTTAATATTAACATCCACTGATGTGCAACATCTTTATCAATCAGTGTTATATACCTGTTGCAATAGCTAGAATTCTAGATTTATTAACGGAGCAAAAGACATTTTTTGTTTTTAATTATCGTCTTAAAAGTTAATTGTTATTTGATTGGCTTATATTTGTATTAGATGGGGATTCATTTTCAATGACTAGAAGCGTACACGCGCATCGCGGTTCAAGCTAACGATATTATGATCCAAAAAAGTTTATATCATACAAAATTATAAAATATCATAAAAATTTATCACGGAGGAGGGATCCATTGACAATGGTTATCTTGACAATATCACTTTTTAAAAAATTATAAAAAATCATAAAAATAGAAAAAAATAGAAAAAAAATTTACGGAAGTATTGCTTAACCTATAGATTAATTATGTTTCCGATTATATTCAATGTAAGTGACGTTTGTTAACTCTTTAAGGATCCGCTAAATAATAACCTATGAAAAGTGTACGAAAATTTGATAAGTCATTAAACGATGTTCAAAATAATTGAAAATTGAAACACTATCAATCTATAAGTTAAATAATACATCCGTGAACTATTTTTCATTTTTAAGATTTTTTATGAATTTTTACAAATTTTTAAAAACCTCATTGTCAAAATTGTCAAAATAAGTATTGTCAATGGATCCCTCCTCTTTATCATGTAAGCTTTGTATAAAATTAATAATATTTGGTCCACTGAAAATCAAAAGATCCTAAGGACCGGTGAATTTCCCATGAATTTTTTTTCAATATCTGAAGAATAAATTAATGCTCATTTGTGTACATGTGCACATACTTTCATGTAAGCATGAGCTGAAGCTTTATCGGTTCAATCCGTGAGAGTGTAATTCAAAGTAGTGGCTATTCGGTTACTGAAAGGGAAAATTTTTCTCCATTTGATGAAAACCGTGACCAAATGGACGTATCCAGTTTTTACGTGTTTTTAATAATAGTATAGATTTTTCAATATGGTACCATTTACGAACTGTGAATTAATTTTATTTCATTTTTTTATTTGGCGACATTTACGAACTGTGAATTAATTAGTTCCTCTTTTAATATATATCTTAAAATTTGTAACACTTATATCATTTTTTTATTTGACTATTATACTAACGTTAGCATTTCGGACCAAAATGCTAATCCGAAATCATGATTAATGGTACTCAATAAATTCTTTATATGAAAATATTAGGGAATACAATTTTTTTTCATTTTTAGAGTTTTCTAAGTATTTGTTTTGAATTTTAGAAAATAGGTCATAAATATAAATAAAATATTGATGTTTGTACATGCTATTTTCAAAAATGAAAAACAAATACTTAGAAAACTTTAAAAATAAAAATTTTTTGTATTCCCCAGTATTTTCATATAAAGAATTTATTGAGCACCATAAATCATGATTTCGGACACGATAACAACAATTTTGAGGCGTCAGCATTTCGATCCGAAATGCTAACGTTCGTATAATAGTCTAGCTCTATATATACATACATATTTGTTGTGGACACTAAATATGACCCAAATAATATCACGCCATGTGCATGTCCCATGCAATATGGGGTTCATAGGGTAATGGTTAGTTAACTCCTGTGATGAATCTCAACATCTATATAATAATACTATAATAGTAGTCTTCTGTGCGTTTGTTAATTGCGGTGATAGATGTACTTCTGACGAGTAAAGTAATTTTGGGGATAAAGGCACGTTGTTAAGAAATCTTACAATGCAATTAAACATTCGTCAATTTCAATTCAAACTTAAATTCTACTTACTGATCATTCACCGTTTCTAAAGCTATTTTAATTTCACCAATTAACAATTCTTCAGCTAATCGCATTCGACGGAGTCCATGTGCTATTTTGTATTATATATGTAGTTCATTTCTACTATACAAAAAAAAAAAAAAAACAATTTTTTCATACCGATATTAATTTGTAGGTACCAATGGATAGGAGCAACGGCATATAGTCACACTATAAATCATTATAATTTGTATTTTTTTTTTTGGCACCAGTCAGTTAGCAAATTACAACTTTGTAAACCTCTTTCAGACCTGAAGAAAAAAAATATATTCTCATCTTCTTATCGCGAGAGATTCAAATTGAGTAATACCTACCGTCCATAGATTACATTTCGGATTTCGGGATATACTCGTTCCATTTCAGAGTGTATTATCTTACATTCGATACATATCTATAGATATATAGACGGTTTTTCAACGGACGCAAGATGTTTCTCATTCAAATTTCATTTCTGTATAGTAGCTATAGCTACGAGTCCGAATCTGCTGTTATTCTAAGAGAATAACAGGACTCTGTTGTTCCATCCTCAACCGTTAGATCAAAACGAATGGACCAGATCGGCCCAGTTTAGATAATAGGGAGCCTTTATTAAATAAATCTGATCCACTGATTTAAATCCGACGGCCCAATTGGTAATAACAGGGTAGTCCTGTTATCCTATTTAGGATAACAGGAGATATGAATTCGCTAGGTACCTGCATCTGGTGGTTACATGAGGCCAGGGAGACACTGAGACAGGGACACGTTTGGTCGTACATGCATAGAAACGCAACGTGGTAAGTAATGTGCAGATGTCCGAAATATGCGCAGAGCCGCGGAGTATGGGCAGATGCCTGCCTGCCTGCCTGCCTGAGATTGCGGGACACGTGCCGACGGTCCTTGAAAACTCTCCTAAAATAAATATCTGCAAAGGAAATCGGTTCTTTTGTTTTTTCGTTGTAGAGTCAAATAATGCTGCATGGCATAATACATGTATGAGTATGGCTCATCGGATTGGGGGTTTTGGATTTCGACGCGCATAGTATTGACGCATAGTATTACCGGGGGCGGAGTCACAGTTGCGACGTGGAGTGCTTAGCAGTACAAAATAATACATCAATCAATTACAGGAGAGTCAAACTGAAATTACAGATCAAATTATACTAAAAAATAATATTTTTTCTATTGGCAAAATCATGGAGGTGCTTAGCACCCCCCGTGTTCACCCCTTCCCTCCCTCCGCCCATGGATATTATTATGGAAATATCTTGCGTCCATTCAAAAATTGTCTATACGTCTGTATGTAATATAGACGTACGTAATATACTCCAAAATGTAACAGATATATCTCAAAACATACCATATAGACTTTTCTATGGACTAATTAGGTATTACTCTATTATTATACATCTCAAATTGATCTGATATATGACCATGTGCACTTGTGATGTATGACACGACGCATACATCTCAAGTTAAAATCATATTTGTATTTTAATATTTTAAAACTTTGCAAGATCTGATTTAATTTATTTATGCATGTATTTATTTTATTTCCGAAGTGAAATCCGAATAAATGCTCGAATTTAGAGAACGGATAAAATATAAATATAAGATTCCCTCATTTGACATATTTCAAGTCAGAGAAAATAATGTAAGATTCCCTCACTTGACATATTCCGCAAGTCATCAAGTATCGGGTTTAAAAATTAAAATGTACGTTCTCTCTTTATTTTTTAATGGAATAATAAACTCAAATTTAAAATATAATGTATTATTAAAAATTTAAAATCACAACGCCTCTCGGAATCACTGATTTTAATTAAAAATTCAAACGATCCTAAAATATGAAAGTATAGTTTCCAAATTTAAAAAGCAATAAAACCCCATTATTAAAAAGAAAATAGTATTCAGTGGAACGAGTAATTAATTTACATCCTCCAAAATACATCTACAATTAATTTCATTTACTTGGAATAATATCATTAAAATATTTATAAAAATTGGATTTACGCTCAAATCAGACATCAAAATTAAGAGCAGCCGATCTACATAAATTTTCTGACAAACTAAAACTACTGAATCCTCCCCATCAAGTTCGGATGGTTATCGTCTGACTTGCTGTACACCGAACAGGCAGACAGAAAGAGAGAGTGGAACTGAGGGCCCACCTCAGTCACTCTCTCTTTCTGTTCGGTGTGCAGCCAGTCAGAAAATATGAAATCATCAAGTTTAAGGAATGGAGAGGACTAGTAATTCAAGACCTCAAGCAAGGTCACTGAGGGCCGAGGCTGGCTGGACATATCACATCGGCTGGCTACATACATGATACATGATAACATATTAACATGGGACCAAATTTTGTCCTGATCCACTAACGCCAATGATATAATCTGGCCCACCGTATGTATGTATATTGTCTTAATTAGCAACCTACGACAACGACTGAATTATTATGAGGGAAGGACCTTTCTCATATAATTATATGCTGCCGGTCCGGTTTGGATTTTGTAAAGATACAAATTATTATCTATTTTTTTTTTCTTTTTTGACAATAAAATATTTCACATTTTTAGATGTGTTATAGAATTTAATAATTACATAAAAAAAACTAAAAATGATTTTAAAAAGTAATTTTTGTAAAATTAAAATAAATAAAATTTTAATTTGTGTCTTTTATATATTTTATATGGAAAAAAATATAAGTTGCATCATATTTGCTCCTTTTTTCTGTCGATTTTGCTTTGCCTTGGTGTGCTGGCGACGGGCTCAAAAACCCCTCCTCCTCTTTCTATTTTTGGGCTTATATCAAACAATGCGCAAGAAATATTGCAAGCAGGCCGAAACAAGCAAAACAACCCAAATACCCAATATACATTCTGTATGTTTCTTTCATTTAAGACAAGGCAAGACTCCCCCATTTTTTTTCTCTTTCTTTGCTTCTGAAGCCCATCGCCAAAAAAATAAATAAAGGGAGACTGGAGAGGCCGAGAGCACAGCTCAATTTGGGTTCTTGGTTCATCATTTCTTTGTGCAAATTTATTAGCTTCATTCATGAGTTGATATTGAGTTCATATGTGCTGTGATCCCATTCCTGTTGAAGGGTGCTAAGTTGAGTTGCATGGATGTAGTTCTTTTTAGGGAGTCCAGATCGTCTAACGCACTGCAAATTCGGCAGCGCGGATCCGATGGTGTAGCTTACGTCGGGATCCAGACTCATTACTTTTCACGGTTCCCGATGAAAATCTGACGGTTAGGACCGCACTGCCGAATTTGCAGTGCGGTAGGAGATCCCGAGCTCTTTTTAGGAGGCTTTTGAAAGTAAACGAAGCCATTTTAAGTTCGGATCCTGCACTGTGATCGGATCCGATCTCAGCGGATCTCAATGTTATTGATATTGGGCTTGAGAGCCGTTGGGCTTCTTTTTTTTTTTTTTAAACTTTTAAAATTGAATAATGTTATAGAGATACAAATAATGATACCAAAATTGATACTGACCGTGTGATAGTATTCATATTAATGTAAATTCAAATTAAAGGGTCCACTATACAACATACTTTATATAATGTACTGAGATATATTATATATATAAGTTGAATATTTTAATGAGTTAATTTGAATATCGTCATAACTAACCCAATTGATATCGATTTTGGTCTCATTCTTGATATATATGTTCGTACCAGTTCCCGTTAAAGGAAGTATAAACAACAGTGAAAAACTGTGAATTTTATGAGTGCTTATCCTCCAGCTCGGATCTCGAGACGATCCAATGGTCACGTTATGAACTGCAACTTACATGCAGTACAACAGGATATGAATTCGAATTGGAAAAATATATTTTTTCTCCTCACGTTGCCCCCCACCATATGATGCACTGACAAAAATTACAAAAAATATCTCTTTTTTCAGAAAATTTTACAAAAATATATTTAATTTCTAAGAAAATTTACAAAATTATCCTATCTTAAAAAATATTTACAAAAATGACCCTAAAAAATTTTACAAAAGTGACCTCCGACCCAAATGTCACCTCATCACAAGATTGTTGGGGCAAAGTTTGTGGTATAGTATCACTGTGCATTGAAATTATATTTTGTATATAAAGTCCCGTAGGGGGCAGTGTACAGTAGCACGGAATTGATCTGGATCATCAATGTATAGTTGACTTCAGATCTGGATCATCCGTCGGAATAATGGTACTGTGCGGTACTGTTCTTTAAACAGTACTCAACAGTAAATGGATTTAGTCCGTCCGATCACTCAACAGTGACTGAATTTAGTCCGTCCGATCAAAGGGCAGAATTCCAGATGCTTCCCTGTCATTTCTTCTCTTCTCCCTTCTCTCTTTCACAAGCGACATCCTCTCTGGCGATTCTCTCACGACGACGCAGGCACCCGGCCCACGGTCCATCCAGGCGGTGGCTCCTCAACAAGTAGGCTTGAGAGGAAAACCCGGCCGTTGGTTCCTCTATAGGTTACTTATTCCCAGCCTCAAGAGAAAAAACCCTATCGTCGATTCCTCTCAACAGAAATTCCCCGTCAAGCACGCTTGGGAGAATACCGCCGCTGGTTCCTTCGGAGACAATCCCCGTCTAGAACGGGTTCCCTTCTATCCAGCAATGGTGAGTTCTATTGTTAATGTTAATACAACTTTCTGATATTATTTTTATGCAGCAAACTGTATTAAGGCTCAATAGACCGTATAACTTAGGCTGGCCTTCAATTGTCTCAAACCTTTGGTAGCTTCTGGACTCTTAATATGGGTTTTCCTCACCTATTTGTCGGTCCGGGAGATGATTTCTTTTGATTTTTATTTTTTATTTGTCCTTTCTTCTACATCTCCAAGTTGTACTTTGTTTGTTCTTTCCTGGCAAAAATATTATCCATTAAATTAAATGAATATTGTGAGATACTACTTTTAGCTGATCTAACTTGCTATATAATCTAACTGATTTGCATATCTTATCATAAAAGTTGTAGGAGAAAAAATAGAGTGAAGATATGAAAAAGTCTTTTGAACTATGAAAGGGTTGAACATGGGGTCAACATTGTTGAAAACTGACAGAACAAGATCCTCACTACAAGATGATAGAAACAATGAAATGCCGGTATTTGAGTAATCTGCTACATCTGCTGAGATAATCAAAGCAGGTGGATGTCCCAATGGTTGTAGTTTGTAGTTGCCGACTTTATTCTGTGAGTCCTTCAAAAAAGAAGGGAAGATACCACCTCGGCAAGGATTGTTTAGGTGAGTGCAGATAGGATCCACAGGTAAAAAGTTGGTCTTCACGAAGCTAGGTAAAAAATCACTATGAACTTATATTCACATATGGTTGTTTGAAGTAAAGATGATACTGGTAGCTAGAGAATTGATTAAATTTCTTGAGGTTTAGCATTAATAAGAGGACAAATCTGATATCTTAATGTAAAAATCTGGGAATTAAATATGGTTCTTAAAAATTCTTGGCTAATATAGTAGAATTGTGTGCTAGATTACTTGAACTACTTATCATGTTATATTTATCCTGATATAATCGTACTTGGAATACATATCCTGATATAACTGTAAAAGATTATAGTAAAGCACTCTTCAAATATATCAATTGTTGTGATTAAGGCTAACAGTATTTAAGTTCCATTGAAACATACTCCCATTCTTTGCTTTTTTTTTCCTTTCTTTCTTTCTTTCAGTTATGATAATTTGTAATGTATTTTATGTTGAAAAATGAACAGGTACACTGCAATTGGAAGCATAATATGGCCTAGGAACACACAATAGCAGTACCTGCTGACTTTTCTGTGCTTCTTAAATATAGTTTGGGACAACAAATTATAGTTTAGGAACACACAATAGCAGTACACACAGTAGCATGTTGACCACCTCCGCAATCAACCTCCTCCAAGGACAGATCGAAGGCTTCTCAACCTCTCCACCATTCTTCGCACTCAACCCAACACCAGACCAAATCAGAACTCAAACTACTAGCCCAAAACTCCAAGTACAGATCGGAGACGACTCCATTTAAATGTGAAGTTGTTGCCTAAGGACTTGTATCATTATTTTTACAATTACATGATGCTGCCAGTTTGAGAAGTACATGACAATTTACATTTGCATTTACTTAATCTTTCTTAGTTATTGACGAATTAGCAATCCGTTAGATCCCGATTAGTAGAAAACAAAATCAGTTTCAGCTGATTACAATACCAAAGACAAAACTGACACAACAACAGATTTCAGCCTCTGCAGCTGGGTGCAGTATCAACTGAACAGTACCAGAAAAATTCAGCAACAATAACCGTGTACCAGCCCCTGTACCAGCCCCTGTACCAGCCCCTGTACCAGCAATTATACCAGCCCTGTACCAACAGCGAAATGCTGTACCAGAAAATTAAAATCAGAATTGAAATAGTTTCAGTTCTGTCCCAAATAATGAATTGACATTGTTGGCTTGGTGACATTAATCTATAACTTGCTATGATTCTCTTGGTCATAAATTAATATCTCAATGAAAAATATACATTTTTTTGTCTTTAATGATTGAGAAATTAATTTAGTTTGTTGTTTCCGGCAATAAATTTTTATGTTGAAAGTTGGAACCATGGTTTACTTTCATCTAATATATCTCTTTTTATTTCAACTAAAACTTTTTAATGCTATAACGATGTTATCTGCTTCATTTGTCTCAGTTGACACTTCACGATTACTTCATTAGTAATGGGGAACCACTTATAAATAGATTGGTTATTTCTATCTTCCAGCTTTAGATTAGGTATATAGGTTGTAATCATTAATTTTCCCTTTTATTCATCTTCTATGACACGTACTTATTTAATTAATCTGATGCTTATATCTATGGAATGGATTGTGTATTTTGCTTGAAACATCGGTTTAGAATTATATATATTAAATAATGAACTTCATGCATAATGAAAAAGGTTAGTACTTCTTACAGATACTAAAAATTTCCACAGATAATACATGACCTACAATGCTCTTATTAAATCCCAACTCTATAGTTCTTCTCAATTATGGCAATATTTTGTTGTCAATTAGGTTAACCTAGCTCAATGCATTGACAGTATACTACATAGTATATATTTTTTTTTTTTGAGATAAAGATGAGGGTCAAGCCACTCAAATTTAAATGTCTATAAAAAACCCCTCATCCGGGTTTCGAACCTGCGACCTCCCACACGGAGAGCGTTGCCTTTAGCCACTAGACCAAAGGCTGGTTCTTACTACATAGTATATTTAATTGTACTTATTTTATTTGCTCAATACTTCCACGGCAATCGGCCCAAAAGTATTGATTTGTCAAGAGCACAATAGCGTGAGTATACAAACATCAATGGAGTGATCAAAATGTAAAGATGCAAAAAATTATTTTAGTTAGATTTAATATTCCATTATCAAAACCTGTGCGTTCATACCAACCAATTATCAATTTTTGAAGGAAAAAAAAATCACCAATTCGCGGCGGAGCGCGAACAATTTTCTAGTTTTATATATATGCGCTCCCCTATACAATCAACATCGCCCCCTGACCCTTCTTAATTAATTAGTTCTTAATTTAATTTCTTATCCAGTCACATGAAATGATCTATTCTCCTGTTATCTATTGTATTTGACTATTTGTTACTTCCTCCGTCCACAATTAAATGAATTTATACCCTTTACAACTTGTCCACAATTAAATGAATTTATACCCATTGTTTGAATCCACTTTCTTCCTCAAAAAAAAAAAAATATTACGAAATTCCCAAAATGCCCCTCGTCTCCTTCCAAGAATGTTCACTTTTCTACTAATTGAGGATATAAAAGTAATTTCACTCTTCCATCATTTCTTTTGACTTTTGTTACAAATTTATTCTTTTGCGGACAGAGGAAGTAATTAAAATCTCCTGCTCCCACAAAAAAGGAAATAACCTCTCTCTCTCTCTCATCATTTATTGTCTCAAAAAACAAGATATGCTGCATTGACCAGATGCTACCAAAAATATTTTTTTATTGATTTTGAGTGTGTGTGATGACTTTGAACTTTGGTGTAATTAATCTTTTGAGTGTTAAATCTTCTTCTTCTTTTTTTTTTTTTTCAAATTATGAAATTATGATACATCAACCAGTTGATAATGTAACACTTTGCATTTCTCCTTCAATATTCAAATAGAAAGAACAGAACTTTGGATTCTCTTAACAAATTTGGATTTGTAAAGATATATAAATTGCAATCCTCCTTAGAAATTCAAGGAAGAATTGATATTTATGAATTGTTGAATTATATAGATAGGGAAATGGAGAAATAGTAAAACTATGGTGCTCTTAAGCTCATGGGGACCTCCCGTGAGCTTAACACCAAAAACATATCAAATCATATCCAAATTTTGATTTATATGGCTCAATAAATTCTTTATATCAAAATCATGTGTCATGCAAAAAAATTTTCATTTTTAGAGATTTTTAAGCATTTATTTCAAAATTTTCAAAAGTTACATATGAAACATTGATTATTTTATTAATATTGTATAGTTACAATTAAAAAATCCAAAATAAATACTTAAAAATCTCAAAAAATAAAAAAAATTTGCATGCTATAAGATTTTGATATAAAGAATTTATCGAGCCATATAAATCAAAATTTGAATATAATTTGATATGTTTTTGGTGTTAAGCTCATGGGAGGCCCCCGTAAGTTTAAGAGCACCATAGTTTTACTCGATGGAGAAATATATATATGCCGGGATCCAAGAAAAACAGGGTCCCCTTCTCTTACGGATTAACAAATTTGCAACAGATAATATATGCATCTGTATATATGAAAAAAATCATATATAATTGTTGGAAATCTGTGACAGGATTTTGCTTCCCCCATCCCAATGAATGTGTCACAAAGATGGGTGCATCAATTGAGTTGCATCAATGCATGGAACCTTCATAAATTTTTTTTTTTTTTTTTTTTTTTGAGATAAAGATGAGGGTCAAGCCGCTCAAATTTAATTGTCTATAAAAGACTCCCTATCTGGGTTTCGAACCTGCAACCTCCCACACGGAGAGCGTTGCCCTTAGCTACTAGACCAAAGGCTGGTTCTTAGAACCTTCATAAATAATAAAAAAAAAACGACTTATATATATAATAATTCATAACACAGATCTTAACAAAATTTTCAATGGTCAGTGCATCCCCAATGCCAATATATAGCACTCAATTAGCTAGTCTCAGGTATCATGAACTAACCATAGTTACACATCCATCAACTGATATAACTAGTTAGCTAGGAATTAATAGAGAACATAATATAGGAAGGAACTATATACATTGTTCATCATGGCCTCAAAGCACTTCATCCTTCCTCTTCCTCTTCTTCTGTTCTTTGCCAGTGTTACACTCACCAGCGCTTATACACCCGTAACCGAGCCCATCGAAACCAATATCTCCGACCCGTATTATCAGTCTGTTGGCCGGTACGTACGTACGTAACAGGCTAACCGCATCAGTATTAGTTATCCTCTTGATTTGTTAATTTACTCCCTTTGTTTAACTAACTAATTTGGATCATTTCTTTCAGTTTCGCCGTCGACGAATACGACAAGCAGGGAAAATCACACCTCTACTTCCTATACGTGTATAGCGGGTACATATACTACGTCATGCCGGTGCAGAACCAGGGGGTGACGTATATCCTGGATCTGAAGGCCATAAACTGCAGCAACAATGGCGCCATGGGTGATTACACCGCTAAGGTCATCGAGACGCGGTTCGACGGCAAGAAGCTCTACTATGATAGCTTGACACCAAAATACAATTGATCAGTTAGTTGATGTGCAATTATATATGCATATATGTGCTGTAGTACTTGGTTACATTGTTAGGTTTATTTGTGTGTGCTAGCTAAGCTGTTTTATTTATGTTTTAATATTTTGTATGTGCTGTTTTTGTTGTCATTTTTTTTTTTTTTTGTATTTTGGAGTTGAATAAATTAGTTTATGGTGTTGTTTGTGTACGCACTAAACTTGTTCTAGATTTATATATTTTGCTTGTTATGTAGTTCCAAGAATAAAAAAAAAAGAGTTCTCTTTTTTTGGTGAAAAATGGTTTTGTTTTATTTAATTAGTTATAGAATTAGAAAATATTTACCATTGACTATAAGCTTCATGACTCAAAAAAAAAAAAAAAAAGAAAAAGAAAAGAAAATTAAATTTGTTTCATACCCATATAGGCATATATATATATCCCCATAAATTCTTCATACCTATAAATTATTTAAATTTGAGTACTATATACCCATTAAAAATCGATTGTTTTGTTATTTACCCAAAGCATGTATTATGTCACATAAATTAACAACATAATTTAGTCAACCAAATTACCTCCCCTAGTTAGTTCCCTTCGCCTTCGGCACCCTATCTTCTCGCCTAATCTCTTTCTTCTGTTATATATTGAGTGGCAACATGGAAGTTTGCTCGTCTGATTTTATAAACACTACGAGGAAAAATGGGAAGAGAGAATGCAAACTTAAATTTGTTTGGGCCCGGCCACTGTACAAATCCGTATGCATCTGTTTATAACTTTCCAAATTATATGCATTTTTGTGTACTAGTAATAAGCTCACTCCTTCCTTGCTTTGAGCTGAAATTATTATTTCTTATAACAAACTTTTAAGATAACATGTAATGTGCCTTAATTTGAGATAATTTATATTGGCCTTAATTTTAATAGGCTGAGAACGTCAACAGGTATTAACGTACATCAACGGTTCTGATATATCGAAGAAAATAATCAACGGCTCAGATGTGAGAATAGCCCTTTCATGTCATATTTTTCAATATGCTTTTATTATTAGTAAGGATAATTTTCCACATCGGAGCGGAGGAATCAGGAAGACAAAGTAATGGGCCAGGGCCCAAATGAGCTAACCGAAAGAAGGATATAATAGCCACTCTATTCTTAGTTTTAAGGCAAGAAGCCCAGAAGAAATAAAGCCACTCTATTCGTACTGATTTTTGTCTGGAAAATGGAATGGCCGAAGATGGTTGTAGATTCTTCGTAGACTATATATATGGTATATTTAGGTCCGTTTTTCAAATTCGGGCAATTTAACAAAATGCCCTCCTTTCAAAATTTGTTAAACAAATTGTCCTTCCCTTAAAAAATTCAACAAAATACCCTTGCATTACCCTTCATTCCCCTCCTTCCCCTTAACAAATGTTAATCTCTTTTAACTTCTCTCAACAATGTCAATAAAAATATATTTAATTATTATATTTATTTATTTATTTTCATATACACTCTCAAATTTTTATATAAGAAAATTTGTATAATATAAATCATAGGTACCATATTCTTAAAAACTCAAAATATTCTTTTTCTAAATTATAAAAACTCAAAATATTCTTTTTCAAATTTAGAACGATATGTCATACAAAAATATTTTTAACATAATTCACTTAATTAATGATAATGAGACTAAGGATATAAGATTAATATTATTGTTTTTATTAGTAGCAAATTAAAATTTTATAATAAGAGGTGAATTTTATTTATTATTATTTTTTTAACATAGCAACTGAATATTGGCTGAAAATGAGCATTGTAAAATTTAGAATTTTAATGAAAATTTTATGTCATACATCATGAAAACTTTAATATGTAAAAGAAAATAATAAAGAAAAATATATATTGCTATTTTTGAAGGAAGGTAAAAGAAAATTGATATAAGGGAAGAAGAATGGAGGGGAATGGAGGGTAATACAAGAGCATTTTGTTGATTTTTTTGAAGGAAGGGCAATTTATTTAACAAATTTTAAAAGGAGGGCAAATTGTTAAATTGCCCTTCAAATTCAGTTTTGCATTGAGTTGATAGATAACTTTTTGTCTTTATTTTTCGGCAATCATGCATCATCAAATTAAACTATAGTATGAATGACAATGACTCCTTAATATATAATTTTATGCTCAATTTGATATGAAATGGTAAAGTTTCTATCTATTAAGGCACGCATGTAGAAAATATATCATTTCTTTATGTTTTATAATTTTATTACATGTAAGTTTGTCAATTTTTTTTTTTTTTTTTGAAAAAGTGTGAACACTAGATTAAAAATTACTTTGTTCGGGAATGAAGTGAAATGAACAATAGCCAATATAATGAGTGAGAGATTATTATATATTAATCTAAACTTACTATAGTGTCATAAAATGTCAAAACAAAGTCTAAAGACAGTTGTTCTAAGGATTTTGGTAAGTTATGCTTAAAAATTAAGTGTTTAATAGTAAACTGTTTGTTAATTGGAAACCATTATATATAACTGACTGCATTCGTATATACGTACCGATGCGTCCGATTCTGCTGTTATTCTTCGGTGATAACAGGACCCTGTTATTCCGATGGTGACCGTCAGATCAACACCGAACGGTTCAGATTCAGTACAAAAAGTTCGGTTTTTGAAGTAAAAAAGAGTTTTGCCGAATATATCTCATCCGTCCATTTTAATCCGACGGTGCCGATCGGAAAAGCAGGACCTGTTATCCAATGGAAGGATAACAGCGGAATTGAATTCACGTACCGATTATTGTCAGAATTAATATTAACAAAGTTTTGACTGTCAGGAACTGAAATTTAAGAGCCCCCATCCTGTCAATATTTCCATATCATCGAACTTGTTCCAATTAAATTTAAAGGTACAAGCTTCATGGCTACATTTTAAGTCGACATAGATATTTGTCGTGTAAAAATCGCACGGATTTTTCTTGTTTTATTCATTTATTGTATGCAACAAATTAACTAATTGAGTGGCTAAGAAAAAGAAAAGACAGAAGGAAACAAACAATTACATGTATTAAAACAAAAGGGTAACTATCCATCATATTTTATTATTATTAGATCAATGTTGTTCACATATATGATTACAAGAAAAAAAACAAAAATGGTAGACATCTAGAAATTTAAAAGCATCAAATAAATCTGAATAAAACCAACCGGTAACCATCACACTCTCAATCGAAATTGCTATCCATGCAATCCCCACAAAATCTAATTAATAAATGATATTGTCTGTGTCTCTTAATAAGTTATTAATAACAACTTAATTGGCAATTACATGCAAGTTATGTATGTATGGTGCGAGATTATTAATTTATTTGGTTTTAGAAATGTTGCCTGGTCATTAAAGGCCTAATTAAGCCACAATGACTCCAAACACCCAAAAGAAGGACATGTATATAACAACAAAGAGCCCAAATCACAGAATAGAGCTGGATAAGCCCCAGTTTTAAATACCTGGTCCAGAAATATTTGAATTAGTGTTTACCATGGAAGACTTCTTATTGTTATTCAGAGGAAAGTTCGTTTTTGGTTCCTGAACTGTTGTATTTGATTTAAACTGGTCCCTAAATGATTGTGTTTGGTTCAAATTGGTCCCTGAACTATTGTGTTTGGTTCAAATTGGTCCTCGAACTATTTTTTGGTTTAGATTGATCCTTAAATTAGCATAAATGGAAATAAAGTGGGGGAGCAATACGAACCAAATCATAGAGTTCAGGTGCCATATTAAACCAAAAAATAGTTCAGGGACCAATTTGAACCAAACACAGTAGGTCAGGGACCAATTTGAACAAAAAAATAGTTTAAAGACCAATTTGAATAAAATGCAGTACTTCAGTGGGCCCTCTTTGTTCCTCTTTGGCATAATTACACATTGTTTCACTTCCACCACCTAAATGCTGGTAATATATAGAAAAAAACTACTAGTAAATAGTAATTAAAAGCAAACAACAAGCTAGTATAGTACCACTATAACATGACAGTGAACTGAGAATTTAAAGAGTACAAGTTTGCCATGATGTAACAGTGGCAATTATACTACCAGTGGTCCCTCTTAATTTGTTCCTCTTTGGCATATCATCATGCACACACACTTGACACTTGCACAGCAACTATATCAACTATCAAGCACAGCATATGCATGCAAACATTGTTTCCCTTTCGTGAGAGCATGTATGATGGATGAAGCATGGAATTAAAGCCAGCATTATTGATGGGTTGATTTGGAAAGAAAGAAAGAAAATGTCTGTTTCAGAATTAGTGCATCCCTGAGAATGAGAAGCCATCCATCATCCATCACAATTTTCAGCAACTTGAAATTATTCCGGAGTTGCACGGATTAAAACATTATCTCCCAAACAATAGAAAACATGATCCGAACGAACCCTGTGAGCTATCCAAACTTAACCACAAGATGCATGGGAAGATATCAGATATGATAAGCAACAAATTGATAGAAAAAAGATAATTAAATATTGAATAATTTGGATCATTGGACCTACCAATTAAATTTGAAAAAAAAAATTACACTCCAGCTAATGATAATGAGCTAGATTTTTGTTTTTTAAGATAAATGATAAGTTAAATAATACGTGTATAAAATTTTTTTCATTTTCAGTATACTTTATAATTTTTCTAATTTTTTTTTTTAAAGTCTCATCGTCAATATTGTTTATTGTCAAGAACCAACCTTTAATCTAGTGACTAAGAGCAGCACTCTCTGTGTGGGAGATTGTGGGTTCGAAACCCGGATTGGAGATATTTTATAGACATTTAAATTTGAGTGGCTTGACTCTCATCTTTATCTCCAAAAAAATATTGTTTATTGTCAATAGATCTCTCCTCTAAATAAAATGTCTTAGGACTTAATTAATTAGGACATAAACTTAATTACACAAAAGCAAATTAATGAGTGAAACTTTTACACGGCTCCATATATGGTCCCACGGCGAGGAGTGTCCAATATCCATAATCCATACCAGCACTAGCTAAGTAGCTCAAAAGCAGAGAAAAGGGAATGGAAATGAGAAACATCTTGCATGCACCGAAAAACCGTCCATATATATATCCATAAATGTGTACAGAATGTAGCAGATATATTCCGAAATGTAACATATATATCCTGAAATGTAACTTATAAAAGCTACAGACGGTTTTTCTATGGACACTAGATATTAGTTACTCAATGGAAATGGGCTAATGGCCTAATGGGAAGGAATCAAGGAAGGCATGCAGCATGCGTAAGGAGAGGAAATTAAAAACCGAAAAGCCGGCGCTGGTTTTGCAAACTTAACAACCCATTATATACGGCATGCATTACCCTTACCCAACCAACCTTGATATGCGGCGGGCGGCTGTGGCGTGGAAGCAACTGGGCCAGTCCAGCCCCAGGCCCAACTTAATCAACTCTTAATTAATTTTTTTTTTTGAAGAAAGTGAAATACTCCATCAGTTTTGTTGAAACTTTTTATTTGTCTCCATGGAGGATTGAACCCATGATCTCTTGGAAGTCATCCTAGTTAGCTACCACTTGAGCTACTAGGCCATTTGCAATCATCTCTTAATTATAATCTGGCTAATATAATTATGAGGCTTAATGATCATATAATTATAACTTGGTTAATGTAATCAAGAGACTTATATGATCTGCTCTCTGTGTGGGAGGTCGCGGGTTTGAAATCCGGATAGGGAGAGCAGAGAGCTAGTATTTTATAGATATTTAAATTTGAGTGGCTTGACTGACCCTCATATTTATCTAAAAAAATTGTGAGACTTAATTAATCATCTCGTAATTATAATTTGGCTAATATAATTACGAAACTTAATGATCATCTCATGATATGATTATATATAACTTGGCTAATATAATTGGTTTTTATCAATATCAATTAATTTGCACTCGCAATTAATTTGATTTTTCAAAATGAAATGGGAAATGGTGAAAAATAATTTAATTCACTTTTATCAAAAAAGAAAAAAAAAAAATGCACTCACAAAATGCCAACTGGTGACTTTGCACCGGAACCTTTTTTCCAATATTTGTCAACTGGTAGGCTATGACACATTGACACTTCCAAATTTCCAATATATATAGTGCCGGGGTCAAAATGACAACATGTCATTAGTGGGGCACTACTTATTATTAAAGTAACAAATATATATTTGCCACTCCGTTTTACACGCACTTTCGCTTTAATGAAGTTAAAAGGTCATTATTTTCATCTTTAGTGCTTTTTTTGAATGTAGGGCATTAATTTTGGATAAATGCTTCCAAGATATTTATATCATATTGATTTATATTAGTATATATTGTGTTAGACTGTTAGTTTATACGGTTGTTTATAGTTCTGTAGTCCATTAAACATTTTTTTAACACCTCTGGGTGTTCATTTTATAGAATTAGAGGAGTAGAGGACTGATCCTCATAATATAATCAAATAAGAAAATTCTTGTTATCTTGTATATATTAAAGTACATATATATATATTAAAGTCCTCTTCATAATTTAATCAAATAAAAAATTCTTGTTATCTTGTATAATGTATATATTAAAGTACATATATGTATGGGCAATGATTTATGATTCTTGTTATGTTGTATATATTAAAGTACATCTATATGGGCATGCAATAATATATATGCGATGATAATAATATGTTCAGGGACAGTTAATCATGCCAGGTATCGCTGGCTACATGCATGTCATTTCCCAGAAAAACAAAACGAAATAATATTACTGCCCTTCTGGCTCTTTGGCGCTTGCGTAGACAAGACAAACATGGGATTCGATCATAAAATAAAATAAGAGTAATACCAACCGTTCATATATAGTGTCCACATGTTATATTTCGGAATGTATTTGTTATATTTTAGGATGTATTTGTTACATTCTGTATACGCTTATGGATGTATAGAAAGTTTTTCAATGGACGCAAGATGTTTCTCTAAAATAACTGTGCCTCACTGACTCACTCACTGTGATATTTTTTTTCCCCTTGACATTTGTCACATTTCAGCCATCCTGCCTGAGATCGGTATCACAGTGAGATGATTTAATTCTATATACAAATCACAAACTTTAAAATGATTTTTTAAGAGTAATATATATCTATCCATTGAAAAACTGTCTGTAGCGTCTATAGGTTACATTTTAAGATGTAATCCTTACATTTCATAGTGTATATGTTACATTATTTGTATGTCTATGAATGTATGGATGATTTTTTTGATGGACACAAGATGTTTCTAATTTTTTAACTATTCTCATAAGTTCCGAATTTGCCATCATATTAAGACATCGGGCTGACCCGCTACATATAATTAAGGGGACGACCTACCGTCCATGGTATGGATGTATATAAAGTGTAACAAAATGATTGATAAATGAGACCAAATGGGTCCTATTTATAACCACTACACTCACAAAAAATGACTATAGACATCCATATTGTGGACACAAGATGTTCCCTATAATTAAGCTCTTGCAAACCAGACTATTTATGGGTGAGACTGAAGAATGTCCAATCTATACTCCATAAAGAGGGGTATATTTCTAAGCATCTCAACTATGCCACATCATCACTCTTATTAACCATTGATTTTGTTTGAAACTCTTCATCTACTTTGATCCAATGGCTAATATTTTTTTCTCTCCTTATTAAAAAAAATGAATGTGATATGTCTAAAACAAATTTTAACCCTTAATATAAAATGATCCAACATTCATATATATATATTATTATTTATAAATTATTGAATTATTATTATTATTTATAAATTATTGAATTATTATTATTATTTATAAATTATTGAATTATTATTATTATTTAATTACATTAAAAATTTAAAAATTTTGTTCAAGTTTTGTTTAATATAACTATTTAAAATTTTATAAAATTCTTAGTTATTTATTTGATATCGTTTTTCGGAGCGAAGCCCGAGTTACAGCTCTAGTACTATTAATTCCCATCCTTTTCGAACCCATGCCATGATCGACATTCTGTGATGTGAATGATGGCATATTGGCAATGCCGTTATAATACTCAGCATTTCAGAGTAATGCAATGTGCAGTGAAGCTGACGCATGTGGACTATTCAAGCTTTTAAAAAACTTAATTGTAACTTCGTTTAAACCGTTAAACCGTTTTTTAGATCCTCTTACGTTAAGTATTTGTAAGAAAACAGTTATTTGTGAAAAAACCGTTTTAATAAAGTTAAAACTGTTAAAATCCGTTAAAATCTGTGTTTTGGAGGCGTTTAAACACCGTTAAAATATGTTTGCACATTATTGACGGTCTAGAAGTTCCCAATAATGTTTATCCTATGCATATTAACAATTAAAAATTTTAAACTCTTTATTACTGTTGTCTTAAATTTTTCCATCATAATTTTTTAATGTTATAATTTTCGTTTCATAAGATTTGTAACTTTTTATGTACTTAATTAGTTTTGTAATTATTATTTGTACTTAACTATTAAGTATAATTGCGAGAGTATATTGTGTAGCCTTTTTAAATATAAAAAATATATAGAAAATGAGGACCCGTTTTTTAATTTAACGGCCGTGTAATTCCGTTTTAACGTCAAACCGTTAAATGGTCACCTCACCGTTAAGAGCCGTTAAACGTTTTCTAAAAGCTTGGGACTATTAGATAGCCTCACGAGATCTGAGTCAGCACGAATCTTGAGACAATCCAATTATCTATGTGCTTCCCTGCATTTTATTAAGGCAGAGGATAAAAACTGCAAACCAATTATATTAGAGAAAATCTTGCGTCCATTGACAAACTGTCCATACATCTATAGATGTGTATAGAATGTAACAGATGTATTCCGAAATGTAATAGAGACATCTTGAAATGTTATTTATGGACGCTATATATGGATGAATTCTGTATGGACCCTAGGTATCACTCATTATAAATGGTATATTATTTGATGGGATGTTACTGTTCATGCTACAGTAACACTTTAGTTTGCTGCCTTCCGATCTCCATCTCACGGCCCTCTTCTGTAAGTGCTGACGACACATTTGGTCATGTTATGCTATTTGGAGATCTCATTGCCGCTTTGCCGTCTTACCTCCAACATCTGAGCCCCGCACTGGAGAGTTCTTCGGTCTCTCACATGACGTGTGTCGTGACTTGAGTTGCACTCTTCCTTCTTTGTGTGCCACATATAGGTCCTTGCCACGTGTGCCCTCTCCTTGGCTAGAGCTTTGAGGTGGTATGATTTTGTGGGTCAGTACTTCTCAATTTTTTGCCACCTCCTGCTGTGTTTTACTATAAAAGTCATATGTTCTCTAACTTTTTTATTGAAATTGCAAGCATGAAGATGCCCCACTTCTCCTTTTCTGCTCAAATGCGATAGCCACATGCTAAATGAAAAGTATTGTCAGCAAGTTTTCTCAGCAGGTTAGTTCTTGGCAAGCCTTCTTCTTCGCTGATGAAAAGATCCCCTAATCCAACAACAGTTACATATGGTGAATGAAAAATTCGAGTTGACCATTTCCTTCCAGTTTTGGGTCTCAGTGTAGTTGGCAGGCTTATAAATATGAATTGGCATTCAAAAGAATCAGGAGCTATGAATTCGATATAAACACCGTTGTGGTTGAGAGTATATAAATTGGGTTGCATACTTATTTTGATTCTAGTCAAATTATCATCCGATTTAAATGGCTTTTCTCAGATACGTAAGTACAACAATTTAGTGGTGTTCTACTTCAAAATTATAACCAATTTAGTGATGTTTAAAGACAATGAAGAATTAGATTATAAATTATGATCTATAGTAATTAAAAGAACATTTCATATAAATCATACTTGGATGTGGGCCGGAGGTGGTACAGAATTTACCAATATATAAGTTCTGCATCTATTTTCTTTTTGTATAAAACAAGCAAACTCAATTTATCTGGAAATATATATAAATGTTTGGCAATATTTGTACCCTTCTATGTCAATAATTACAAGTAATGTTGGAAGTTGCCCAGTGAAAGTTATCGTACTAAAAAGGAAGTACTTATTTTGTTGTCGGTCAACTGCTTAATTGTTTCGAGCATGTGTGGAAAAAAGTTTAAGGCCCTCATAGTAGATGAGTATTACTAAATGCATTTGTAATGCATCACCTCCTCAGAGGTGGCCCACATAGTAGATAATTACCTTAAAATATAACTCGCTAACATATATACTTGATTGTTGCGGCAAAGCCGCAACTCAGCATCTAGTTATATATTACACAAGGGAAATTTAACATCTTACGTCCATAGTCACCTTTTGTGACTGTTTTTGTTACAAACATAGCCCATTTGGTCCCATTTATCTGTGATTTGTCACACTTTGTGGATTTCCTTTGAGTCAGGGGTGGAGCCAGTGTGGTACAGTGCCCACCCTGGAAATTTTTTTTCAAAAATATACCCCTAAAAATTTACAAAAATATCATTTTTTGAGAAAAAAATTACAAAAAATACTTCATTTCTAAGAAAATTTACAAAATTGGCCCTACCCTAAAAAATATTTGCACAAATATGCCTTAAAAATATTACAAGAATATACCCATACTTATAAAACTATGTTTCATCGAAAAAGTTGGACCTCCTGTGTCGGAGTCTGGCTCTGCCTCACCTTTGCATAGAGTGGACCACCAACATGTTAACGAGCAGGTATCATCTAAGTTAACTCAAAATTTGAGTTTAATTTGGACAGATCTGGGCCGTAGATTTCGGATCTCGGTCAGGATGGTCAAGGCGGTCAGTGTTTAGAATTTACAAGGTCCTTTATAAAATCAGGATGGTCAAAGCGGTCAGTGTTTAGAATTTACAAGACCCTTTATAAAATCATTGTACGGACAAACTCAATTTTTGAGTTAACTGTGAGAGGATCTCAATTCCATGTTAACATGTCTCTCTATATAAGCAGTTAACCACCACTGGCCACTGCCATTTCTATCCTTCTATACTTCTAATATTCTACTCACCATTTCCAATTCCAAACATGGCTTCCATAATTTCCCTCCTCTTCTGCCTCCTCTTCACATCCCTCCTCTTCTCCTGCTCCGTCGCCATCGCACTGTCGCCATCACCCTCACCCTCACCGTCACCGTCACCCAACCGGACCGCTCCATACATCCGCCGCTCCTGTTCGCGCACGCTGTACCCCGGTCTATGCTACGCGTCGCTCTCCCCCTACGCTGACCAGGTCAGAACCGACCCTGTCCTGCTTGCCCGATTCGCGATGAACGTAACAATAACACATCTAAAGCCCATCTCCGTCCGCATCGCGACGTCCACCCGGACCCGGGCCGCCCTCGCCCCCGCCTCGCACTCCGGCAACGGATCAAAACTCAAGGACTGCACCGGGTTAGTGACCGGTGCGATGAGTTTGGTAAAAAGATCGGAGAAGGAGGTGGCGGGGCTGGAAAGTAAAGTCGGGCCAGAAGTCGCGTGGCGCATCTCGAACGCACAGACATGGCTCAGCGCCGCCATCACCGACGAGGAGACGTGCATCGATGAGTTCGGATTGGGGGATGGGGAAGGGGGTGGTGGTATGGAGGAGGATGTTGAGGTTGTGTGCAGGAAGCTTAGGAGAGCGGAGCAGCTTACCAGTAATGCTCTGGCGCTTATTAATAGCCTGGTAAATTCATAGTAATAGCAAATTAATTAAGTGTTTTTTTTTTTTTTTTGCAATTAATTGTGGTTTATAAGTTATAACAGATAATTAACAGTGGAGAAATAGAAATTTTTATTAAGAAGATATATAGTATTGTTGTGCTCTGATGAATTGTTTTTTTTTTTTTTTTTTCTGTTTAATTTCTTGGATGTAGTTAGTTGATAAGTTTCTGATTAATACAAGTTATTTAGGATTTCATTATGTTAATTAGGATATTATTCATTTTTTTTTTCATTTTTAGGAAAGATCGATGTGTTGATATATATAACTAATTATAAGCTACATGAAAGTTAAATTGAGGTGAGGAATTGAAATAACAGTGGAGAAATTAATTAAGAAGACAGTATATGCAGTACTTTGTATGAATTCATTTTTTTCTCTCTCCTTAATATCTTTGAATAATTAGTGCCTAATCAATAGAATTAAAATTTTAATATTTTAATATATTGTTTTTTCATTATTAGAAATTATTAAATTAAATAATTGTTAATATAGCTAATTAACTATGAGCAAAATGAAATTTAAATTGAGATGAGAAATCAAAATAAAGAATGAAACTAACCATCCGGCATGTGTTAGTACATTTGTGCCTAACTACTTTATTTTTGTAAAGACAGTAGTGGAGAGTGGAGACTAATTAAAAAGAAAAAGAAATGTTGTCCAAAAGCGAACATGACTTTAAACTTTGAAATATAATGTGATATTTGCCATAAGCCACAACATTCAAATCCATTAAAAAAATTATCGCGGTTTGTAATTGGTGGGAAAATTATTAATGGAGATATAGTTACTGATATGTTAATTTATTAAAATCAATAATTCTGTCCCATAATTAATTAACTAAAATTATTTTACATATACAAAATCACTATAAATATTATTTGATCTTTGTGTGTTCTCTCTAATTTTTTATTTTTATTTTTGGTATAATAAGTAGTGTTATGATATGACAAATTAACATCAGTTTAAATTACAAAGTTTGATGTGCCAAAAGTCCAAAAGTTAATATTTATAAACTTTTAGGTATAAAATTGATAAATGAATACATGTTGGAGTTAGGCCACAATCCAAACAATCTACAAAGAATGGTGGGTGTTTTTTTGGTCTCAAAAATCGGAAAGAATTGATTATTTTGTTCATATCATATTCTTCCTAATTTCCTCTCAATATTATATTGGTTCTAGATTATAAATTGAATATTGTAAATTTGTAAGTTGGTTTGCATCTCCCCTCATAAATAATAAAGCATTGTTAGCTAAGTGCGTCAATCCCCATCTAATGGATACTGTTTCATTTAGTTCAACTAATTATTGCATTTGGTTGAATTGGACACTAGGATTTGGTTCTTATTCTCCATTTATCTTAATTTATATTTATACTTGATTGTTATAGTTTAGAAACTAATTTTAGTATCAATTGATGTAAACGAAAGCAATTGGAAAGGCAATATTAATTGAACTTAGCACTTTAGGGTTTGAATTAAACCAAAAATAGTTTAGAAACCAATTTAAACCAACAATTAGGTTAAAAATCAAGTTAAACCAAATGCAATAATTTATAGATTAAAATTGGACTTTCCTCATTTAAAGAAACACCCTCCATACTAGACATATGTCACGCCTCTTCTCTAAATTCATATCCCCTAACATACTGCATTGTGCAGTTCACGACGTCAGCCATTAGATTGTCTTGAGATTTGTTCTAGCATGGATCTCGAGCAGATCCAACGGCTGACATTGTGAACTGCACGATGCAGTACGTTGGAGGACAAGTACTCCTCTTCTCTTGGGTAATTTATGATTGTAGTCGGTTCATTACAAGGAATTGTTTTTTTTGTTGAATGGAAACCAAATTTCAATATAGTGTTCAGCAGAATTTGTATCCACTGCCATAGTTTATGATGGTAGTATGTTGTTATAGTCTCTACGGTAGATAGGTCACACAGAAACCCCTCCTATTATCTAAAAAATCTGAGCCGTACATTAAGCTAATTTTGACCATTTAGATCAACTATCGTAGCAGATCTGGACTCGTGTCGAGCACATCTCGACTCTCCCGATTCGGACCACCTGCGGTTGTGATCCATCCGATTTGCTTTAAAAGATGTGCAACTCAAATCTTAAATAAAAGGTGGTTGGGGAATGGGGATCCCTGATATTACTGGACGTTTTATGCCAAATATTGAAGATGATGGGAACATTAAATGGTTCGTTTAGACAAGAGCCAAATGATGGGTTCAAAGGATAACATAACATATTTTTCCTTCATTGAATTATACGTAGAGCAGAGATCAAATAATCATGTTTTTGATAACCTATCAGTAACAATAAAATTAAATCTTAAATAACTACATTTTTAAATTCTTAAATAATAAAACTAATTGAAAAAATATGAATAATGCATCTCGCGCAATCACCTAACTTTTTTAAATTTGAATTAAAAAAAAAAAATTCATCATCTACAACATCAAATCAAAGTAATCATTAATATACGGTCACAGTTAATCATCTTGCGTCAATTGAAAAACCGTCCATACATCTTTAGATGTGTACATGATGAAACAATAAATATACTCCAAAATATAACAGATACATTTCAAAATGTAGCATATAGACACTATATATAGATGATTTTTCTATGGACGCCAGGTATTACTCAGCATAAAAATCCCATGTTTTAGTACGGCTGTGGGGGATCCCCATATCTTCCCTTGTTTGGACAAATTTTTTTATAAAACGAAATTGAAAAATATTTTTTGCGAAAAGTAGATAGAGTACTGGAGTTTTTCGGTCCACTAGATAGACCCGATTTAATTTTTCGGGTCCTATTGAAGAACCCGAAAAATTAAATCGGGAAGAGTGTTTTTTTTTTTTTTTTTCCAACCGTCTATCCATTTTCAAAATGGGTGTGCAGAAACATTTTTCTAAAAATGGGTTTGCATCCGAAAATTTTTTCAAAATGGGTTTTGAGGCGTTAGCATTTCGATCTCAAATGCTAACGTTAGTATAATAGTCTAACTCTATATTATATTATAACTACGATTAACCACATAAGTATTGAAATATAGAACTGAAATATAGTAAATAAACAGGAGCAAACCCATTTTGAAAATTTTTTTGGTGCAAACCCATTTTAAAATTTTTTTTTCCATGCACCCTATTTTGAAATGTGGCAAAAACAATTTCAAAATGGGTGCGCTTTAAATTTGTTTTCAAAATGGGTTTGCACCCGAAATTTTTTTCAAAATAGGTTTTGAGGCGGCATTTCGATCTCAAATGCTAATGTTAGTATAATAGTCTAACTCTATATCATATTATAATTATGATTAACCACATAAGTACCGAAATATAGTACTGAAATATAGTAAATAAACAGGTGCAAACCCATTTTGAAAAAAAATTTGGGTGCAAACCCATTTTGAAAAATTTTTTCTATGCACCCCTTTTTGAAAATGCATAGCCCCGAAATTGAATTCGGTTGGGAAAAAAAAAAAAAAAAACACTCTTCCCGATTTAATTTTTCGGGTCCTTCAATAGGACCCGAAAAATTAAATCGGGTCTATCTATTGGACCGAAAAAACTGAGTACTCTATCTACTTTTCGCAAAAAATGTTTTTCATTTTCGTTTTCTAAAAAAATTTGTTGTTTGGATGTCTGATCATGTCTGGGGTACGATTTTTTTTTAATACGCTCTGATGGAGGTGCCAAACAAGCGATCTGGTTGGCTAGTGAGTAGTGAAGTACAGGTGATGCACAGAAAATTAATTATCATATATATATATATATATATATATATCCAGCACTTGATGCATATAATATATTTGTTATGAAGTTTTAAAATAGAAAGGGAATAATATAGAGGATCAAATCATCTAACTATTATTGGTCTGTGAATTTTAACATACTTGTGAATGCAATTATATCACTTCTGTGTGTTAGCGGCGGATCCAGAATTGGTATGAAGGGAGGAATAATTTATGGTTCCAACTTTTTAAAAATTGATCCAAAAGGGATTAGACGGGTCACTTCATAGTTCAAAAGATAAAAAATAATTATTGTAATATACAACTTTTATATGTATTCAACAAAATAAATATCAAATTAATAGTTAATTTGCATACCTAAGTAACAAAATATTTAATTAATTAATTAATCATTGTCCATGTTTTGATGTAAAAAAAAAATGAAATTTAGCATCAAATTAACAAAAATAATACCAAATATGAACTTTATTAAACAAAAAAAAAATGGGTTCAACAATTTCTATCGGACCAAAAGGAGGAGCCGGGGCGCCCCTGGTACCCCTTAGATCCGCCCCCGCTGTATGTGTATGGATGCAGCCGGAATTAAGTACCATCAAAGATGAAGCATGTATAGTGAAATATAATTTTATAACGTAATCGAATTATGAGCATTTCTATTTTAAAATCTTGGCAGTAAATTAACATATTTTACATTATGTTAGTCAGGACGCCCCCTGCCAAACTAATAATATATTACCTCCTGCTTTCATGAATGCTTGTTAATAATAGGGATACATTAATATTGTGGGCCTGTAGAACGGCCCGTTACAGCAAAATATATTTCAGGCTACAAAGAGAGACTCCTATATATTCTCTGATGGCCTTCGGTGTTCCGGTGCTGAATACCGAAGACCAACTATGTTACAAGTTAGTGAGTACAGTAAAGTATTTAGAGTCTATCCTATCAGCTTGAGTTCAAACCTCTACTAAGTGTTTCAGTACCTCTTTTATAGGCTAGAGTCCAAAGCCTTCATATATCAAGAAAGGGGGAACCGAAATGATGAAAGAGAATCCGGCTTTGGGTCCATAGACCGACGTATTGGGCCCTATCATTCCCTGCGTCAAATAGATGTGCGACTTACAAACAAAACAAATAGCCCAAATGTATCACTGATAATAAGCAATTATACACAGTAAAACGTCTAATATAAAACGTCTTATACTCTTACATTTACACAGTAATTGTACCTCTCTATGTGATCTAGAAACAAGGATAGGAATTAACCTGGGGATTCAATATATGATTTATCATCGTCACATGTGTACTCAGCGTATTTTCTATCTAATATTATATATTCTGATCAGTAAACTAATGCGCTAAGATTCGTGCAAGTCAAACTTAAGAATATTATTATATCCTACAAGCGCAGCAGAAAATCATCAGAGAAGTTGGTGGCACTCAATCTTTATTAATTAAATTATAACAATATAATTAACATATAGTTTCTTACTTTCTTATTTTGGTATAGCACAGATTTCCGTTATATACGTCCCCTCCAATCTCTACTGCATAGTATAAAACTAGAAGAGTAATACATAGCGTCCATACAAAAATCATCCATACACACTATCATACAAAAATCACCCATACACACCATCATACAAAAATCATCCATACACACCATCTATAGGTTACAATTCGGGATGCATTTGTTACATTTCATAATATATTGGTTACATTCTTTATATAGGATTAGAATTTGGTCCAAAGCCATTTGGACGGTCTCCGTCCAAAGCTATGACTAAACCGTTCGATTCAATTTATATGTTAATCAATGGTGATAGCGTGTGAATCCATCATTCTAAATATAACCACATCTGTATTTTGTTTCTATTTTTAGCATCTATATGATCAAATCACGGTTGATCAATTACCAACAATTAGATCATACAGCTCTTGAATCCTTTGGACAATATCCGATTCCTTCTTTATATGTCTATAGACATATCAAAGAGAAACATCTTGCGTCCACTGGAAATATGTCCATACATCCATATAGATAAAAATAATGTAACAAATACATTCCGAAATGTAATCTATGAACATTATAGATAACTTTTGTACAGACGCTAGCTATTACTCTTTCTCAAACTATGAAACCTGTCAACGCACGCATCACACTGCTACTATACTCAGCAGCTCTATTTAAGCGCCATTCCGTTTCCATAATTCTCCAACTGAAACAACAAACACAAGCCTGCAGTTAGCTACAACAAGAAGACACAGCAAATTAAAGCACCAAAATCAAAATGTCTTCATCATCAGTTCCCCTTTCCTTCTGTCTGCTCCTTGCAATCGCCTCCCTCCTCGTCGTCGCGCCGTCCGCGGCGGAGCAGTCGTTCATCCGCACGTCGTGCGTGCGCACGCTCTACCCCGATCTGTGCTACTCCTCGCTGTCACGTTACGCGGGCCAGGTCGGCAACGACCCCGTCCTGCTCGCTCGGTTTGCCATGAACGTGACCGTCGGGTATCTGAAACCTCTTTCCAAGTACATAACCTCCGTGCTTGAACAGACGACAGCCGAGGCAGCGTCATCGAGCGAGGTCGCGGCGTTGAAGGACTGCGATGAGTTGATACGCGACGCGATTGATTTGGTTAAGAAGTCTGAGAGGGAGGTGGCTGGGCAGCAGGTGTCGCGGCGGAGTATAAGCAATGCGCAGACGTGGTTGAGTGCGGGTATCACTGACGAGGTCACGTGCGCTGACGGGTTTGAGGATTCGTGTGGAGATCCCAGGGACGACGTTGAGAAGCAGATGTGTGCGAAGGTTAAGAAGTCGAAGGAACTTACTAGCAACTCGCTCGCGCTTACTAACAGCCTTGCGAATCATCGATGATGAACGGCTTATGCGATCGATACAGGCGATCGAGATCGACGTACGATCGATCATCGGTCGATCGATCTGTAGATGGTTTATGGGGAGAAGAAATGAAGAATGAAGATCCTACTATATTCTTTGTAAAAAAAAAAAGAGTAATATCTACATCCATATAAAATATTTATCCATAGTGTCCATACGTTATATTTTGAAATGTATTTGTTATATATATTTTAGAATGTATCTGTTACATTCTTTATATATCTATAGACGTATAGACGGTTTTTCAATGGACGCAAGATGTTTCTAAAAAATATATATATATATAGTTTGCATTATGAATGTTTTTTTTTCTTGTTAGTTTGTGTAATTTACTAAATTGTGAATGCTATAGAAGGCTGAAGTAAAATTTATAGTGCAAATTAATTAAGTTTAATGATACATTCTGTCTTCCATTCATTAAATATTTACTATTTCATGTGCACAAAGGTCTGATATATATCATGTATTGCTGTATGTTTAGAATTACTTCAGAACTAGAAATCAAAATGAAACTATATATATATGGCGGCATTAGTGAATTTAATTTAGTCGATTTGTTGTGTTTATTTCTAGTATCTGCATCTTGAAGACCATGAGCTATATATGTGACCTCCACACACATACGTAATAGAAATTTTAGTGTTCTGTTTCCATACAGGAAAAGGAAGAATAAACCATGTATTGTACAAAAAACAGTAATCATTATCTTCAATTAACTAATTTAATTACTACTACATAAACATGATTAGTTTCTAATCAAGTTCTTTTTTTTTTTAAATAATAATAATGCTAAGGTGATTACATAACTTAAGATCATGTTTAAAGTTAAACGCAATAAAATAACTGACAAATTATATATATAATGAACGTATATATCCTTGGGTCTATTTTATTCCAATCAAATTGCTCGCAATACATATATAGATAACTTTCACACTCATATTCAAGTATACAATTAATTTTTAATCATTTCATGGCTCACTTAACGTCGCAGGGTCAAACAGATTATTACACCTATATATATATATATGGTTTTGGTTCAAAATAGAGTATGAACTCCGTTTTCAAAAAGTGTTGTTTATAACTTATAATTAATTAAGCATTTAAATATGTATTATGTAAGAGTTGACTGGAGGCTAAATTTCAATGTCAGCAAGAGTACGACTCCAAAACTATTGGAGAGTCTTTTCTTGTTTATTATATCTAACTTCTAGCTTGATAAAAAAAAAAAAAAAAAAAAAACCGTTTGAACTATATTTGATTAATGAAAAAAATGACATTCTTGCTCTAGTATGGTAGCTAGCTAGCTAGCTAGCTAGCTAGAATTTAGCACTAAATTGTTTACCAAAAATCATACATTTAATTAAGTTATATTTGTTTTACTCCTATCACCTTTTTTATTAGTCATATTTACGGCTTAATATATATATATTCAACGAGAAGTTGATATATATTTTGTAGCAAATTTCCTAATTTCACCCATTAATTAATAATGATGGTGATTTAAGTAAGTAGTAGCAGTTAAGTGTGGCATGCATGCAATCAATCATTCATTCAACAGAAAAAGAAAATTAATTAATTTATATATAGCTAGTGAGACAATTAAAGGGATAACATAAACCCATTTTGGGATTAGGTGCAAGCAACTCGTTTGTAGTTTTTAATTAATTAAATTTGGATGTCCTGGCTAGCTGAAGGAACCTAGCTAGTATTCTTTAATGTGGGTTTCAGGTATACCTAGTGATATTGCCTCGATTTGTTGTAAAAAAAAGAGAAGAAAAGATATTACGTCGATATTATACATTAGTAAGCACATGATCCATGTAACAAGTTCCATATTTTATAGAGGGTACTGTCGATCGATATGTGTCCTCACAATCTTATCCCTCTGTTTCCTTCACTTTCAATGAACATAAAACTGCACGCGATCAAACCCTAGAAGAGTAGAAGGGCGTGTTATATATATCTTTCAAAATTTTGGATGTCTTTTGTTTTTTTATTATTATAATGGCGGCAAGTCAAATGATAAATTTATGAAGCCAACATCTGTATTGTATAAAATTGTGTAATCTAAGTCACAGACTCACAGTGGCCCTGACTAAAAATAAAAGTGTACGTAAACCATAGTATCCAGTGATTATTTAACCATATATATGATTGTAAGAACCAACCTTTGGTTTAATAGCTAAGGGCAACGCTCTCCGTGTGGAAGGTCGCGGGTTCGAAACCTAGATGGGAGGGTCTTTATAGACATTTAAATTTGAGTGGCTTAACCCTCATCTTTATCTCAAAAAAAAAAAAAACTATATATATGATTGTATATCAATTTATTTGTGGACATTTGGAAGAAAAAAAAAAAAGTTGATCCCGGAATAAAAAATAAATGTTCTATTTGTGTTGATTTTTAATTTTAATGTAAAGTTCCAACTTCGCATGGTTAAGTGCTTGACTCTCATTTTTTATCTCAATATATAAAAAATGAGAAACATCTTGCGTCTATTGAAAAACTGTCTATACGTCCATAAACGTATACGGAATGTAACAGATACGTCCCGATATGTAACAAATACATTCTGGAATGTAACATATGTACGCTATAAACGGTTTTCTATAGTTGGTTTTTCTATGGACGCTAGGTATTACTCATAAAAAAATTAATTGGGGTCAAGGGTTCCGGCTCCTCTCCTGGCTCCGCCACCGGACCAAAATTTTTTGTGTACCCACCAGAACTTCTTAAATTGCCAATATCTCCATCATATCACCCTATAATATCTTATATCCCCATCAAAATTTGATTTTCTTTCTTCAATCCCCATTCGGCCATTCCTTTTTATAAATAATATAACATGTTCTATAATTCATTATTAAACAGTAAATGACTATTATGCCCCTCCAAAAAATGTGATCCCTTCAGTTTCTTAGCATGGGAAGAATGGAGATTGGAGAAGAGGAAAATGTGATACGCGCACCTCAAATGTTTTTTTTTTTTTTTTTCTGTAAAAATTTCTGGTCATCAGAACCTTGAGCTGGTACATGGTACCAACAAGCGTTGAAATCGGCTGAGATCCCGATCTGACGGCTCTCAGGGTCTGTATCTGCTGAGTCCGAATCTCGGAGTCTTTGAGAACCGTCGGATTGAGATCTCAGAACCCTGAGATCCGATTTGGATCTCAGCCGATACCGACGCGTACCAACAAGCATGGTCCAAAGGTCAAGGCCGGATCTTTACCTATTCTAGCAAATGAGAAGCAAATTCAAAAAATAAAAACCTGTTAACTTGCTACTTGCCGGCTTGCCCTATATATTCCTATTAGATCTTTGGAACGAATTTCATTCATTCCTACACACATGTATACCAAATTAAACATATTTTTTACTTTTTAGTAGGTACGTACCATATTTGTACCACTAACAAATATTATATATTACGAAGAATCTAAGATGAACAAGAAATATAAGTATATAACATACTTCGCAGAGGATTTGACATGAGTACTAATAAATCAACTAGATGAACAAGATAAAATGAAAAGTTTCATAAAACAAGACGAGAGAGGAAGAGTCAGTCTTCTCATCTTTTCTATTGTACTACAAATACCACTGTTATCAGAACCGGACCGGACCGGTAGTTTAACTGAAAAAAACCGGAACCGACACTATTTACGGTCTGAATCATACAACGGATCGTTCATGCATTTGAACTGTCGCAGATCCGGTTAATTAGGCGGTTTTCACAAAAACCCGATCACTTTTTCTGAAAAAGTTCCTATTCAAAGCCTTCTACTTATTTCTCTCCCTGCCAATATAAAGAAAAGTGGGGACCACCAGTTAATAAAGACAACGTTGAGGGCACAAGCTCCCAGTAAACTCAAATTGGGTTATTATATTTTATAAAAATTTTACATTAAAACCTTTACAAATCTAGAAATAACAACTCATCATATATATTGTACTATACATAATCAATCATATTTTTTCATGCGTATTCTTTTTGAAACAACAATTATTTAGCTTATGTAATTCAGTTTTAAGAAATTTCTTTAATATATATTTTTATAAAGTATTATTTACAAGTTTTTATATACGACCTTTTCATAAATACAAAAATAGCTCAAAATTAATTATCAAATGGAACTCCTGAATTTTATTATATTGTGATGGCAACATCAATAGTTTTCATATAATTAATTAATGCATTTTTTTAAACTCATTTATACTTATAATTTTTATTAAAATACATATGTAATTTTCATATATAACATATACATAAGAATTTAATAAAACCATCGGTTAAACCGGTCAACCCGATGGTCAAACCAGTAAACCACTGACCCGAAACTTTACCGGGTCGATGCCCGGTCCGGTTTTGATAACATTGACAAATACAATAAAACATGGCAGCTCTTTCATGAGGGGTATTATAGACCATTTAAGTTTTATACAAAGGAAAATTTTAGTTATATAGGTAAAGGGGATGAAAGAAAGAAAATTAAAATTCGATGGGTATATCATATATTAGAGTGACATGATGGGGATATTAGCAATTTAAGAAGTTTTGATGGGTACACCAAAAATTAAGCCAAACATAAAATATGAGATCTGCACGATTTCAACACAGATGGCTAAAATTTGAATTCAGCATAGTTCGACGGCACCAAAATTATCGGAGAGCTGTTTCCTAAAGCAACTCAAAAAATGAAACTGTTCTCGTTTCTTTTGATCAGTGCGACAAAAGATAGTACTGTTTTTCTCTTTTTAAAATTGTGCGCGAGGAAATCATTCGATGTTTTAAAATTGGTTGCCCATCGATCGAATGATGGCACCAAATTTGTTTAGTTGCAGATTTTATAATTTGTGCACAGTGATCAACCGATCATGCACCTGTAGATTCTCAGGAAACTGATAAAATATTGGAGAGCACATGATTAAATTTTTGCCAAGAAGTTGGATGATTTGATTTGCATGCGACAGCCTAGAGACGGATGCTCTTGAAAATATGTATATTTATTGTAAGGAAAGTACATAGTGATAAAGATTTTACAAAAAAAAAAAGTACATATGATGATTTGTTTGCTCTTTTGACTTGTGCTATGCAATGACAGCAGCTTTTCTCCAGTAATTGTTTGAATATATATATATTTTCGATTTTTCATGAGGTTATGTCTGTCAGCATCTAATTAAGAGAGGGAGGGTTGAGGTTGTACCAACTCCGTCCACAGTTAAATGAATTTATACCATTTACATTTTGTCTCTAATTAAATGAACTTTACCGATTCGATATTATTTTTCTATTCGTCTCTTGTTTCTCCAATGTTATGATTACCCTTTTATCTATATTATTTAATTGGAACATTTATTATATAATGATTACAAATTGAGGGCATAAAAGTAATTTTACTTTTCCACTAATTCCTTTGATTTTTCCTAAAAATTCATTTATTCATGGACAGAGGTTGTATCATTTTTCAGTTCACTCAAAATTGTAAACAAGAAAAAAGATTTCAGTTTTCAGGCCATTAAAAAATGCCACATAGATAAGTTAACATCATATTAGTAATAAATAATCCGATTTTGTAGAAATTATTTGTTTATATTCATCCAAATGTAATTAGTTTTTTAAAATTGTTATTAATGAAAATAAGTAAGAATAGAATGAGCCAAAACATTACATATTTTATATGGGAATTTATCATAATTTTTTTTACTATATATAATAATTATATATAATCATGAATGTAGCATATATTATTTTGCTTCATTTTATAATTTTTTTAAAATTTTTTGAGTTCATGAAAATAAAAAAATTATTTATACATGTTTTTGTTTCCAAGGTGAAACAGTGAAACCTAAGGACAAGAACCCTAGAATGTATAAAGGACAAAAAATATATAAAATGGGGCCAGTGAGAGCCTTATGAAGGGAACAAAACAAAACATTGTTAACGGAATGGACCTCCACAAATTCCCAATTAGTACAACTCTCAATAATTAACTGAAAATTACATTCTGATCCACTGTATCATTGGAGAAATTTATAGCAGAAGAAATGGATCCCAAAATTAATGTGATAGGTAGTCCTAATTAATACCTGAAGGTTTGTTAATAATTTTCTTTCAAATATATATCATGAGAGTCCTGGCAAAATGGACTAATTAACTAATTAATATGTTATTATAATCAAATAAATTAACTTTTTTTAGTTGCAATTATTGAGTGCATAATTAATGTCTGCGATTGGGACTTCTACACTTGAATTTCATAAAAATAAATATATAGAAGTGTTTTCTAATCCTTTCCAATTAATGTAACTAAGCTCCAATACTTGTTAATTAATACCTGAAGGTTTGTTAATAATTTTCTTTCAAATATATATCATAAGAGTTGACAAAATGGACTAACTAATTAATATGTTATTACAATCAAATTAACTAATATTTTTAGTTGCAATTATTGAGTGCATAATTAATGTCTGCGATTGGGACTTCTGCTCTTGAATTTCATAAAAATAAATATATAGAAGTATTTTCTAATCCTTTCCAATTAATGTAACTAAGCTCCAATACTTGTTAATTAGTTGTTAGTTTTTGTTGCTTTCACCAGGGACCTCAATTACAAAACAGTATTAATTATTCATTAAGATAATCTGTTAATCACTTATCAATCAGTAGCCCTCCAATAAACAGCAATGCTATTGCACATGTTAGATGGTGATTTTTGACAATTAGTTACAGTTAGATAAGGATAAATTAAAGTTTCAGGGACTGGTACCAAATATCTGTTTTTCTTTCTTTCATTTTTACTTATCTTGTGTTCATATTCCAATTTTTATTCACTCAAAATTTTGACATCAGATGGAACCAATTAACAGTGCTGCAACTTTGATTGAAAAGAAACAACTAAAAGAGAGAGATAATGGCACAATGCCATCAACATTTCTCAAGAGGACTCACTTTGTTGCAATTACTAATCATGTTAACTTGATTAATATAACACAAACTTTTTATCATTAATTTTTTCATAAGACCAATCAATTCTCATTCTGCACAATACTAGCTAGTACATTAGGTTTGGCTCAGATCTGGATCAGCTTGCAATTACCATTAATGGACATAGAAGCATTTGTTATCGCTCGACATTACCAGTGACGACTCTGGTTGTAGATTTTGTGCTCCTACTCTCTCTGTTAATGAAGGGAACATACAAACTTACCGACATATCAGATTAGCCTTAATGGTCCTCCGAATTCTAGCTCCGGCACATTTGCAATCTAGTCTAGTGTACCTCTCAGCTTTTGGCGCTTCGTCATCTGATACTTTTAACATGCCGTGTTGTAATTTCTGAGTGTCCAATTGTCCACAATCATTGAGTTGTATTTTGAAACAGAACTGCCAACAGTTTTTCTACTGCAAGAAAATGAAACAACAAGAGAACATCATTTGTACAAGTACTGCATAACAAAATTTGTCCTTTCATATTCGCCGTCTTTCCGTCTCTTCGTGATATCGAACATATCACATATGTACAGTATTTTTGTGCATGATATACATCCATACCATACGGCATTCATACTGTGCTTTCGTGTATTCTTCTCGTGTGATGTCTTTCGTGATCGGTTTTGATTTATCAGACAAACAGATAAGAGTCCCTTGCTTGGTTGCTACCATATGCAAATTTAATGCTCAGAAGAAATATAAACCACATCTCTTCTATTTTCTACTGATATCTCCCTATCACCTTTCTTATACGCCTTATGTGCTGACTTCTGCGTCCAATTCTGGTTTGCCAAGCAACAGTTTTCTTGCTTACTGAATCCTACAACTCCTGCACCGATACGGTGGATCATATCTTGAAAGTGGTACATCTGTTAGGGAAAGAAAGTTGTGACTAGAATTGATAAGAGTAGTATTCTTGTAACAGAAAATTATCCGGCTGAGCTAGCTGTCCAATCTTTTCTTTTTTTTTTTTTTTTTGAGATAAAAGATGAGGGTTAAGCCACTCAAATTTAAATGTCTATAAAGACTCCCCATCCAGGTTTCGAACCCGCAACCTTCCACACTAAGAGCGTTGCCCTTAGCCACTAGACCAAAGGCTGGTTCTTAGCTGTCTAATCTTTCATAAATTGACAAAATGGTTCTTCATAAGAATCATGCATGGTCCTTTCTTATGTTGGACCACATTCTTCATTCTCTTCAGTTCATGATTGATAAAATCACGCTAAAAGAAAATTTCCAAGTAAAAGGGACAGAAATTTAGAGAAAGTAACAATGAAAAATTGTTGACAAGAATAGTATACATCAACATCTGGAGTAGTTCCTGCATGTGCTGCAGAAATACTGAGATCACTTGTTATAATCAGGGAAAATAGTACATTTCAACATATCATCTGCCAACTTTTCTGCGTATGAAACTAGGATTTGTACACTTTGTGACTGCGAAACATCAGTGGAGTCTTTGCTTATTTCCTTGGAAATAACATTAGTTTAGTAGGAGAGCTCTTAGTTGAAGTAACCCAAAATTTATGTTGTTTTGTCTTGTGCCAGAAGATGAACAGGAGATGATTCTGGTACATACTGTGCAGGAGGACATAACTACAGTGCTGTTGAAGAGGGAATTCGGAATGAGGATTTCAGATCTCCTAACATGAGCCATTAGATCTCTTCTAGTCTTCTTCGAGACTCATGCTGGCCCGAATCTCGAGGCGATCAAACGGTCCACATGCCGTATGACACTGTACCATATGCAGGGTATAAGCACTCCGGAACTCAGATAAGAGGTCTTAACGAATATTTCAAAGTTGGATACTTGTCTACTTGACATGCATTTTTATCTCATAAAACAAATAACTAGACAGAATGGTAGAAATAAAAACAATTTCAAAATTTTCTTTCGTTTCACAACTCATAACATATAACAATCAAACAAGATCAGTCAAGTGGGAAGTGGTAACATCAATATTCGATAGTGATATATAGTTGGAAGATAGCGATATCACAAGTATCAGTAGGATGACAAGAGTTCTACTGTAACAGAGTAATTCAAAGAAACAAGTATCAATTTTAGCAACCAAAATAGTTGAATAAAACTACTAGGAATATCAAGTTCATGTGTATCCTCTTGTTTTGCTATTTCAATACTGATTCCAAAAAGTAATATTTCGAAAACTATTCCGAATATGATTATTTCAATGTCTGAACATAATACTACCGCCACAATATATGGTTCTCAAATAGATGGATGGTGCTTTCTCAATTAGATGTCCCACTGTGGGAACAAGGGCACCATCCATCGAGTTCTCAAATCGATGGATGGTGCTCATGTCCACCATTCACACGTTCCATAAAACCAGACTTTTTACAGACAAACATACAACGTTTTTTATCTTTTGAAACACCATAGAACCAGAATGCACTGTTCCAACTAGTTCAGAGTCCACCAGCAACGACAGACCACAGGCGGCCAAGCCGACTGCACAACAGTAAACCATTGACATTCATCATGTCACACTATTATTGTGTACCATGCATGTGGTTCAAGATTGCCTCTACTACCATACAAACCACTCATTGAAACCAGTTATCCGAAACTCCAAACTCAGCAAGCTAAAAAACCCGCAAGGAATGAACTAGAGGCAATCCGCGAGTTTATCTCAAATGACATGATTAAAAAATTCAAATTATACAAAAATCATGCCTAACAATATTGATAATTAATGCATGCTCAAAGTTGCTTGTAAACAAAGCTGACAATTGACATGTATTAATTTTTTTCTTTTTTTTTGAACAGTTTGCCCGTAGGCAGACATGTTCTAGTTGGTGGATGGCATGTTTGGTGCATGCCGTGTGGGCAATGTAAACCTCCAGGCCACCATCTATTGGATACTTATCCTCTGACATTCGAGACATTGTCACACGGCATGCACCATCCATGAGCACATCTCCTCCTGTGGGAACATGAGCACCATCCATCGACGCACAAGCAGCTTCATAGGAGGATGATCAACTTCGAGACTCATTATGGACAATTCCAGATGCTTTCCGCCTGACTCAACTATCTAATTGTGAAGTTATACATGGCACTCTGTTATTCTTATTATCCATATTCCATGAAAAGGCCCATATTGAGCCTAATACCAGGATTGAGTGTCCTCAAAAAGAAATTTGGTCATCTCAACATAACAAAATCAGTGCAGTCAATTTGTATTCATGGCTTGTTTAATTACAAATAGCAGAAAAATGTTGGATAAGTTTTGCTATCCACCTGACTCAACTATGTTCCTGGTGCATATCAGGAGCATAGTTGGAATTTACAGAAAACAGGGAAAATATCTGGGTAGCGGGTACTGAACTGAACTGTCCATCATACATGTATACTAGTATCCATCTTACACGAACTTCATGTAACAATTTTCATGTAAAATCTCAAACAGAGGAGGAAACTAGAATATGCATTTATGCCTGTGATTTCTTAAGCCCATAAATTGATGAATATGACACTTAAAACTTGAAGCCACTGGTGTTCCTACTAAACACATAATAGGAAGTGCAATGAATTAAACACCATACATGTCTTGTATTTGATACATACCAGTACCACAGTACCAGTCCTCCCCAGAGTGATATCAGTCTAGTACAATATCAATATGACAACATTGGGCCTTTCGTGTTATTTGCGCATAACATCATACTTAAAATACATCAAACAACAAAAATGGATGGAAAAAGTGCAGTGCCCATAACAAAGGGAACAATATTTATGGCAGGATCAATTTTCAGATGCATACCAGTACAGACAGTATCAGGCCGCCAAAAGTTTAGACTCTTTTGAGTAATACCTAGTGTCCATAGAATAACTGTCCATAGCGTCCATAGGTTACATTTTAGAATGTATCTGTTACATTTTAGGGTGTATCTGTTACATTCTTTGTACGTCTATGGACGTATGGACAGCTTTTCAATGGACGCAAGATGTTACTCTAGACTTTATATAGGATCAACACGACATTATGGAATCATCTTTTTGTGTTATTTGCCCATAACTCATGCTTAGAATCAATCAAATGATGAAATTACCTCTGTTTACAGCTAAACAGTAATACATTCCAAAAAGAAAAAAGAAAAAAAAAAACATGAATAAGCTTGTTTTAAGGAGCTTACAATGTTCCGGCTACTCAGTATTATTGGGAACCAAACCGAGGAGAGACATTCCATTCCAAAACTCACCAAAATCATGATCTGATCTAGACACGGCGTTTCTTGGGTAGGCGGCATCCGTTGTGCGGCAGCTGGGTCACGTCGTGGATGGCAACAATGGGGGTCCTCTCCCTGACTGATTCGCCCCTGTACCCATCCCTCCAGCTCATGATCGCCCTCTTCTTCTTCCCGAAGAACACCGACCCCTTAACCCTCATTACAACCGACTTGATCCCCATCTTCTTCGACGCCCTCCCGACGTACTCCGCCGTGGCCTCCGCCGCGTACCTCGACAGCCGCCCCCTCCCCTTCTTGTCCTCCGACCCCAAACACCCCGCCGAGGCCCCGGTCTTCCGGTTCCCAGCCACATCTGTAACAGTAACGAACGCCTTCTTTCTCGTCAGCGTCAGATGCACGAAATCGTGGTGCTTCTTGCGCGCGCTGAGCTCGTCGTCCTCGGCGAGGATGCTCTGGACGAAGTCCATCGTGGATCTGTAGCCGCCGCCGGCAAATCCGGGCCGATCGTTGGCGGGTGCGCTGGCAGGAGGAGCGTTAGCGTTAGGCGTGATCGGAGCGCCGTTGGGGAAGCCGAAAGAGCGATCGGAGGAGAGAAGCCGGTGGAGGGGAGGGAGGAGCGCGGAGTGGCGGTGGAACTGGTGAGAGGAGCGCAAGAGGGGGGAGAATTGCTTTGCTAGGAGAGACGCCATTGTCGCGATCTGCGCGCGGAGGAAAGGGGAGAGTGAAGAGGAGTAAAACCCTAGTCGAGGTAGAGGTGGCAGTTTGTTTGTCTTGTCGGGTCGGGGTCGTATCGGGTCGGATCAGTTTTGATCGAATTGACGGTTGTCGGTATTTTTTCGAGTCGGGTATCGGATTGACGTCTGTCGGTATTTTTTTGGGTCGGGTCGGGTTCGGGTCGGGCAGGTTTTTTGGGTCTGATCAGATTTTGCACATCTATTCCTAGATTATATCGGGTTTCAGGTCGTTCAAGTCAGGTCGGTTAGGGTCAGTTTGACTTTACCTGAAACATCGGTCAGGTCGGGTCGGGTTGGGTTTAGATTAGTTTGGCTTTTTCTAAAACTCGGGTCGTGTCAGGTTTCGGGTCAGATCATGTTCGGATTGAAGGTTTCAGGTCGGCACGAATCTCGAGACAATCCAACGGCTCACGTTACGAACTGCAAAATGTAGTACAGCAGGGGATGTGAAAACCTGGAGGAAGGTGTGTGGGAGGAAATGGGCCGGAATTATGAAGACATTGATTGATGGGCTTTATTTATATTTGGGCTGTGAATGCTTTACGAGGTTAAAAACTTAAAATGAATGCGCCAACTCCAGAGTCCAAAATCAGGTAATGCGAATTCCGTTAAAGACGACGAACATGTATGTTATTATTGGGCTTGTAACGAATTTTCTCAAGCCTGTCATTTTGTTTTCGACTGAATTACTTGAAAGTTGAAAATAATTGCTCCGAGTTTTGAACAGAACTTTATCAACTAATATATATGATAATGATATATCATAATATCATGACCATTTTGTTTTGCTTGGATTGTTGACCACCATTACCAACCATACCATACGTCCATAATCCATATGAAGGGAGCATATTGAGAGGATAATGGGAATATTCAAAATATTTGACATTGATTTTTAATCCTTTTTCTTTAAATATTATCCTCACAACATAAAAGTGGGAAATTGGTGCAAATGAGAGGTCCCTAATACTAGTCCATAAAAGTGGTTACATTTTAAATCTATGGCTTATTATCATTTTCTTTTTCTTCATTTAAAGTTGTTGTTTATTATGGCTAAGGTATAACTTTTTTTTTAAATGATGAAACCTTTTTTATTCCGCTATAAAAAAAATTTACATTACCAATTACATTATCTTAGTCATAAAAAAATTTCTGCAATATAATTATGAATTAACTTTTTAAATTTGTCGTCTATAATATTGGGGATGAAAAAATATATATTTTTAAACAATTTTTTGATAAATTCTTAAGTTTAACAAAAATTAAAATATACAAGGGACCGATTGCATTTTAAATGGCCGGAAAATTACCAAAAAATATTTGGGGTGCTTATGAGCTTGAGATGACACTACTTGGATGTTGTCCTATCCTAAGCTTATTTTGTCCTTTCATTTCAACGTTGGTTGGTGATAGCTCTGCCGGTGTTGCATATTAGCCAAGAGAGAGGATGATCCATAATAATTGATGCATTAAATTGTTTTAAGATAGCAGGCGATTGCCTACTATATTAATTGTATTAATCAAATAGGAAATAAAAATTAAGTTTGGGGTTTACATTGGAGGATGCACTAAAACTGTAATTAAATAATTCAGAATTAGTACACAGCAGTCATCTAATGTAGTTAGTTAACGCATCAAATTAATATAGGGTATCAGAATGCAAACTTAAACTAGTTTATATTAAACGCAATATTATTGTCATGAAGAGAACCAAAATAAATTTGTAAGTCACAATCGGATCAACTATTCATATTGTCATGAAGCGCAATGTAGTACCTAGTTTATAAGTCACAATCGGATCAATTATTCATATTAAGCGCAATGTTATTATCATGAACAGAACCAAAATAAATGTAGTAGCTAGTTTATATAAGTCATAATCGGATCAACTATTCATATTAAGCCCAATGTTATTGTCATGAACAAAACCAAAATAAATTTGTTCGTTGTGTCCAAGATAACATAATTGTATTTTTTGTGGCTATAGATGTCATTTTTTGCGATGCTAGTTCTTTATGTAGTTTTAGTCAAATATCCTTGTTTTTTATTTGTTGTCGATTTTTGCATTTAAAAATTGAAAAATTTCTATTTGAAAATAGACGAAACTTAAAAAATAATCTAAAGTGTCAACTCCATGCGTTAATATGTCCATTTATTTTTCTGCATGTGAAATTTGTAATTTTTTAATATTATAGTATTGATGATAATTGATAAATAAATTAAGACTTTATTTTGAAGTGGGCGATGGTATTGAATACTGATAACTTCATTGTACGATATTAAAACCTATCATACTGATTTGTAAAATTTAGTATGTAATTGTTGATTGGGATGAATAATGGGATTTTTTGTTCACTACTTTTCATTCTAGATTAATTTTCCAAATGAAACTTTTACATAGCATTTCAAGAAATTTGCTTATGTGAAATTATCCGTCTTTTTATATGTCACAGAAATCTATCGGTGCTGATCTCCAATGTCTTCTTTTCTTTTTTTGTGGGTTCAAGTCTTCACATGTTATCAGTTTTCTTTTTCTTTGTATGTCGTAGAAATCTATCAGCAAAGATCTTCAATTACTAATATTATTATTCTTTGAATCAGTCTTTAACATGTTATAGGTATATGGAGACTAAGCAGTATGAATGGGGTACATCTATTAAACGAGTGCTTACCCTCTGCTGCGCAGTATTTTATTGCACAGCGTATCAACGATGAGGATTATAGGGGGCTTTTTTGAGATTGAGTTGCACAATTCTCAAAGCAGATTCAATGGATAGAGTACTGCACAGTAACTTACAGCGCAGTAGAGGATATGAATTGCTATTAAACAGGAGGTCCATCCTAAGCTCCCAACAAACTGGCGTTTTAATTAGGATCTCTCTTCAGAACTTATTTTTTTTTTTTTTGTAAATGATGATGATTGTAGTCTTCGTATATTCTACGACATCTGCAGTTGGGATGGATGGGTCATCGATTAGGTAGGTTACTTGTTGCAGCCACATTCCTCTTTTTCTGTTACGAAAGATTCAATGATTCATTCATTCATTCACACCATGTGCTATATATCGTCCGTTTCTTTCGGAATGGAGGCTTCCTGATTTGTCACTCGTTAAACTGATACAATTTGTAGTTTTATCATCTCTTGTTAACAGTTAAAAAGAGGAGGGATCTAATGACACACATAATTTTGACACAAATATTACACTAAATCATATAAATTTATAAAAAATCTTAAAGATAGAAAATCTTTTACAAACATGTTCATTTACTTTTAGATCGATTGTGTTTCAAATTTTATTCAATTTGAGTGTCATTTGATACTCCATCAATGATCATCAAGTTGATATAGTAATTAGAACAGTCTAAATTTAATAATTCTTGATGTAGTATCAAATAACACTCAAATTAAATAAAATTTGAAACATAATCGATCGATAAGTAAATGAATATGTTTATAAATAATTTTCAATTTTTAAGATTTTTTATAAATTTACATAATATGTTACTACTGCTGCTTACTTTTTGGCTTCCTTCACAATCATAATTCTTGTAAGCCCTAAGAACCTCCCAATGTGGGACGGACGGGACCATGGTGCTATAGTGTTAGTCACTGTTAGTGTTAGACCAGCAGATAAAACTAAAAGAAATGGTGTCCGTGTCTCTCCATTACAACAAAGCCGGAGAGGGACAAGACGACTCAGAGACGATAAGCAAGCGAAGCTTCTGCGGATGGGAATTGGCGCCTCATCATCTCATTGATCCATCTGCTTTACTTCCTTCCTTCCTTCCTTCCTTACTCCGCTCCTTCTCTTCTTCACTCGGTTCAAATCCCCCAACTTTGATCCCTCACTCTCCCTCTCTCTTATCCGAACAAAAAAAATGGCTTCGTCCGTGTGCTCTACCGGCTTCGCCATTTCCCACGGCTCAGCGCTCGCCAGACGCAATTCCTCCTCCAGGTCTGTAGTCAGGTCGGGGTTTGTGTTGTTAGAGGTGGAATTTTAAGGCCTTAGGTTTAATCTGTTGTTTCTGTAGGTAGAAATTTGGGGATTGTGTTTCTAAATGATTGTTACTGAATTGAAATTCCAGTTTGTAACTTGATTACAAGTCTGTGGTAGGTAAACTACTTCAGGGTTCTTTTGATATACTAAAATTGCAAGTGTTAGTTAACCGATCAAAATCAGTACTGGCATGGTTAAGTTTCTCAATCCTCATGTAGCCGGTGTGGCCTGTGAGGCTATGATGCTTCCTGAAAACTTATACTGGTGATTTTTATATCGAAATCCATGGTGTGATTCGAATGATACAGCCAATTGCAACTAATCCCTAGTCATCCTACCGGGTCATGGATTTTACAGAAGAAAATTATTGTAATTTTGTAGTGAATTCGTCAATATAAGCATTTTTGTTTACATCCAAAGTCGTCCGATCATTCCACAGTTTATCCCTAATTTACCTCATTTTTCTAATCAAGTTGCAAGCAAGATTCTAGTTCTTGACTAATACTGAATACTGATTTATTGTGTACTCATAAATTTACTCTTAGATGTCAATTCAGCTTAATGTAGTCTCCGTTCATTGTTGCATGTATAGCAGGAGATACCGAGTGGCCGTGAAAGCTACATCACGTGTTGACAAGTTCTCTAAGAGTGATATCATTGTATCTCCTTCAATTCTTTCTGCTAACTTCTCCAAGTTAGGCGAGCAGGTTAGTGCACCTCGGAATACCAAGTCTTATCTGATACCGTAACTAGTGCTTAACTAGCTTTACCTATTAACTTTCTGGCTGGTTAATTGTGAGAAAAATGTATTCTGCATATTCTTTTATTTATCAACTATCGCTGCTGTTCATGGTGTTGGTATCTTTATTCCTTTTGCTTCCTTTTTTTTATCTTTTTTAAGAATCAAAATTCTATCATGTTGGTTTTAAATTACCTTGGTGGTCCGGAAATTATTGTCTCCAAGTAGTGTCTGATCACTTACAGGATAAATGGATTTTCACTGAGCTATTCTTGGCTAAATTTCAGTAAATTTTTGTGTTTTTGTAGGTAAAAGCAGTTGAGGTGGCTGGATGTGATTGGATACATGTTGATGTAATGGATGGTCGGTTTGTGCCAAATATTACAATTGGACCCCTAGTGGTTGACGCTTTGCGCCCGGTTACAGATTTACCCCTGGATGTACATCTGGTATGCGTGTAGTATTATCATTGTACAGTACATATGTATGTCTGTCTTTATGTTCTGGTTGTTACCTTTTATGTGCTCTATATCCCATATTCTGCCTATTATAAGGCAACAGTGTTATCCTTGGAATATTTAGGCATTTCACTGAAAATAGTTGCAGCTTTGTGATCATTATTACTGAACCTATATTTCATTTTGGTGGGATCTTTAAATGCTTCTGGAATTTATATGGACATGTAAGTTGGAATCTAAATTAATGAATTATACAGATGATTGTGGAGCCTGAGCAGCGGGTCCCAGATTTCATCAAAGCAGGTGCTGATATTGTCAGTGTTCATTGTGAGCAACAATCCACCATCCATCTCCATCGTACTTTGAATCAAGTAATTTCTATTTCTAGCAAATTATGTCTTCTTGCCTATTTTTTGACTTCTGAGTGCAAGCTTGTGCTTTCATGAATAATCTTGGAATGGATAGTTTTTAATTGCACATATGTATAGTAGACTATCTGGAGATGTCTTGAATGTGAAATACTTACATTTTCTAATTTAAGATCATGTTTTGCATGTAATGCTAAAACTCTCGAATCGTAAGGTTCACTTTGTTATTTGTTTAGGACTTGAACATATTGTTTTGTTCATTTTCAGATTAAAAGCTTAGGTGCTAAAGCTGGAGTTGTGTTAAATCCTGCTACCCCACTCAGTGCCATAGAATATGTGCTTGATGGTATGCATCCTACTGAAACTTTCTTATGTTTTGTTTGTAATTTTACAATCAACATCCTGATCATATTTCTCTGTTCTCCACAGTCGTGGATTTAGTATTGATCATGTCAGTAAATCCTGGTTTCGGGGGTCAAAGCTTTATTGAGAGTCAAGTCAAGAAAATCGCTGAAGTGAGAAGATTATGTGCTGAGAAGGTAGCTTTTGACTTTGTTTGTTTGTCATGTTATTTGAGTTAATCATTTTTCATTTTAGTAACTCCGTTCGTATTACTTTATTTCAGGGTGTTAATCCATGGATTGAAGTAGATGGTGGTGTTGGGCCAACGAATGCTTACCAGGTGAGTTAATTATATTGATACCTTTTGCACTTGATGTCCATATTGTGACATGTACTGTGACAAGAACCCTTTTCTTTTGATATTTTATGTGTCTGCCAAAGAGGCTAATTTTTGTTACAATACGAGTGGGCCACATGCCCATGAAAGCATGCATGTCAATCCTGGGGTTAAGCTTTTACTGCTGTAAACTTAATGTCACTTTGGTACTAACTAATACACAAGACAAATGGTACTGATAAAAATAAGCAAGTATATTACTAGGAAAATCCAAAAATAGATCTCCTTGTAACAATTTCTTACTTCTTGCCTGTTGTGAACTGGCATATTAACAGTACAAATAAGCTAATTCCTTATTCTCTAGAATCATCTTTTTTATCTTCTTCTCAACAAAATAATGTATCAAATAAAATTTTTATTTAACCAATGGCAGGTTATTGAAGCAGGAGCAAATGCTATAGTTGCTGGTTCGGCAGTGTTTGGGGCTCCCGATTATGCTGCAGGCATGACATTTGTTCCATTTATTTCTGATCAAATTTTTTTTGTGCTTGTTAATTTCTTAAGCTTTTTTATCTGCAAGAAGTACTAAAACTCAATTGCTACTGTTAATCACATATCTCATCTCTCATGCAATGATGATAAAATTTTATATATTACCTTTTGGTTCTTATTTTAATTTTTGCTGAAAGTGGGGAGAAATTGTGTACAAAATGAATGGGTCTTCAAGTCAGATCTTAACAGTAACTTGAAACTGTGATGTATATAAATGAAATAATAAATTTTGTGTTGAGTCAGTAATGCTTATTTGTCAGTACTTCTTGGTTTTCCAGCCATACAAGGAATAAAGACGAGCAAGCGACCTGTGGCAGTTCCAGCATAAGAGCATCTTAAACACATTCTGGAAGTTGTTATAATCATTCCTGCTAAAGTAAGTTCAGATTAATTTCTTACTTCATACATAGCAACCATTGTTTAGGTATGGTAGAAGGATTTTGCACTACTACATACTTGTTGTACAAAGGCTTTATGACTGTATATATTAAATCAAATGGGTACATTTCCATGTCTATTGGGTCAAGTGCGATTTTGCAATTTCTTATGCTTCTGACTTTTACGGTATTCCTTCATTTGAAGAAAAATAATGTTGTAGCTTTCCAGTTCATCTGGTTATTGTTGTCGGAGCATAAGATCCTATTTCCTGACCTATTGGTAATTGAACTTGTATATAAAGTTTCTTGTAAGATACTATTATTGTGTTGAGTGGTTTCAGATGTTAGCACTTAAAAGGTAACCACAGCCATTTTTTAGCCCCAAATCTTAGTATCAATTAGCTGGTTATAATATCTTACAATTATATATTCATTTATTTTTGCTTAGGTACAACTAATAAAAGCTTGCAGACTGGACATGAGAATGCTGCTGTAATTTTGATTCTTATGCCTATTAAATGTATGTAGTCTTCTGATAGTATCACTTGTTATGTGACGGTTCATGAAAAGAAAAGGTTGAGATAAATAATGGTGTAAAGTGCATGAGGCAATGTTCTTCACTTCTTCCCCTTGTTCCTTCCCCTTGTAGTTATTTTGGAAGAGCAGTGATGATAGTCATGTCAGTTGATGAGAAATCATCTTTTGATCCTCTGCACCATACTGCCATCTAATTGTCGCCACGATTGGCAAGGAAAGATTTTTTCCAATACCAGAATACAGATTAGACAGTCAATTGTGCTTTTTGTGTGTGTGTGTGTGTGTGTGTTGCTTAATTGGGTTACAATTACAGAAGTTTACAGAGTCAAAAGAAGCTGCTCAATGACTAACTTCACTGGTGAACTAGATAAATAGTTAACATTTTAGCAATCTTAAAAACAGTAGTTTCCAGCTCCACTCTCATTTAATAACATACTAATTTAAGTTACGGCTGAAAAAGGATACTGTTGATAAAGGCAGAAGGCTACTTGGTGCAAACAGAAGTTCAGTATTTTCCAAAATTAAACAGACGCAAGCAATTCAATTCATTCACCAAACAAAATTTCATTCACTAAACATTACTAAAAGAAGATAGAACCAGTTCTACATACACTATAAGAGGGAAAGAAAAAGAGAAAAAAAAAAAAGAAAAGAAAAGATGAAGCAGTCTTTTCTGAAACATTCTAAAACAGAACTATGAACATCAAACATCAACCCTGCATCTAAGATTCCAAGTACATCAGTAGCAATGGAATGAGCTCTTGATATGATATATCAATATTCCAACCTCATCCTTTTTGCTCCATTGAATCTTGATGTTCTTGCCTGGTCGCAGTGTGCCGGCCTAGCTCTAATTTCCCCGTTAGGTAATCGGATAAGTCGCAGCCCGAAAGCTTCCGAAAACCATCGCATGTACTCGTTATGCGTGGACGGATCATACGGCATGTTTTGACACGAACACGAGCGCCATCTTTGGCTCCAGGTCTGCAGATGGGTGGAGTTTACCTGAGGCCAGTTCTCACCGTACCCGTTCTTCTCAGCGTGAAGGTCTTCGTCCGTGTCGAGCATTTGAGGCGGTATTGCCTGACGGATATTGAACTGGCGCAGAACACGGTGAGGATTGTACATCTCCACGATCCAGAAATGGATGAGCGGAGCTCGAACTGTCCACAGTTCGCTGTTTGCCTTGCAGACCGGTGGAAGCGAATCCATCTGGCCTTCGTAGGGCTGCCAGTTCACCATACCGTCATTCAAACTGTCGATGATTTTCCGGTACTCCTTGAGCACTTCCTCCTTGTCGGGAAAATGATGAAATGCTGACCATTTGATCCCGAGCGGCGGTCGCTTGTTTGCATCCTCATCCTTCGCCAGCGACCGTACGGTTATCTGGCGTGTCGGTCGTCCCATAGGAAACCTCTCCCAAGACCACAGTTGGAGCAAAATCAGTGCCCCGCCAATCTGTTTGCGCGTCGTCTTCGTTGCCAAACACAGTTCCCTGTACAAGAAAGCGAGAATGCCACTCGCCCAACTGTATCTACCGGCCTTTTCTAAATCCTTCAGCAAAGGCAGATAAATTGCCGAAACGGAATCCCCCGAATGGTCCGTGAACAGTACAGAACCGATCAATGTGAGCAGATATGCCTGCGCATGCCGCATCACAGTCGTCTTATCGGCATTTTTTGGGCAGCGTGAGAAGTGCTCCTGCAACCACGATATCTTGATCTGCACCCTGCTACGACGCCGAAACGTTCCCTTATCCACCGCTCGTCCCAGCAGATTCCTAACCACCACACCCCAATCCCGATCAGTCCGCATACAAACCGCCTCGCCGTCTACCGGCAACCCGAACAGCACAGCAACATCCTGCAATGTGACCGTCATTTCCCCAACCGGCAACACAAAAGAATGCGTCTCCTGCCTCCACCTTTCCACCAGCGCAGTGACCAACTGGTGGTCCACATTGACATGACCGATCCGGTGAACCCCGTAAAACCCAGAAGCCATTATGTAACTCGCGAACCTTTCGTCCCACGGCAGCCTCCGGCTGTGGTTGCGGGTCAACAGCCGCTTCTCGAAACTGCCACTCTTGAAACCCTCACTCCTGTGCTTGTCTTGCAGAGTTAACAGCGTTGTTGCACTCTGAATTTTGGTCTCCATGTCATGATGCATGATGGATGATGGATGATGCTTCTTCAGAAAATCTAATAAAAATAACAATTATTCTCAATAATCATTTAATTTTTTTTTTAAAGAGTCACGACTGCCAGTTTCTAATTAATTGAAACTACAATGTTGAACCGCTGCACATGGGCCGCTGGATCGTCTTGAGATTCGAGCCTGCAAATCTTGAGGCGATCCAACGGCCCATGTACTGCCCTTTTTAACTTCTTGGTGCTATTAGTTACCAGAAACAAAAACCGCAACATGTTATTAATTAGTTTGGATGTAAATTAAGATTAACCGAAACATGAGTGAATGAAATCGTGATTGGTTCGAAGCGTCCTTTGGATCAATTCCATCAAAGATTTGTTTGTAAATTGTAAAGACGTCCGATGGATTTCGGTACCTGGCAGGATTATATGTACCTGATAACTTTTTTTTTTTTTTGGGTAAGTAGGTTAAAGACTACTTAAATTGTTCATTAAATATGATTATACAAGAGGAGATAAAATTTTTTTTAAAGAACGTTAATCAACTTATTAGAATGCTATGTGTTTCAATTTAATTAATAGTTTCATGTTAAATAATGAAAAATAATAGCACGGGTAGTGGACACTTAGTCAACTTAGAAATAATTCATAAGATGTTCGTCTTTTTATTAATTACTAGAGCTTTAACTCGGGGCGAAGCCCCGAAATATGATAAAAAAAAAATAATAAAACTTATAAAACAAAAATATTTATTTTAAAATATTTGATGTGAATAATAATGATGATGATGTATAATTTATAAATAATAGTAAATAAATGTTGGATCATTTTAAGGATTAAATTTTGTCTTAGACATATCATATCATCTTATTATATGGGGGAGAGAGAATAAATATAAACCATTGGATCAAAGTAGATGAAGAGATTTAAATAAAATCAATGGTTAATAATATTGATGATGTGGCATAGTTGAAGTGCTTAGAGAGTTACCCCTCTTTCTAGTTTATAGATTATTATTATTATTATTATATTATTTATTTTATTTATTTTTTTGTACAGGGAGGTCCCTATATATTTACCACCACTTATAAAGATGATATTAACTCTGTATATTTTTACTATGATTTAATTACATATGAGTTGACATTGAGATAAGAACGCTCAAATAAGAAACACAATCGATTTTTAAAATTTTAAAATGAGTTAAAATGAACATGTTTGTAAAAGATTTCTATTTTAAATTTTTTTATAAATTTATACGATTTAGCGTAACATTTGTGTTAAAATTTTTTGTGTGATTGATCCCTCATCAATAAATTAACAGGTAGTCTGAAACCTGGTATTTCTTGTCTCTTTATGTTCATGTAGCACTTCTGCATTTTGTATCAATACTGGAGTTGTCCACCGGTTGTTAATTTAACAGTTTCCTTCCTCCATAACGCAATTTGGTATATCCATTATCTGAGGAATGGAGAGGATGGTTCTGGCACAGCATTATTTGTCTTTATATATATAGCATTCTCAGGCAAGAGCCACACAGAGGCAGTGGCTTAATTCCTTCATTTGCCTGATCATAATTCATCACTTCTGCATTTCTGTAAGTGTCCCCTCTCAGAATTATTATATTCATTCCATGTTGATGTTCCATTATTTGACAGTCATGTGGAGAACCACAGGCCAACTATAAATATAAGGAAATTTCGAAATGTCCACAAAGTTAACTATCCACATATCCACACATACATAAATTACATAAATTTTGTAATTAACTCTTATTTTAAATTTTGTACCTTTTATCTCAAATTTTGTAACAATATCGATGTGGATACAAATTCTGTAAATATAAGGGACATCAGTTGATGTTAATCAACCCTTTATAATTCAGTTTAATTTGTTCCTTGCTTTACCTTTTTCTTCACTGGATAATTATAATTATCAGTAAATACCTATTAATGAGATCATTGATTTAATTAGTGGAAGCAATCAAGATGATGATCACTGAAGAGACGGCGCCAAGTGATAATTGCGATGCGTCTATGGCAACAGAAGCGTCCGGTGCCCCCGTTACGTCGGAGCGGAAGCTCAACCCTCATCTTCAAAGCCAGCTTGAAAAACCGTGTACTGCTTATTTGCTCTTGAATTCTAGCTTTATCCAATCCAATTATCATTTTTGAAAATTATATGAATGTAGATCTTGCACGAGCTCTGGCGGTCGTTGGTCCGAACAATCCGAACGGGTCAGATGGGCATGACAACCGGGGCCTCAGTGTGCTGCAGCAACACCTTGCCTTCTTCGACAGGAACAACGACGGGATCATCTATCCATGGGAAACTTACCAAGGTACAGAATAGCTACAAACATTAGTCTGTTTTTAAGTGATTTCCTCTATCATGTATTATTATGAATTTATGGTGATTTAAAGTCAGTGCAATATATAATAAAAATCTCACATTTTAAACAAAAGTAAAGCAGGCATGTATTTCTGTTGATTAAATGTGGCTGACTTTAGAGTTTAGATATATTTTTTTCATGAGCCATATATTATATATGTGTTCATTATATCCATGTAAATAATTAATTAATGACAAAGAAATTAGTTGGGTGAACACTATATATATGTAATTAATTAATAAGGATATGTCTTTTTAATTTTAGGAATGAGAGCAGTAGGATTTGGAGTATTTCTCTCAATGCTTATGGGTGTTACAGTGAACTTTTTACTTAGTTACAAAACTCAACCTGTAATCAAGGTCTTCTCTCTTAATTTCCATTATATATTTACAATTTCCATTATGAATAATAGGAAGATAGATTCAATTGTTATTTTGTTTCAATAACTCCTCCTAATTAAGTTTATTTCTTGCTATCTGTATACTAAAACTAAATTAAGAACTGTACTTAATTATATTAACTTAAGCTCCGCGCTTAATCAAACAATTAAGCTCATCGATCGATCGCTTTTCTATATCTTCTTCCAGTCCTGGATACCGTCGCCGTTCTTATCGGTTCACATAAAGAACGTTCACAAGTTGAAGCATGGCAGTGACTTGGAGGGTTATGATACTGAAGGAAGGTCAGTACAAATACACACTCTCTAATCTAGCTACTCAATTTAGAGTTCTTAATCAATTCAATGGAATTTTTATATAATCAGATTGTTTTTTTTTCTGGCAGGTTTGTTCCGTACAAGTTCGATGAGATCTTCAGCAAATACGCGCGTCAATACGGTGACGCTTTGACGTATAGAGAGATGTTCAATATGCTTAGAAGCAATGCACTCTTTCTTGATTTCTTTGGACAGTAAGCATCCAACTAAAATTCTAAAAAAAAAATGTTACATCTCACAGATTGAGTCTTATGTTGCAATTACTAGTACTGCATATTCTAAATCTTTCTGCTTTCATAATAAAATGAAATTTGGGCACAAATTATAGCCTGAAATCTGTAGATTTTCAATTCTTGTTCCTTAACACCATATTTAACTGAGACAGCTCCTTAATTTTGTGTTCATTTTGGACATATAGGTTCTCTGCATTTTCCGAGTGGAATCTGCTCTACGTTGTCGGAAAAGATGAGAACGGCCTCTTGCACAGAGAAGTCGTCAGGGCGTGCTACGACGGCAGCTTGTTCGAGACAATTGAGAGGAACCGCAAGGCTTCCAAAGGGTTCCTGCACAGATTGCGTTTTCTGAGGCGGATCCTGCGCAGATTGTTGAGAATTTGATATGTTTATGATTACAGTCATTATATTAAAACAATAATTAATATAACATGAAGATGTGGAAATCAGTTTATTATGTATCATTTCATTGGATTAATATATAATGATTTTTTAAGGTATTTGGAAAAGATCAATAAGAAGAGTTATTTGACATTTTGAATTTAGATATTTGAGGTGCCACTAGCCATTCAATTTTTTCTTCTTTAATTTGTTGTTAAAAGATGCAAAATTTTAATGCTAAACTCGTATAGATATGCTAAGTTTCAAAATTGCGTCTCTCGCACTTATCTGTTCAAAATCGGTTCTGTTAAAAAAAGCTAAAGAGTGCCAAACTTTAATTCTCATTTGGAAAAGGGTACCAAAATGCCGATATTTTGCAAGTACTCGAAAGTGTTGTCATCCTGTGCCGCACGTACGCACTATAGAGGATGTCCAACCTTCGAAGTATCATACGGTTTTTGCGATTGGAGTTGCCATAGATGTAAGAGCAAATCAAACAGCCAGAATTCCATTTCGAAAGGGCTACGTACTCTGCCATCCATATGGAATTTTGGTGATATTTCAATGGAAAAAAATTAGGAATTAAAAGCATGAAGAAGGCAACTGTTTCATATATCTGCGATCTTGTGCGTGTTCCTTCTTTTAAGTAGCACACGAAACTTGTGAATAGTTAGTTATAATTAATTGAGAGTGAGAGGTGTGTTTAACACGGTCCATTCGATCAACTTAAGCAGCCTGATTTTAACAAAGAGAGACGATATAGAGACAGGTATCTTGGAGATTATCATGGGCGGTACCACAAAGTTGTTCGATTTACTATTTATCCTATTGTGCTGTTATTCAACTTCAGATTTATTACTTAAACTGAGAAACTTGTCTCCATCTCATTTTACCAGTAATGAATAACACTATCTACAGATGTCAAGTGTGTAGTCAATAAAATGCAATAAGTTGTAGCACCAATAAGGTAAACAGTAACAGTAATAATAAGTCGAGCAAATGCATATCTGTTATAGCAGCGGATACCCTCGTGGAATGAACTTCGCAATCCCCTGGTACATGATAAAAAATGGCGTGATAGAACTCGCATTTATTTAGGAATGTCTGCTTAGGCTTGTCGTGCACTCAAGTGGAACTTTCTCTTATTAAGCGAAACTGCTCGAGTTTGACATGCTTTATTCGCTTGTTTAATGCTAATTGATCATCATTATTGTTATCTTATCTAATATATTTTTCAGAAACTGAGAGAACCAATTTAATGGACCATATATATAGCAATTGTCTTTATATATATAGCTTAAAGCCTTAGACAATGGCCTCACACACGCACCCACTTCCTCGATTGGCTGATAACTCCTTAATTACAGGTAAGTTTCTGAGTTTCTCCATTTTGACTTGCATTATTCTATGATAAGGACTCCCAAATACAGATCTTGTCTTTTTTCCGGTTATCATTTTTTTTCTTTCTTTCAATCCTTCTGTTTCAATTTATAAATGTTCAAGCTGTGTTTCTACTTTCTAATGTTTATTACATTTGGGACTTTTTGTGATCGATTGACTGCTAAACCCATTCAGTGAATCCCATACAGTAACCTTTAGTTTGATTAGTTAAAAATGCAGAGCCATTAGTTCAAATTCCGATGCACGCGGGACCATTATAGTGACCCGGGGCAGATTAATTAGATCGATATATATATATGATTTAGTCGATCGGAGGTATGCATAATGCAAAAATTGAAATCTTGAAAATAGAAAACAAAAAAACAATACCATGCCTGAAGTCTACCAAGTGTGTAGCCAATTATCTGAGAAAGCAAGTTATGAATATCATAATTAGCGCAATTGTAGAACAAGTATCTGTTTGTTTAGTTGTGGAAGAATCAAATATTGTATTTAATTAGTACCCAATATCGTTAACATTGATTCTTATAATTGGAGCACCGTAACAGTATCCTAATTCCCATTGATCTTTATGTCTATGTTTAAAGTGAACTAAAAGAAGGTGACGACTGAAGAGATGAACAGAAACATTTCTGTGGCGACGGAAGCACCCGGTGCCCCTCTTACAGTACAGCGGAAAATAAATCCCTTTCTTCAAGACCAACTTCAAAAGCCATGTACGTACGTATGCAATCTGTCAACAATCACAAAATATGCATGAGAACTGCAGATTTAGATCCAATTTGGTCCCTTTTTTTTATCAATTTATTTTTTCATCCTAAGTAATCAATTGCGATTCTTCATGTTATGATCCTTATACAACCTGTCTTCTGTTATGTATATATATAGATCTGGCTCGAGCACTGGCGGCTGTTGATCCGAGCCATCCAAATGGGACGGATCAGGGGCACGATCACTGTAATCTCAGTGTGATGCAACAGCATGTTTCTTTCTTTGACAGGAACAAAGATGGGATTGTCTATCCATGGGAAACTTACAAAGGCACGTACTACTGATCGAAGTTGGGTTTCTAAATTGATTTCCTTATTTATGAGACATGCAATAAAATTATTTGTAAAGTGCATTATATATGACTAAATAAAAGTTTCTTTGTTAAATTCAGGAATGCGGGTATTAGGATTTGGAATACTTCCGTCGCTGGTCATTGCTATCGCAACAAACTTTTTAGTTTCTCTTGCAACTCGACCGGTAAGCTATCGTCTTTCCATCACTATATAAGTTCTTATATTCCTTTCATGAACGATATGAAAATAAACGTATTGCTATTTGACCTGTTTACGACTTTATTCCAATTCTTCCTTATCCAAATGCTGAGAAAACAAGAAAAATTTGATTAATTCGGTAACTAAATAGACCAAATAGATACTATTTTTCATTGCTTTTCTGTTTTTCAGAGCTGGATACCTTCTCCGTTCCTTCCAGTTCACGTAAAGAATGTTCACAAATTTAAACATGGCAGTGACAGTGAGACTTATGACACTGAAGGAAGGTAATTTGTTCATTGATCTCTGATACTGGTATTTCATCTCTGAAGAACTATGAAAGGAGTAAATTTTACCTTTCGTTTAAATATAGAACATATATATAAGTTATAATCCAAAATAGGGGACGTTATATATATGTCGTTCGATTTTATAAGTATCTTGTTAGATTAAATTTTGTTGGGCAGGTTCGATCCATCAAAGTTCGATGCAATCTTCAGCAAATACGCTCTCACTCATGGTAATGCTATAACATACAAAGAGATGATACAGATGCTCAGAGGCAATGCAAATTTTCGCGACATCTTTGGACGGTAAGCATCTAAGTTAAAATGAATATTAGTTGGTTCAAATATACTCATCAGTAATACATAAATACTGTCATTACATTTGTTGTTGCTTTAATTTATAACTATTTAGAAGTAAGAAATCCTTATGCATGCATTCATTTTGGGTATAGGCTCGCTGCGTTCTTAGAATGGAATATCCTCTACATTGTTGGCAAAGATGAGAATGGCCTGTTGCAAAGAGAAACCGTCCGGGGATGCTTCGATGGCAGTCTGTTTGAGAAGATTGAGAGGAGTAGGAGGCCGTCCGATTCCGAAGGGATTTTGCGCAGATTGCTTAAAATTTAAATTTGATTACCAGTAACTTGTTTGTTATGTTTGAAAAGAGTATTTGAATGTGTGTTTGGATGCTGTTTATGTCATTAGTTAATGATTTAATATTGTGAGCTATCGGTTTGTTTCCTATGCTGTGTTAAAAACTGACAAGGAGGTTTGTTCATATAACTATTGATGTCCCTGATAGCTTTTTTTATAGATGATTATTTCAGGAAAAAAGTAACAGAACATATACAAATGTTTGAATTTGGATGCCTGAGTGATTCGCGGTTCAGTTTTTTTTTTTTTTTTTTTTTTTTTTTCTCCTTGTTGACTTGACAAAATACCTTCTCATTAATACTAAAACCAAACTTACAACTATACCATACTACATTAACTACCTAAATTACTACTAACATTATGACCCTTGCTACGTACTACATTTCACTCATATGGACTCAACTTGACACTCGTGACCACAACGACTTGATACAAACCAGGAGCCCGTGTCCCCTATATATACTAATCCAATGTCGGTTGGTGATAACTCTAGAGCATACATGGATTTCTCTAGATAATTCAAGTAATCAAATAACATCTACAATCTATTAGTAATTTCTAGATTTTACTAGCCTATTCATGCATATTCAAGAATTGGGCTGTTGGGCCTTGTATGTTGCTGACTTCAACACTCCTTTTTACAGAAGCGGCAGAATTTATAAGAGTTGAGACCCCGAATAGAAGAATCAGATTTTGGAGTATAGTCTATATCAGAAAACAGAAGGTTGAGCTGTTGAAAGATGCCAACTTTCAGAGTTTTCTCTGTTCAATATCAGAATGATATGAGTGTTATGTTAATGATATATTTTACCGGGTCAAAAGTATTAACTGAATAACCGTCTCCCGGCCGGTGGCCCCAAAAAGTACTGGTGCAAGGATTATTCTGTGCTAATATCATTGCTACCGTCAGTAATTGTATTGTTAGATTGAATTGGACTATTAGTCTATGGCAAAAAAGTTCAAATTGACTAAAAAATAAACTCAGCACAAATTCACTATTTAACTGAATTACAAAAGACGATATTTTTTCTCATTCCAGGTTCGATGGCGTTAGGTTCTATCCAGAAACTGGTTACTGAATGAATGATGGTGTTTATAAATGAATAATTACACTATCAAGTTACACTATAGCTAAAAAGCTTACTGAAGTGCTCTCCATGAGAATGCTGGTAACATCTAACCAGTATTGCTTCGGCATTTTCTCAACAATTGTCTATCTTGTCAATTGTCATCATGAATTTTTAATTAACCAGAATTGTCAATTGTCAATTGTCTATCTGGAAATTTACTTTTGAGTACTCTTTTTCATCAATTATGAATATTCAAAAAAAATGTTCCTCATGCATCCTGTTCGAATCTCCATCAGTATGCGGAGTGCGAAGTTTCAGTTCTCAGTTTGAAAATGGAGTTCCAGGCTTCACTCAAATGACTCCTTGAAGAGTGCTCATCCTCTGTATGTATCGCTGCATTGTGTAGCACAGAATATGAACCATTAGATCGTCTCGAGATTCGAGCCAGCACAGATTCTGAGATGATCTAACGGTTCACATTCTGCGCCACACAATGCAGCGCTACAGAGGATATGAAATCCTCCTTGAATTAAACAACCAAGCTTTAATTCCATCCTAAGCAATGACCATTAAAAGCACACCAATCCTGTTATTGCTCGCCTTAGACATCAATGGCACACCAATGTTATGAAATGGTGCAGAGAAGTGCATCATCACATATGCATGCCCAAGGAAGTTTGCCTTAGAAAATGCCTAATTGGTTCCTTGTCGTGCACCTTAATATATACCCTCTTTAAACTAAATAAAATGAGCTAATAAAACAAGTCACATTTGATCATACACATGACATGACATGGGCATGAAATTGTGTACCAGTATTATATACGTATGGCCTTGCAAATTATAAAAGAGAAACAAACTGTTCACGTTTTATGATGCTTAATTCAATCGGCATAAAATGAATCACTCAATTAGCTAGTTTTTAAGATACAATATTTTTTTTTAATGAAAATAGCCGATTATTATGAAATGACAACATGAATAAATTTGGAAAAGTGTGAATTGAGTGATAACTAAAAGGTTCTCTCTTGTTTAGTTGTTTATAATGTGTCAATATATGACATTAGTCAATCTCCTTAGAGTTACTGAACCATTGTTTGTCCTGAATAAGAACGCTCCATTGAGTCATTTTCTCATTTACAGCCCAAATTAATTTGGGTTAATTTATCAATCCCTTTATATTTCAAAAATTAACCCAATAAATAAATAAAAGAAACAAAAACACCCCTATATATAATAACTAAATTCAATTCTGCCTTCCAGTATAACTTTTCCGCCCAATTAAAATCTTCTACAAATGGAGCCCAACTTACAACGACCCAAAATAAAGCCCAAAAAGGCCCAAAAAAGCCCAGTGTAAGTTACGAACACATCTGGGCCTTGAATTCTCTCTTCAGTACAATCTCCTCTCCTCCTCTCTACTTTCGCCGACGGTGGAACTTGGCGGGCGGAAGCAGTCGAGAAAGAACTCCACTGCGCACTGCGGAAGATCACTACTATCCATGGAACCCTCGCTGAAAAGGTAAGATTAATTCTTCTCTATGTTTAAGTTTCAATTTTCAACCTTTTTCTGTACATTTATATTTATTTAACAAATGAAAGAAAGAAAGAAAGAAAAAATTTTATATTTTGGCTGACATTTCGTCGAACACCTCACAGGCGCCGCGATTTTCCTTCCGATGACGACGAAGGCGGCGGCGGCGACGGCGCTTCCCGACGCGCTGCACAGTACTGACTCTATCTATGCCCCCTCTGATTCTGTTCAGTTCCATTTCGATTCAATTTATTCATGTTTTCTGTAACAATTTTTGGATTCACAGGCAGCGCAAGGTGCGATTTCCCAAGGGCAAGAAGAACAAGGGGGCCACGGTGGTGGCCTACAAGGTCGATGGCGAAGAGGATGAAGGAGATGCCCCTCCGATCAAGCCCGGCAAGGCGGCTGAGCTGCGGGCAAAGCGGCGCAAGAGAGAGCCCCATATAGAGCTCGCGGACGAGGGCGGCGACGACATATCCAGGGCCGAGGTCGGGTACGCGGAGGACCACGATTTCGTGGAGGACGGCATCGCGATCGAGCCCTTCAATCTGAATAAGGAAAGGGAGGAGGGGTACTTTGACGAGAGCGGCAATTTTGTTGAATATGCCAGGCCCAATGAGATCAAAGATGCCTGGTTGGATTCCGTCCAGGTCGATTCGAAGCTCGCTGCCAGATTGAAGGACAAGGGCAAGGGCAAGGGCAAGGGCAAGGGCAAAGATGTGGAGGAGGAAGAATTCCAAGACCTAACTTCAGACGATATTGGCAAGATTAAAAGAATTATAGCTGATATACTGCTACCCGGTGAAACGGTGCGGTCTTCTTTTATTTTCTTTTCTTCTGCTTTCTGGTACCGGTACTTTATTAGTGTATTACCTCAGGTTTAGTAACGGTTTATGTGTTCCGCTGGTTTCAGATTATCCAGGCTCTCAAACGGCTCAAAGGTACAACGGATAACAAAACTAAGATGTCCGAACAAACAAAACGGGTATTTGACCAATTGACAGAATCGGCGATGAAACTCATGGAAAATGGAGAATACAGTTAAGCATTACACTCTTTTGTTGCCTTTCTTTTTCTAAAAAATTGCTTATCAGTGGCATCCATTTAATTTAATTGCTTCGTCTTCACGCCCATGCAGATGTTTACCATGAAGAAAAAGAGACATTTCAAAGGGAGGCAGGTCAGTTTCTTACTTATTCTCTAATTTACAAATGTGACGAGTGTTTCAGTGGGTTATATTTGTGGCCGCACATAATTTTAACTGTTCGCAAGTAGCACTTTAGATATTGCATGTTGACAAATAGCAAGGCAACTGCCAGATAGCGTTTAGATTATCTTATAATAAGCTGTCTAGCCATTATCCATGTACCAATTCCTTCGAATTTCTATATGAACTTAACCAAATATTTCAAAGCTAGTTTCTGTGAACTTCTGGTAGATGACTTTTAATACCTCTTGTCTAACCTTGTAAAATCTATTTTTCTTTGATTAATAAAATTATAGTAGGCAAATCACCAGTTACATAATTAAAAAAAGAAAAAGGGGGGAAAAACTGTGTTGAATAGTGATATGGAGTAATTTTCTTTTACAACTACAACCTATTATGACTAGTGTTTGTCTTATGCCATGTTATATCATGCTTCGTGTAATATAAACTAAAAACAGATCAGTTGGCTTAATTTCTGGTTCTCAATACTTCTCATAGTTCACTCTGTGTTAACTGAGCAAAAGAGAAAAAAAACCATCTGCCTCATAATTTATTTACTTCTGGTGTTGGGTGCTATTTCAGGTGTTTTAGAATATTGTATGTTAGATGCAAATATTTAAATGAACGGTGACATACTTCTTTAAAAACTTTACAGAAGGATATGAACGGTTAGCTCGTGCACGAGGGGGTTCATCAGGCAGTATATTAGAAGAAGATATATTCGCTGAAGATGATGATAATGAGAAAAATGGTTCATCTATCTGGGATGTGGGTTCAGGTCCATCAGCATCCAATGCATCTGCTGTTCCACAATCTGCTACCAATGATGATGAGGGGGAGCTTGATATGTTCGGGGACGATGATGAGAATACTAATCGCAGTAAAGCCCAGACTGGTACGAAATGACCATATTTATTTTTTTTCTTGGTTTTTTCTGGTTTGGCGATGTGTCTGATATGCGTACTATAGAATAACTGATGGCAACTTCTACATACTTTGGTTACCTGGCTCTTTGATTCTGACCAATTTGCAATATACTGGCAATGCATGGTGATGTGCGTGATCCATTCTTTAGTGGGACTTGGACTTGCATAATATTGAATACTGTTGTTGAGATTTACCTTCTCACATCTTTATTGTTATAAAACAAAACACAGATAATGGCATTTGGTTGCGTAATCAATTTATTCTGCTGCATAGGATTGCTCATATCATTGATTACGATTAGCACTAAACCCGTGCATAAACGATTATTTGCAGAGATATACACTTTGCATTGCAGTTATCATTTTTATTGTTTTTGATGCAGAAAGTGCCGAAGGATCGAAAGATTCAGATTATGTTTACGATCCGTCATCTGGGTAGGGTTCTCACTCTTTCATTGTTTAGTGTACTCTGTCATTTTAGCATTTAAAAATGCTTGCGAATATTGTTTGCTTGTACATGATTAATTGAGTTTTTTACTGGATACAATGTAGATATTACTACAGCAGCAGTCTGGGCTATTACTTCGATGCTGCTTCGGGGCTTTACTGCAATGCTTCAACTGGGACATGGTAATTTGGCGTGCTTTGTGTTTACATCCATATTTCCATCCTTCTGTTTAACTGCTAATTCTAATTGCAAAGCCAGGTTATGGTAAATGTTTACTGTCCTTATTATCAATGTTCGTATTAGTAATCTTTCTGTTGCTATCATTGTTATTATCGTAATTTTTGCTTGGTACTCCGATGTTTATTTTGTGTCCTTTTGTGTATGTTTTGTGGGACAGGGTACGGTTGGGGGTTCTGAAATTGTTTCTATTTCTTCACATATTTAAATAAAAAACTTCAACTTGTAGGTACTCATTTGACGAACAAACTGGCACGTACAATGAAGTTGAGTCTTCTACTGCTCCCGCAGGCGAAAGCTAAAAATTTTTCAACTATTTTACCTGGAGGTCCTCGTAAAAAACAAGTTTCAAACATCGTATCACTTACTCAATGCGACAACAATGTAACATTCATGATCTGTAAGCCTGTACATTAAAAGTTAAGAAAGGAGTTCTGTTGTTAGTGAAATGACCATTTTGAGTGTAGCCTTATTTTTGTTAGTGTAGCCTTTTTTCTTTTAGTGTATCCTTTTTCTTGTACAAAGCGACAGATTTTTAAGACCCCAATAGAACTACTGTTTTGGAGAACTAGATTTACTTTTTGAGCACTCTTTTCATCTGAATTTGGAAGAAAAAATGTTACGACTTACGTGTGTATACCGTTCGTATCTCGGTCAATACATTGTTTGTAACAAAATAAATTGAATATCAATTATATGAGTATCTGTGTTATTGCGTTTGTCTTTAGATAGCACATGAATCCTGTGACAAAAGCAGAGAAGTGCATTACATATGCATGCCTAATGAAGGTTGTCTTAGAATGTCTAACTGATTCCTTGTCATGCACTCAAGTAGGGGTTCTCTCTAACTAAATAAGCTAATAACAGAAGTCACATTCTCACCATGCACATTACATGGGCATGATTTTGTATATGTATGGTCTTGCAAATTAGAAATGGCGAACTATTAACGTGATGGGATGCTTCAATCGACTCGAATTAATTACCCAATTCGTTTTTTAAGAAGCAACATTATAATATGAAAATAGGGGATTATTATTTTCTGACAATGGGATTAATTTTGAATGAGTTAAGTAAATAAATGTTAACATCAGTTTATTATATAATCGGTCAATGAGATTACTCGATCTTCTTGTTCTTGGGCTTAATTCACATCCAAATGAATTTGGGTTAATTCTTAATCCCATTTCAAAAAGAGAGGCTTACAAGTCATGATTCAATAGCTAATGGACTCTCATCCTATATATATATCAGGTAATACTCAATAGCTAATGGACCGCTCATTTTTTATAATCAGATGACCACAATATGCGTTTTAGATACAATTAAAAATAGATGTTTGATAAAAGACCCTCGATTCCAAATGAAATGTTACTTAGGTCAATCCATAGAAAAAACAACTTAACAATAAAATCTATTCCCTGTGTTTGGTAGCCGTAGTAAAATTAATTTAAGAGCTCTTAAATCAATTTTAAGTCACCAAACGGAAGTGATTTAAGGTGTAGTAAGGTAACGCAGCTATATAGGTGTAGTAAACTAAATCACCAACATTTCACATCTTTTACACATAACATCAACTTTACTTCACCTATTTACTTCACTACCACCAAATACCACTGATTTAACGTTTTACTCCGCTTTAACTTACTACACTTGCCAAACGGGGGGACAACCCAACCGGCTGCCAATTTTCTTGTGTACAAATTCCTCTCGGCCCATTAAACTCTCTCCGAATCGACCCAGCTAATACAGGCCCAAAAGGGCCCAAAAAAGCCCAGTTTACCTCTCCACCAATCTCGGCCCATTATTCTCTCTTCATTCTTCCAGACTCGAAAAACTCGCTCACTCAGCTCAGCTCCGCTCGAATGGCGACCGTGCCGTTCCTCAACCACCGGTGCTCTTTCTTCCGGCAAGACAATCGGCGCCCGCGCTTCTCGGTCCGGCGGGTGCGGCGTAACGTGGTTGTGGCGAGAGCGAGGGGGAGGGAGGGGAGGGACCACTACGCCACGCTCAATGTCAGCCGCACCGCCAGTCTTCACGAGATCAAAGGCGCTTACAGAACCCTCGCCAGGAAGGTATCTTATTGCTGTATTTGTATTTCAAATCTTCTGTTGTTCAGTGATCAGTTGAGAAGATATGGGGTCTGAATGTCTGATAGTGATGTACTCTTAGGCATTCTGTCGAACACCTCTTAGGCACTGTATGAATGTTCTGGCTGTATAAGATTTGAGATTTGGTTCGGTACATAGGAATGGATTGCGCATCTGCGATCTTCGTGACATCTTTTTAATCATTTGAACATCGAATAGAAAATGAAATTCAGAACCTTGTGGGAATCGTACCCCTTTTCGGCTCCTTTTGATAATTTAATATCTGCACTTCTAGTTTCTACAGAACCATTTTAACATTTTGATTTGTTACTTCGTGTCAGTACCATCCGGATATGAACAAAAGCCCTGATGCAGAAGAAAAATTCAAGGAAATCAGTGCAGCATATGAGGTACTGTTTTCAAACCTTATCAGTATTGGTACAGATCTATAGGACCTGATGTTTAATAGTATCAGTAGTTTAGTACGTATATCAGATCTATCGGCAGTACATTATTGATGGTACTGGTGGATGATTGTTTACCTTCTTGTTATGTTGTGAAAACTGTAGGTGTTGTCTGATGAGGAGAAAAGATCCTTATATGATCGTTATGGTGAAGCAGGTCTAGAGGGGAGCAACAACGGCACAGGCTTCAATTTTGAAAGGGTAGGTTTGAGTATTGTGTAACACTAGATTATTCTGAAAGATGCACTTCTTTGATATGCCTGTTTTTTGTGCTATATATCAGCAGTCAAAATATGAAATGCGATGCATGTTTCCATATGTTAATGTGAAGTAAAGAGAGTGCTCTCTTGGCTGCATTTTTTCAGGTAGATCCTTTTGAAGTCTTTAACTCATATTTTGGGCAGTCGGGCAATTTTTTTGGAGACGATATAGACCCTGGAGGATTCGTCTTTGGTTCAAAACTGAAAAGCAACCAAAGGCTGGATATTAGGTAATTTCTCTTTTGGTTTACATTATCTGGATTTATCTATATATTCCATTAATTCATTAATTTATTTATTTATGGATGGGAAGATCACTCTGCGGAGTGCTAATATTGCATCAAAATTGTCAGATCTGACCTCTCCCTGTCATTTGAAGAATCAATTTTGGGGGTTAAGAGGGATGTGAGTGTGGTTCGATATGAAACATGTGACGGCTGTTTCGGATTAGGTGCCAAGGATTCCAGTCATATAAAAGTTTGCACTGGATGTGGAGGGCGGGGTGGGGTGGTGAAAACACAAAGAACTCCGTTTGGTACAGTTTCTCAGGTGAGACTCCGGAGCTTAATATTTTTGGAAATTTAGCTGATACGTTTCTTACCTTACCTCCCATGTGCATATGTCCCTTGTTGGAAACGTAATGACTGTATGAGTCACAGACTAACAGTTGGTAATTAGAACAGGCCGTTATTTAAACAGTATCACATATCTACGTGTATGCCATATCATGCACATTTTCTAGTGAAAACCTGGGTATAATAACCATGTGATGCAATTAACTGTGGGAACTTTTCCAGATATCCACTTGCTTGAGGTGTAGAGGCGTGGGAAAGTTAATTTTGGAAAATTGCAAAACATGCCTTGGTCAAGGAAGAGTTCAGGTTCATGGGAAGGTCACAGTTAATGTACCAGCTGGTGTCAGTGATGGGTCTACCATCCAAATAGAAGGCGAAGGCAATGTTGATAGTAAAAGGTAATTTATTCATTCAAATTTACCTATGCATCTTCCTTATTTTGAGTCCATCCGGATGTTGACTCAGCAGTTGGCATGATTTGCAATTTCTTTTATCACGTCAATTGCTGAGTCTATTTAAAGACTCTGCTCTCTTCAAGTTTGTTTGTTCCCTCGTCTTCCGGAAGTCTTTTGTAAATCTCTTTGAAGGAAAATTTCCTTAAATTTTCATCTGTGAAATGTAATCTATCACCAGAGAATGTCTCGATTCACTGCCATTAGTATAATTAGTTTTGGCTAATTGGATGTATTGGATCACCTGTTTCTATAAGAGTATTATTATCCTTACGTTACTTACCATATGCATTTTTTTAAAATATTTGTGTTTGTGTAGGAATGCTATAGGTGATCTATATTTAGTTATTCATGTGAAAGAAAAAAAGGGGATTCGTCGAGATGGTCTCAACTTACACTCAGAAATTAACATAGATTACACTGAAGCCGTTCTTGGAACAACAATCAAGGTAGATCTTCTGTCTATATTTATCTCAGCGGTTAGTTTGGTTGCCTACCAGGTGGGGGTCACAACTCACCAGACAATGTTTATCAACAATTGATGTTCTTTTTTACTCTGTTGGAATGCATATTGTAGCCAGATGTAGATGGGGGGGAAATCATAAAATTGATAGCATAGCATATTTCATGGTCGATGCTTCTGCATGATATGCAAAATTGATTTATTGCTATATTATTTTTAAATATCATCTTTCTGGGACAACTATTTTTTTTTTAATGTTAAAAAATCTTTATCTTTACAAAAAGATGGAAATTTTAATTGAAAGATAATTAGAAACTATAGGTGGAAACCATTGAAGGGGAAAGAGAACTCAGCATTCCTGCAGGAATACAGGCAGGGGAGACATTGCAACTTTCTGGAATGGGGGCCCCAGATGTTAGAAAACCTTCCAGTCGGGGTGACCACATTTTTACTGTAAAGATTATTATCCCAAAAGTTATCAGGTAAAGGAATGTAGTCTCTTTTTTGTATTGCCTCTTCACTGTTAATAAACTGTAATGGTTATCCCATTCACTATTTGACTGAGCATAGTCTTATTTTGGTGATCCCTTCCGGAGTAGGGAATTAATTGTGGAAATTGGCTACAACTGTCTATATCTTATGCTGTGCACTTAATTTGTTCATTATTTCTTGTGTAAGTCTGATTTATGGAGGTAAGAACCACTGCTGCGAAGGATATGAACAATTGAAATATGTATGCACACGATCGTGACCAAAGAATATGTCTGTGCGATTGTGTGCTGCACACTATTTAATGGAGAGTATTGGTGTAGTATAGTACTTTTAGAATTTTGCATGTTATGAGAGAAATTTTGTTGCAGCAATGAGGAGCGCGCATTGGTTAAAGAACTGGCTTCTCTCAGAGGTACCGCAGGCAACAAAACCAAAGGTATTTTTTTCTCTTTTTTGTGTATAATTTTCTGTTGCCAAATAGAGAAGTTTAAAATTGAATAAATGAAAATCATGCAACACTGATGATTCTTATCAATGTTGAAAACAATGTAATAAGAATGAAACAAAATTTGGTTTGAAATTATTAGTTATCATTTGCAGCTTCACTGGTATATTGTAATATTCTGTTCCAAAACCTTGTACTATCTAAAGAATACAAATCAATACCCAAACAACAAATATAAATACAAACTATGATTCTGATTAGTTTATTTTTGTACTTAACAGAAAGCATTGGAACGAGACAGGACCACTCTTCGTTGATGCGGAATAAGAGTTCATTTTGGAATTCCATGAGGAAAATCTTTGGGTAAGACAAGGATCATATTTAGTGAATGCAATTTCAAGCGGTTATTCTGATTTGGCAAGTTGAAACTGAAATGCCTGAACCTTCTGTTAGTTCTATATTGAATTCCTATGAAGAAAAATTAAAAAAGATAAATTCTTGTTAGATCCATATGTGGTCATCCCAATCCCAGAAGTATCTAAGATTTAGAATATAGAGTTCAGTCATTCTTGTATGAAACCAGCCATGAACATGATACATAGCTATTGGTACTTCAGCAGCACCCTTGCAGCTTTTGCTCACCTTTCTCATTGTCACTCATTGTTTCTGTATTTTTCAGGCGAGAAGAAAGTAGACCAGGCTTTGCATCATTGACTCTTCAAGCTCCTGTGCCACCATGGGGTCCATCATTGTCGAACTCCATTTTTGGGGTTTATGTATGTTTTTTCCTTTGGTCTTTGATAGGTAAAGGTAGAGTATTTGCAAGCCATTCCTTGCCACAGAACTTGACTATACTAGGCAAAAAAAAAAAAAAAAAAAAAAGGTATAGAAGATACAAGTGAAAAGATATTTTCCTAAAATGTTGAGTCAGAATGTTAATACTCTTTTTATTCTTCTAAATAAGAAATTTTCTTTTATAATCGTTTTTTCATCTGTTAGAGATAGATTTGGTCAATTGGTATAGTAGGCATCACAAAATGCATGCTTGCAAAATCTAGTTATGTCGGCAAGTTTTCACCTGCCTTTGGTTTCTAATTAGATTTGTTCACCATCTCATTGAAAGGTCCACATTTTACCAAAAGAAAGAAACTTTTTTTCTTTTCTTTTCGAGGATTTATATAGAAGAATTTAATGCCTCATGTGGATCATTCAAACCTTTTACTTTCTCTACACTTTGTTGGTTAGTGGTTAGGGTCTATTTTCATCAAGTCAAATCCATCAGAAGTAGAAAAGAAATATGATACGATGAGGGGGTTGTATTCTTACTATTTAGCTGTAACAAACAGAATACGATGAATCTCAAACCGAAACTATAAACAAAGTGCGTTAAGTGACGAATAACAAATAATTACAGTAGCTACTTCATGATTTTTAAAAGCATATTGCTGTAAATATATAAGCATTTGGAATGATTATTTATGAAAGTCATGCCATATATGATGCTTATGTCTGCTCATGCTCTTGCAATTTTTTCTGTCCAAAAAGCAAAAATCGTTGGATGGTTCCCAATAATTTGTTTTACAAGTTTGGCAATGACTTGCACATATATTGACGGTTCCGAAGCCCCAAGCCCTCCTCTCAGGGTTTCAATTTTAAACAGCTGGAGATCCTTTTGAGTCTCCTTTTTCCACATTACAAAGGGCCCAAAGCCTGTTTTAAAATGCTCAAATAATCTAATTGCCTAATTGGAACCAGAAAGGATTACTTAAGCATAATCGTGTTGGTTACTTTTTTGTTTGACCACGGATATTTTATTATTTAAGCTTCATTGTTTCTGTTTCTTCAAGGTGGGAAGCACCGTAATGCAAACAAAATCTCTACTTTCTACATGCGTGCCCTTGAAAAAGAATGAACAAGTAGAATGCGAAAATAAGATTCCCATGATAATTACTTTTTTTTTCTTTTTTTTTAAAAAAAAGAGGTCCTCATGTTGTACCTTACTCTTGATATATCAATGTCTATGAATCATAGACATTGATATATCAATGTCTGCCATGGGCTAATTTTATCAAGCTTTTCTTGGTTGCAGCAAGAGGTACCACCGTACCAGTAGAGAACAACACAATTACACATTTTGCTACTGATTTCTGAGCACAGTCAAATACAGCTTACAAGGTTGAGTCTTTGACAGAATATTTAGAAAGTAGTCGGCTAATCCCTATCAAAGAGAATTGAATAAATGCTGTACTAGCTAATATAAATATCTAATTTATATTCTCTAATCTCTACTGAGTAATGTACCTACACTAAGTTCATCTAGTCCAGTCCACATGACAATCAATTCGACAGATGGATTCACTAATTTAAAATTTCCAAGGAGCATTCACTCATGCTCACTACCTACCTACATTTAATTTATCTATTTCTGACCACTACAATCTGACAGATGGATCCCTAATTCAAGCCTTCAGAGGAGCACAAAGTCATGCTCTTTCAATTTTAAATACTTACAGCCCTACCTACATAATTTATCAAGGAACAAAAACTGAGAAACCCAACCTCAGCCTCTCTTCAAACTCAGCACATGCAAAGTTTTTTATAGTTGAGTCACCGTTTTGTGATTATAACGAGAGCCAGCATTGACATGGAGATCATGAACTTGAATCCAGAACTCTCCCAAAAGTTGTTCTTCTCGTCGTCGCCGGTATTGTTGCTTGGCTGCTTTATGGTTATCAGATCTCTCAGCTCTTTCACGGCCTTGTCTCTCCTCTCTCCTTTCTGAATGACAAACAGAATCAAAGCAAAGCATATATAAATATCATCAAATGATAACACAAGTACACAACAAGGGAAAACCCAATTCTCAATCAAATGAACAACAGTCAGCTCTCGGGACAATTTTCAGACCGGTTCCAATTGTTTAAGCAGCACATCAGAGTTTTGTTCATTCTTTAACCATGCATTTGATTTACAGACCCATAATCACAATTAGGGATTCATTAGTTAGGTTAATTGAGATCTTGCATACATGCAACAATCGTATACATGCAGACACAACAATGACAAAAGTATACAGTTAAACACAATTAATCCATCTCTTATTTTCCCTGATTCTGCAAATCACCAAATAACGACATAAAAAAGGGCAAACTAAAATTACCCTCTGAAGTTTCCTCATCTGGGAGCGTGAATCCTGAAGGCAGAACTCGAGCTTCAGAATCTTCTTCTTCATCTCCTGATCAGTCCTCCGTTGCTTCTCCAACTGTTAATACATCACAAATCACACAAGTGAGCTTCTTTATCTGTGCACATGTTCTTTTTCAGAAAAAGTGGTTTATAACCAGTTGGTGTTAAAGTTCACACAAACATTATTTATTTCAACATGAACCAGAATTTCCTAACAAATTCAAAACCAACAATCAATTCAGACACATAAAATTAAACTACAAAATTCCAAAATGCATACTATTCCTAATCTTTAAAAAACTGTTAGCCCTCCATCCTTCATCCCTTCTCGATTAAAAGATGCATTCTTTAATCCTCCAAAAATGTTAATTTATGCGCATTTAACAATATTTTTGCAGTAAATCCAGACAAATTTTTGCATTCCCCAATATTTTCATCTAAAGAATTTATTGCGCACCAAAACCATGATTTCAGACACGATAACATAAATAAATTTTGAGGCGTTAGCATTTCAATCTGAAATTCTAATGTTAGTATAATAGTCTAACTCAAAGCAAGCAGTAAATCAAAGTATCAAACCGAACCAACCAATGGACAACAAAACTGTTCAATCAACCAACCTGAGACTGGAGCTCCTTAGTTTTACCGATCCAATGCGCCGACAGGATCCTGATCTCATCTCTCAACCGCGCAACCTCCTCCACATTCCTCGGCACGCCCTCCTCCGCAAGCCTCCTCTGCACGCCCTCCCTCTCCTCCAAACCCCTCTTCAACTCCTCCACCTGCTCCTCCAACCTCCCCACCCTCTCCTCGCTCTCCCTCAAATCCTTCACCCTCCTCTCCTCCATCTCCCCGATCCTCGCCTCCACCCCCCGCCCCATTGCCGCCACATCCTCCAGCCGCGGCAGCAGGCAGGACTGCAGCGACAACACATCCTCCTCCATGGCACGCGCCTTCGACTCCGCCGACTCCCGCAGCCGCACCTCCACCGCGCACTGCTGCTGCTGCGCCACCAACCGCGTCCGCACGTCCTTCAGCTCGGTGGCTAGCGACACCACGTTCCGCTTGAAGCTCAGCTTCTTCTCCGTCAGCTCCTTTACTAACGGATCCAGCTCCGACGACGACATTCCGTTAGTTAACGGCGAGGGTTAGGGTTGAGACGGAGATTGAAAGTGGGAAGGGAAGAGAGGAGACAAAGAGAAGAGCGGACTTTGCTTGGCTTCAATTAATTGTGTGCGGTAATGCCGTTGGCCTATTTCTCTCTCCCCCACACGATTTTCATATCCTCGATTAGGTTCTGAACCGTTAGATCATCTCGGAATATGTGCTGACTCGAATCTTGTGATGATCTAACGGTCTATATCCTAGCTACACAATGCAGAGGATGAGCACTCTCTCCCACGGACACGATACACACACTGACAAAACGAAGATATAGACCGTACCGTCTCTATGACTGTATGTTCACTGGATATTGTATTATTTTCGGGGGATGAGTGTGAAATGTGAATGTGATTCACTGGGTCAAACTTAGACTCAGGCCCTTCCGAGTAATTAATGTTATAAAGTTTGTTTTATTGATTTATTGATTCGTGTATTATTATCGGTATTTCTTGTTTCATCACTCGCCAAGTCACCATCACTCCCTGTATTATTGCTGGTACAGTCATATACTGATATAATAGTGATATGTCTATCTATTTTTTACCAAAAACAACACATTTGTCCTTGTCATTTATTAATTATTTTATTAATTTTTATTATCTATTTACTTAATCAATCTAATTGTTTTTTTATTGGTTTTGCATGCATGAAATATGAACTTCAAAGATAAAACATAAACATAAATAAACATGGAGTTCATACTTCTTTCTTCCTACTTCACTTATCACTCAGATCCTGTGCAGGGCTGGGCCTTCCTTTGTATTATTTTATGGTTTCTTTTTGTTTAGGTTCTATGATTCAGCAGTGGCTACTGGCTGGTGGCTCAGTGGCCCACCCAAAAGTAAGAATTTGAATTTACAATTCAAAACTGGAAGCGCGGCAAACTTCAAATTCCAATTCATTCCATTTCTTTATTCCCAATTCGTACTTTCTTTTATTTATTTTTTTTGAAATCCCCAATTCGTACTTCATATCATCACAATTCACAACCTTTCTGCGATGTTTGTCTGCTTCTTTCTTGTTTCTAGTTAAATATTTCTTGTAATTTGTAATGTTTGAGATTGAGCCATGTAGATCACTAGATTGTAGACCCCCATTTAGAGTTCTAAAAATAGGCACGGCGTGGCCAATTCCGGCACAGCACGACACGGGTACGGATAGAAACGGCACGGGTAAGGCACGGGAACGGTTACGGCACGGGTTATTAACCGTGCCGTGTCTTAACCGTGCCGTGTCTGAGTTTTGACAATTTTGGAACGGCACGGAACGGCACGAAAAAACGGCACGGCACGGAACGGTTATCAGACACGACACAGTAACGGCACGGAAAACGATAGACACGGCAAAAATAATATAGGTGGCACGGATAGGAACGGATAGGACACAGGTGAGCACGGATAGGTTGCGAGTAAAAAATATGTATAACTACGTCTATGTTTCAAACATAGCAGGTCCCAAAGCCAGAAAAAGGTGGAGAGATAATTTATAAGACATTATGTAATTATTAATTAAGACAATATCCATTTACTATGGTACTTTTTAATACTTTTATATGTTTTCTAAATTTTTTATTATGAATTTGGACAAAAAAATAATTTAATAATTTTTTGGGTTAAATTTTAATTTATTAGAACTTTTTATTTTTTTGGATTTTTTTCAATTTTTTATGTTAAGAACGAGTGGGCACGTTTAGCACGGTTAAAACATGTGGATACGACACGGTAGGTCACGTATCCGATTGGACACGGCACGAATAGAGCACGGCACGAATAAGTCACGGCACGATAGACACGGTGTATCTTATCCGTGCCGTGCCTCCTCCTTGTAATTTTTAGCACGGCACGGCACGGAAAAAATATTAATAAAAAAAAGGCACGGCACGACACGGCACGAAAGCACGGCGTGTCTGGACACGGTACGGCACGGAACGGTACGATTTTAGAACTCTACCCCCAGTCATTTGAATAAAATACCTACGGGTTTGTTCTAAAAAAAAAAAAAAATGTTTGAGATTGAGCTACTTTAATGCAGCACCAGATGCCACATGCCAGTCACTTGAGGCTATTTTACTGCGCAGCGAATCAACGATGAAGAATTATAGGGGGCTTTTCTTCAGATTGCGTCGCACGAATCTCAAAGCAAATCCAACAGCTGAAACGCTGCGCAGTAACTTACTGTGCAGTAGAGGATATGAATTGCACATTCTCTGCATATGTTTCTCTGAATTTTAATGTCGGATTTCCACCAATTTGCCAAGTATGATCGATGAGCAATTTGACATCATAAACATATCATATCAGACTATCAGACAAAACTTTCACTAAATCCATTTCTATCTGCAATTACAAAATTATAACTTATAAACATATCAGAGGATTCACTAATCAATTCTTGCTCAAATATTTGCCCAGATATTGCTTGAACATACTCAAGGGTGTTGACTATCACAATTTATTTATTTTTTCCTAATCTGAATCTGAACCAAAATTTCAGAAGTTTGTGAGTTGTTTCTCAAAAAAAAAAAAAAAAAAAAAAAAAAGAAGTTTGTGAGTTCAGCAAGTGGAACATGGTGACTCGCGGATCATATACAGAACCGGCTGCAGGTGTCAGTCCTACTTCCGTATGTTCCGTGCTGGGAATCCGTTGGATCTCTCTGTTCCCTCCTCGTTTCGTTCATCCCACGGTTGCATGTGGTATTTTGATGTCCCATTCTGCGAAGCGAACAACAGACAGAACTAAAGAAGAAAATATGTATTCTATTCTACGCCAGCTGCACATTGACAACATATGATTCCTATCATTCTGAAGTTCTGCGGTTCTATGTGGAAACTTCTATATAGAGGTGGCAGAACCCGACCCGACCGACCCGACCCGACCCGGAATTATTCAGATAGTCAAACTGACCCGACCTGATCCGAATCCGACCTGACCCAAGATCAAATAGTATTCAATTCAACTCAAATCAACATACAATCCAAAAAAAGTAGATATTTAAATTAACCCGACCTAACCCGTCCATCACCTGACCCGAGATATTCTAGAAGATCAAACTGACCTGACCCGCCCGCCCGATTTGCCACCTCTTCTATACCACTTGCTCTGTTACTCAGTTAATTGCCTGCAGCCAGTAGCGGAGCTTGCCCCAAATTAAGGAGGGGCCAGAGCAGATAAAAAAATTTTGTTCAATATCAATACATGAGTCCGCCAACGGTGCTGTAAGCGTTTCGGACATAACGGTCCAAATTTAAAAGTTTGTTGTCGAAAATTTTAATCCAAATAGCTTATAATAATCTTGACATAATTAACGTGTAAAATCCCAAAATTTTTCATTTTTAGAAAGTTTTAATTATTTTTAATGATTTTTTAAAGATTGACATACAAAATTGATTTATTTTTAATTATTTTAAGAGCCATATTTCAAAAAATCATTAAAAATAGTATGAAGTTCCTAAAATGGTAAAATTAGAATCATACAACTTAATTATGTCAAGATTATTATGAGCTATTTGCATTAAATTTTCGGACGACAGATTTTCGAATTTGGACCGTCAGCATTTTGGTCTGAAATGCTCATGAAAGCACCGTAGCCGGACTCCAATTACATATCATACATACATACCATGACAGAAACAATTTCATTCTATGTTCACATTTCAAGCTTCTTTTTTCTGACACAAAAGTTAATATGAAAATTCAAAAAACGCCACATGAAACCAAAGCATCAGATACTATATAATATTACTATTAATCTATCCTGTAACTGCAATCCTATACAAAAAAAAAAAAAAAAAAAAAAAACCAAAAACTGAATAGAAAATCGATCCAATCTGACAATATTAATGTTAAGCATCAACAAATCTTTGAGTTCAGTAACTTAATTGGGAGCGTATTTGTCTAGTAGGAAAATGAAATTGGGAGGAGGGGGGGAGGGCATATTATGGGCCTACTTGAAATTGCACAATAAAATTTATATTTAGTTAACAAATCTATACACTAGAAAGAGAGGAAGCTCTCGAAACACCTCAACTATGCCACATCATCAATATTATTAACCATTGATTTTGTTTAAATCTCTTCATCTACTTTGATCCAATGGTTTATATGTATTATCTCTCCCCATTTAATAAGATGATATGATTTGTCTAAGACAAAATTAACCTTAAAGTGGTCTAACATTTATATGGTATTATTTATAAATTATTACATCATTACTGTCATACACATCAAAATTTTAAAATTATGTTCTTTTTTTTAAATAAATATTTTTAATTTATAAGTTTTATTGTATATTTGTTATCATGTTTCTGCGCGAAGCCCGAGTTACAGCTCTAGTTTTAGAAATGAAGGGGGGCAGAGCCCGATTGCAAAGCGTTAAGCTCCGTTCCTGCCTGCAGCCATGCAGCAACACTGGCCATGCTTAAACTAATTTTGTTTTCCGAGTAAGAAGGGAGATATAATAACAGTAAAAAGCATCAGAACTATATTGATCCAAATGATTACTACCACTCATAACAATAACAAAAGCAGTGAAGAAAAAATAAAAGTGATGCTAATCTTGGCAATTATTGCTCTTCTTCTCTATGTCAATTTTCAACCAGAGATATATTCTGTGAAGTACAAAGATCAGCAACAAATTTAAAAGATAGGTGAATTATATTGCAATAAAGTATAAACCAGTGAAAAAAGGTAAGAGACAAAATAACCATGTTTTAAAGTAATAATGTTGATTTAGAATTAATACTGCATCTTTAGAATTTCTTATTTATCCAGAAGACCAGAACCACAGGCAACTTACAAAGGATCAGTAATGTACCAGTTGCTGGATGAGAATCATGCTAAAATAAACAAAGAAGAAATTCCCATGATAAATCAACTAGATTGGATACATTTTGAAAATCAAAATCATAATCTTCATGTCAAACAAATGAACAAGTACCTTACATTACAATCATGTCATTCTCAAAACACTTCACAGGTTACTAGCTACAGAATGTTACCTATAAAGATGTTAGGAAAGATGTTAACCATTTGTCGCAATTTCGATCAACGGTACGTTCTCAATTTCGATCTGACATTAACCAGCACAAAATTTACTGGCAATATGTTACATACTATTTGAGCAAGATCAGCCTAGGCTGAGTTGGGAAAACTACATTTGTTGCAAACTGATAATGTAGCCCTTGTAATTCACAACAGCATAATATCGAAATTGTACCAAATAAGAAGACAGCGGAAAGGGGGAATCCGATAACAAAAGAAAAATAACCAAGATATAGTATTGCTATGAACAACACTTTTGCGTTAATAACAACGGAAGAGGAATCTGATAACACAAACCAGCATTAACAAACTATTATCACCAAATTCAGAGTTTTACTTCTTCAATTTTAGCAGATTGACTTAACAAATATATATAACAACAGTTTTACTTCTTCGGCTTCAGCTTTTCTGTGCAGCCAGACTTGGCGTGCAATGAGGGCAGAAACCAAGAACCTCAATAGTTCATGGTGTATGGAAAATCCTCTACTAAACCAGTCTCTAGATCATATCGGGAGGCAATAATTACTGTACGATTATTGTTAGACGGGTTATCGTCAGCATCATCCCCAATTACTCTCTTTGTTGTGGATCTCATGAAGTAGATCGAGTTCTTCTTTAATCTAGGATACTTGTTGCTTTCCAGAGAAAACCCATCAAATTCATTCAAGAAGATTGCTCGGTCGCCAATCCCTCTCAACATAACCCAATGAGTAATATGATCGCCATCCTCCAGCCGGTACACACTGAAAGTATATCTACGCATCACGGGCCTCCGAATATAAGCAACCGCATGAATTAGCAGGAGCTCGCCTGATGACTTCACCAAGTAGTTGAACCGTCTCAATAACCTTTCACCATTCTCAGGCAACACGGGACCCTCAACTTCTGGCAACGGCACAATGTCTAAGTATTCACCAGCGGTGGCTCCAATAACAGTTGTTTTTTCATAAAGATTGGTATTTATGAAATACTTTTCCTTGTATAATTCAAACGCCACATTCTTTCCAATTAACGTCATCGGAACACGATCGACCCACTCCCAACCGTCTTCATGCCCTCTGAACTGGTGGAAGGTCACAGTACATAGATAAGATCCACTTCCAGTACATGTACATAAGTGACATGGATGGTGGAAATCACTATAGCATCTTGAGCCCGCAGCACTCTGAGTAGATGCGAAGGTACCAGAACGTCTCTACCAAACTTGAGAAGAATATTTTCTTCACCGGTTAGGGGGTTTATGAAATAGTAGGAGGCAGTCTCATGATGGTAGTAGAGCAGACAGCCATACGAGGTATTGTGGTACTGACTCCAATTAAAAGTGAGATTGTCGTCTCTCGCTGGGACGGAGATTGTAGCATTTGATGTAAAAGCATAGAAGCGGAAAGATGAATCGTATGAATTGTAGGGATCGAAAAGCCAAGGGTGGCATGGTGTTGCTTCTGGCAGTGGCACTGGTAAATTCCATGCCTGATTTCAAAATCATAATATCAAGTAAAAATGCATTAGTGATTTAATTCTAATGCTATTACCCATCAACTGGTACCACCAACTGGTACCCTTTTATCAGGTAAAAGCAGGAATAAACTGAGAGGGTATGATGAGGGGCATCAAGTAAAATTGCTGATATTAAGTAGAAAAGTATATACAAAAGATTAGTAAGAGTCAACAGACACTAGAACATATTGAAGTTTCTGAGAAGTAATTAGAAAATTAAAGAAAGTAGGAAGATGACAGTAGAGCAGAACAAAAAAATGTAGAGAGATTATCTTGGCTTAAAGAATTACTTGCAAAGGGATAAAGAAAATGTAAAGAGATTTTCTTGGCTTAAAGAATTACTTGCAAAGAGATACCTTTGTCTCAGTATATCCCTGAGCCCTTAACTTTCCAGTTACGACGTACTATACATTTTTTTCCCCTCAAACTGTCTTTTGCAGAGTATTTTTCTTGAAAAGATTTTTTATTGATGGCCTTGCTAATCACAAAGATATAACAGTACCTTTATTTCAAACAATAACTAATAAAGACTTTCATCTGATAAAACATGGTATACATGTTCTTGACAAAAGTTACAAGAATTCGGAAGATTACTAATAAGATAAGCATGACTGCACTACATACAATTCTACAGAATTGGATTCACTCAAAGCAAATCAAAGCACACAGTATGTCGCAAAGATAATCTACGAAACAAGGTAAACTCAATCAAAGAACCATACACACTAAACAAATTAAGAAAGATTTCTTCTTTATCACAGAATTACAATTTCTTTTGCCAAGAACCACCAATAAACACACCGCATCTCCGAGGTGCAATCCAAGATAGTTGGTTTTAATGTTACCTTGCACGTCGCGCGGAAGTAGATGCAATCCAAGAAATCGGGAAGCTGCTCGTAGATGACATGGAGCAAGTCAGTAGGGAGTTGGGTCCAGTCCCTTTCACCGGCACGGCGCTCCTCGCTCTTGTCGCCGCTCTTCTCATTCATCTCGTCTCCTTCCATTAGCTAATTAGACTCCCTCTTTTTCTTGAGAACTCCGATTTCAGAGCAGGAATTTCTTGAGAACTCTTTCTTTTTCTCCCTTTCTCTGGAGTATGGGGTTTTATACAGTGCTATAATTCATTTTACATGAAGTGAGATAGAGAAGGCATGAAAGTTATTATGGCAATCACTTAATATACAATATTTAAGCAGTTATTTTCACTCATCTAACATAACTTGTATGCATGCCAGTAAGCATTGAATTTTAGGCTTTTTAAATCCAATTTGATCTGGCATTAATCGAGCAGTACTACGAAATTTACCAGCAATAAGTTATGTATGACTTTGTATCGAATTACTGCCATTAATTGGGACTTTTTATTTGAACAAAATCAGGTTAGGCGAGTTAGAAAATCACATTTTAAATCACAAACTGATACTGGAGCCCTTACAATTCGGAATAACATGATTGAAATTGTACCAGATAACAAAAACAGTTACAATGATCTTAATATAACAACATACCATTTAGTGATTTATTATGCTTCAATCGCATGCTAACTTATTGTTTCTAAATTGAATGATTGATTTTTATGAAATAAAATAAGAAGGCAGTGATCGAGAAGGGGAGTCCGATAACAAAACAAAATCAAGATATAGTATTGCTATGAGCAACACTTTTGTGTGCATGCTCAGCGGGACAGGAATCTGATAACAAAAGCAGATTACATATAGAACCATCATTAACAAACTATTGTCATCAAATTCAGAGTTTTATGTTTTGATTTTAGCAGATTGACTTAACAGATAAAACAGCAGAGATCGATTACTTCTTCAACTTGAGCATCGATCGCTATGCAGCCAGACCTGGTGCAATTAAGTACAATTAATCGTAATCAGGAAATCCGTCCGCATTGATGCCATGAACACACAACTGAAATGAGGGCAGATACCAAGAACCCCAATAGTTCATGGTGTATGGAAAATCCTCTACTAAACCCGTCTCTAGATCATATCGGGAGGCAATAATTACTGTACGATTATTGTTAAACGGATTATCATCAGCATCATCGCCGATAACTCTCTTTGTTGTGGATCTCATGAAGTAGATCGAGTTCTTCTTTAATCTAGGATACTTACTGCTTTCCAGAGAAAACCCATCAAATTCATTCAAGAAAATTGCTCGGTCGCCGATCCCTGTCATCTTAGTCCAGTGACTGTCTACATCTTTATCCTCCAGCCGGTACACATCAAAAACATACCTACGCAGCTCGGGCCTCCGAATGTAAGTAATCGCGACAATTAGCAGGAGCTCACCTGATGACTCCATCAAGTAGTTAAATCGTCTATGCATTCTTTCACTATCCCCAGGCAAGCTTGGAGGTTCAATTGCCAGCAGCGTCACCTGGTATAAGGGTTCATTTGACGTGGCATCGAGAGCCTTTATGTCCTCATTAACAAAACCGGTATTTATAAAATACTTTCCCTTGTACAATTCATACCCCGCACGCTTTCCTTTTATTGACCAGCAAACATGCTCCTACTGTACACCATTTCTCACCCATTGTAAAGTCAGTAAATGCGCATGTCGACGTTCCAACAAATTAGCAGTAGTAGGTAGTATAGAAAATACAAATCCTTCTTGAGCCCGCGATGCTCTTAATACATGTGATGAGGGTACTTGTCCTTCTTCACTCATCTGGGCTATAAAATCTCCACAAGTACCAGTTAAGGGGTTTATGAAATAGTAGGAGGCGGTCTCATGATGATAGTAGAACATCCAGCCAGTTAACATGCTGAGGTACATACTTCGCCTGAAAGTGCGATTGAACTCACTGGTTGGGACGGAGATGGTAGCATTCGATGTAAACGCATAAAAGCGGATAGTACGGTCATATGAATTGTAGGGATCAAAAAGCCAGGGGTGGCATGGTGTTGCATCTGGCAGTGGCACTGGCACTGGCAAATTCCATGCCTGTAATTCAATACAATCATAACAAGGAAAAGGCAAAAAAAAAAATGCATTAATTCTTGAGCAAATACCCATCAATAATCCTTCTTAAACTTCAATGTATCCTACGTATCTCTCAACTATTTAACATGTTCTTATTACATTCCAATTATTAGTTTTTACTTCTAGTTAAAATGTAATAATTTCATCGCATACATTTTTTTTCGATGTAGCAAGCGAAAAGCTTACTATGATTTTCCATTAAATAAAATTGAAAAAAAGAGTGATACAGATAGAAAGAAAGAAAGAAAAAAGAAAACCAAAAATTGAAATACAAGCATCATCATGATAACCCAATAAATAACCCAAATAAACCCTATAAAAAAGAAAAAAGAAAACCCAAATCTGCTTCATCGGCTCATCGCATACATTTAATTAAGAATAAGAGTGATATGAAATCGCTGCACTATATCTTCTTCAACATCTGCCAATTTTTGTTTTGTGTTACTTTTATATTATACGAAATTGGTATGATATTTTCTTGGATTAAAGAATGATTGCACAATACTTACAAAGATACATATTTAGTCTCAGCATTACTCCTGAGCCCTTAATCTTTGAGCTTTGACATACTTCACTTTTTTTTGCCTCAAATTGTCCATTTGCAATGCAAAGTAATTTTCTTGATAAAACTTTCAATTGATGACCCAGCTAAACCAAACTACTTGTAAACACTTTCATCTCATTCATAAAACATGTATGTTCTTGAGAAAAATTACAAGAATTCGGAAGATTGTCAGTAAGATCGATAACAGGACTGTGCTACAAAAGTGGACTTATTCAAACAAAGTAAAGTATATGAAACAAGGTATATATGCTCAGTCAAAGAACAATACACAGAGATCAAAAGAAAACAAAGAAGACTGATTTTTATTCATTACGGAAGTGTGATAGTCTGATCGATCACTTTTCTGAGAACCGCCAATAACCACGCCGCATTTCCAAGATCCCTCATTTCTCAATACTGGCATCAAAGATCAATCCAGGATATTTAGTTGGTTTAATTTTACCTTGCACGTCGCGCGGAAGTAGATGCAATCCAAGAAGTCAGGAAGCTGCTCGTAGATAACATTAAGCAATTCCGGAAGGAGTTGCCTCCAGTCCCTTTCATCAGCGTCGCCGTCGCCCCGCTCCTCCTCTTTCTTGTCGCTCTTATCATCATCCATCCCAGCTCCCTCCATAAACTTAGACGCTGTTTGTTCTTGAAAACTCTGATTTTCAGAGTGCACAATAGAAGCTCAAGAAAGGAATTGAGAAATGGAGGGAGGTGAAGAGAGGAGACTGGAGAGGAAATGAAAAGAAAAGCGGGGGATTTTACCGATTTAAAGAAAGGAAAAACCTCAAAGGCCCAAATCAACAAAAGCCCATTAAGGCCCAAATCAAATAAAGCCCATATGAACAAAAATGTCCGGCCCATTAATAGAGTCGTTAACGCTCACTAAATTCAACGGTTCAGATTTAATCATCCAGATGAACTGCACGAATCTTACAGAACAGTTCAGATCGCTCGCTTTCCGGAGAGGAAATGTAAAGCGGGGGACTTAAAGTCAACGCAAATAAAAAATGGGCCGGCCCATTAACGCTTACCAATTCACCGAATCGACGGTTCAGATTTAATCATCCTTCAGATCTGCACGAATCTTAAAGCACAGTTCGGATCGCTCGCCTTCTAGAACCTTCCTCTCGGAACTTCTTCTCGACTCCGACTCCGATCATCTGCGTCTACTCCGGCGGCGAGGCGGCGGCTGAACCGGATAAACGTTGAGAGGGAGCGAAGGAGCTGAGTCTCGATCCGCGATGGCGGGATCTGTACGGAGAGTGTCGCCGGTCTTGCCGGTTCTGTTATCCCTTCTTCTACTTGTTTCCTTCGCTTCTTCCGCTGCCGCCAAGAAGAAACCCTCCCCTCGCCCCATCACTGTACTCTCTTTGCCTCTCTCTCTCTCTCTCTCTTTTCTGTGGGTTTATTCAGTGGTTCAAAGTTTGTTCTATCTAATAAATTGAACTGTGTGTATTGCACTATTAATCACCAGGATACGGAGATCAGAGAGAAGAAGAATGCCTGCTATGCTGACATAGAAAGGTGTTTCATTTCTCCTCTTTATCACTCTATGATTGATTTACCTTTTTCAATAATCTGGACAAACTTTCGGGGTACACCTTAATTTGTCTTTGTACATCCATTGAAAATGCTCCAATTAGTTCCAATTTCAATCCGAATAAGCTCTATGCATCATGTATATATTCCTATGAGAAAATATTAGAAAATATCTTGCCCTGACATGTATATTTTTCAATATGATACTGTGAGGTTTCTTATTGCGTATGCTGAAGGTTTCTATGATTACATTTACGCATCTATTTTGACGTTTTCTGGTGTTTGGTTTAATGAAATACTGACATGGTGTATGATTACTTGGGGGTGATTGGAAAACAGTGGGATGTGGGGCTCGAAGTGCAGGTCTTCAACCATAGACAAGGAAAATTGCGTGCTTCAGTGCCTTTCACCGAAGTGCTATGATTTTGTATACGGCGGCGATCCGGTACGTTGTCATCATACTCTCTTAGTTTCTTTATTTTTTTTTTAAATTTCAACTATGCAAATAAGAAAACTTTAACCAAAGCTACATGGTAAGTGAAGAATAAAGCTTTTCTTTCAAAATGGTTTCTTGTGTGAATTTCTTCCAATCTTCCCAAGGCCTCACCTTTCCCGCCGGGTTTTGAGGTAGTACTAGGATCTTTTCTTATCACACACGTCACATAATGTGAAACTGAAGTGTTGGGTTTGAATTTGATTACTAGATGACCATCCTACCATATTGACATTGTACTGATATGTACCAATGGCATCAGCTGAAATAGGTAATCAGCAATGACAATTAACCATTGTTGCTACATTAGCAATACTATATCATAGGTAACTTCGGTGCAGTTTCTGTCTTTAATACTGGCCAAATTTATGGTCTTTCACCAGCATTTGATAGTGTGCTGTGCTGGTGGCAGCAGTACATTGATGGGATCGTGCTGGCATTTATGTACTGATAAGTCTTGGTTTTTAACCGCCATGGATCATTGTACTATCTGGATGCTACCATTAGTATAAGTGAAGAATAAAGTCCCCTTGTTAGTTTTTACAGCACCATCAGTAATGTTTTCCATTATTTGCAGCTAGAGGAAGGCGAGAGAGACTATATCCGAAGTCAGGAGTACAAATATTGCATGCACAAGTAAAATTTTTTTTTTTAAATTAATCATCCTAATTCATTATGGGTTTCACTGTTCTGCCAAAGTAGTTTGGAAAGTAGTGCGGACATTAGTTATTGCTGTGCGGGATTCATTTTCCTGTCCTTCTTTTTGGTACTATATGATTGTTTGATGTCTATTGACTTTTGTATTGCATATACGTTAATCTGACAGTTCTGGTGGCATTATTCAGTTTTTCTTCAATGTTTCTGGATTTGAAATTTATAATTTTTTAAGATCATGTCGAAATTTCACATTGATTGGTTCATTTCAACATCCAGTTAATATATGGAGTGAGTGTTTCTTTCTTCGGTTGTGGTGATCAGGTTATGGTCATTTTGACGCTTGTCTTTCAAGTTGGATTGTATTCGCACCTTGGTCCTTCAAATTTGTTCTCAAAGTGATTTCGAGTTCTTATCAGAAAAGAGAGTTTATAGTTCCTGTATTCTAGGATATATTTTTTCAGGGGTCTTACACAAATCCTGGTAGATGTTCTTTTCATTTGGCAAGTTTGACTTTGATTCAAACTCAGCTTCCAACCAGTTCACAGTTTCTGTCATTCATGTTCCAAAAACTAATTAATCCATTTTGGCTGGCTGGGTGAGCAGTTTGGGCAATTATTCGGTAGCAGATTTCATATGGTGTCTCATATCAATAAGATATAGCTCAAATAACTCGTGAAAGGTGCTGGCACTTGCCGAAGATGCTATTTAATTGCTACAGTTCAAGTTGAGAACTGTGATTTTTGTCTAAAATTGCTATGAAATATTGAAATTATCTTATTCTATGTTTAATTGAAATTTTCAGTTTATACTGACATTCTTTTTTCTTATATTAAGGTTATCTATGGGAGAAAGTCTGGATGGAGTTAAGGGGGCTTTTGATTACTAAGCTACATCATTAGTGTTCAAGTTTGGGCCAAGAGATTTTTACCAGTTTAAGTTTATGGGCCAAGAGATGTTTCTGTTTTAGAAAAATCCATTAGGGCAAAGGGACGTTGCAGTAGCATTGTAATTGTATGCTTCTACCCTTTTGTTGTAATTTTTTGGCATAATTTTTATAGTTGTTTTTGAGTTAATTATTGTAATTATAATGTAAGTTTATTTTCACAACATTGGCCGGTAATGTAATATCTAATATCCATCTTTTGTGTCCTTTGTCTTTTCATTTTGTTGAAACTCCTCACTGTGGAGTTGAATTTATGATTTCTCCAAGTATTTTTGGTAATCTAATTTTGTTCTTGCTCTCTCTTTTTTTTTACCATAAATATTTAAAATGGTGTTAGCTGTTAGCCTTGCTCTAAACTGTGAAATAGAAAAAGTTACCTTATATCATCACAAAAAGGAAAAATAAATAGAAAAAGAGAAAAAGAAAAAGAAAGGGAAAAGGAAAAAGAAATCGGTTGATCTGTCGCTTTGATATTGCTATATATGTTTTCTTATCATGTCATACTAGTTTTGAAATTGCTTCTCCAATTCCAAATAAACTAATATCATCATCATCATCATATCACATTAATATAGAGCAAGTTGTGCAGGTGACAGCTATCTCCTGACCTGGGCTGAGCATCTCATACACCCTGTTAGGTTCCCAGTCTTAAATTCTGTTCTGTAGTAAATATGGTTAGCTCAAGTCCAAACTTAACCTAATTAAAGCTCTGAACTAACTTTAAAAAAACTCATTGAAAGAATCAAAACCCAAGATTTTTGAGGCTGAAAGAAGTTCATCATGTGTTGATTGTTATTCAACTGGTTAGATGGAATGTAAGCAGAATCAACTGTCAACACCCAAATTTTATCAGTCAGGATGTCAGATCATTACAGCCAATTATTGTTGGTCAACTCATTATCAGCAATCTGTTATATATCTGTCCCAATTTCTAATTAAGAAAAAGGACTTACATGTTTTATCAGTCATTTATACTCCTTTAAAAAGAAGGTAATTCATAGTCTAACTTCATATTAATTACCATCCATCAAATAATGAAAGGCTCACATCGTATTCATTTTATATTGTACTTTCTCCATTTCTGCTTCAACACTAAACTGAAGTGGCAAAGTATCTGACTAATCTTTTCACTCTGCTAAAGTCACCAACTCATTTCTTCTTTTCAATTTTTTAACTTTATTTAGCTTAAATGAAAATTAAAGTTGTCTGCAGCCAATCTACCAGAAATTAGCATGGCTTTACAAAATAGAAAACGGTTTTAATTTCTCTCCTGTACAAAATATTCCTTGAGATATATAATCTTCTCATTTGGAATGATGCATGCATACATGCAGTTGTTTAATTTTGCTAGCTATATAGGTGGAGCCACATATATGAGCTTATCTGTTCATGCAGTAACTACTTTGGTCTTTTGCTATATTTATGAGGCAATTTCTGCTCACCTATTTAATTGCAAATTCTCGCAATCAATGCTTGTGCATGTGGGTGCTTGAATAAGAAGGGAATCCATTGGTTCTATACTTCTGTAGTAATACCTACTGTCCATAAAAAAACTGTCTATAGTGTTCATAACTTCATATGTTATATTTCAGTATGTATCTGTTACATTCTTTGTACGTTTATGGACGTATATATGGACGGACTTTTAATGGACGCAAGATGTTTCTCATACTTATATGTGTATATTTTTTTTTAAAAAAAAAGGGAATTGTCTCATCACACACACACACACAAACTGAATTTAATGTTTTACTGTCTGGTACACTAACTTCTGATACCTACTAATCCTGAGAGCCTGAGATGCCAATTAAATTTAGTGCTAGTTATACTAATGAGGCTAGTTAATTAAGAGGTGGTACTAATCCAGGTATGAAATGATAACATTCCAACAAACAAACTGTACCAATCCAGATATGTAATGATAGCATCCTTATAACCAAACCATGCACCCTTCTCTCTGCTTTCAATAATACAATATGTATTGTATCATTGACTCCTAATTAAACAGGTGTTTAATCTCATATATATATACCTTCCACATATATTATGTAATAACATAAGGAAAAACTGTTAGCATAAATTAATAGTGGTAACAGGAATCTCATAACTCATATGACCATGAAATATTCTTTTAATTTGTTCCTGACTTCCAGTCACTTAATTAAAAAGAAGTTAATATTAATAATTCAGATGCAGCAGAATGTCCAGTAAAATGTATAAAATTGTTTGTACTAAATGCTAGACGCCAATGAATACCAAACACACCTCTTACCTTACACCTTAATTATTTCACACCCCCCCCACCCCCCCCCCAACCCCCCCCCAAAAAAAAATATACATTCCCCACAATTGACCTTCCAATAAATTCTCAAGAAATAAGAGTTGACTGGCAACAACAAGCAGAGCACATAGTTTTCCCTGCTCTATCAATTAATCATCTTCTTTCAGCTATTTTTACTGTGATTTTTGAGCTAGTTATGTTAAGTAATCACACAAACTTACTTTCATGGTGAAGTTAGATCTATAAGTATAACCTTTACTTTACACAAATAAATTAATTGATATTCATGTTGTTAACTAAGTTATTTAAAATTACCAAATATGTACACATTTTTTTAGTAAATATATTCTACTTGAATATGTTTATTTCATTTGATTGTGTACTTGAATTTTTGTACAAATAAATTATGTACTTGCATGTAGTGGGAATAAGTTGGATGCTTTCATAGAGTTTTGGTGATATTAATTAGGATCATAAGTATGGCCAATCTAATTGAAAACATATCAAGATACACAATTTCATTATATATGTATATATTAAATGAGTTACATGTGTCATGATATATATAATACAGTTATGATTTATGCATTTTTCATTTTTTTCACAATTAAATGTGTCCACATATAGAAAGGAATTTACCTCAAAAATGTATGCACAAACACATTCCATTTGACGATTTGATCTTTTAGGTGATATATTTGATTTATGACTCATTAATGTAAAATTTGAGGCAGGTACATTTTTTTTTTTATATATTAATGCATTTAGCTCAAATTAGACATATTATTTGAACAAAATTACATGTGCAATAATTGCTTAATTAATAAATAAATTTATGCATGTGTTGATGACAACAATTTAAGGTAAATGCATTGTAAATATAAAAAAAAAAAAAAAACATTGCAACGCACAGTAAATGCATTGTAAAAGAATTTTATGCACGTATAATATTTAATCTATATATTTTGTAAATAAATTTATTCATGCATCAAGGAAGTATTTTTTTATTTTTGTTATAAAGGTGAAAGATAAGTCATTAATTTTTTTATGTTCATATATATATAGAAAAACTTCATCTGAATTTCAAATTTAGATCGTTAAGAGATTGCCAAATAATTTTTTTTTTAAATGAAATTATTTAAGGGCTTGAGACATTGGAAGCCATTCAGTCGTTGGTTGAGAGAAACTGATGTATAATTATTCTTTTTTGAGAAAAAAAAAATGACATTACAATAGAGAAAAAAAATAAAAAGAAGAAACTGATGCATCTGGGAATTAATTTCAGTATGACAACTAATTTTTGTTTGAAATATGAACAAAAAAAAATTCAAGAATTTGAAAGTTTTCATTATAACAGCAAGCGTTTTCAATAGAGACAGAATATTGGATCCTAATTAAATTCAGTGATAGTGAACCTGTATCTGACAAAACAAGTCACGAGAGGATGAAAATGAATGGCTCCAGAAATGTAGAATATATACATAAAACAGAAAAGATCACTGAAAATGATATCTCATAGAAGTTAAAACTCAAAAGCTTGTAAGGTAAAAGAAACAAAAAAAAAAAAAAAAATTGGCTGTAAAATTGAATGCGTCAATATATAGTACTGGTGCATATATCAGTGAGAATCAAGTGATAGCGATTTTAACCTGTTACTTTTTTTGTGAATGATATATTTATAATTTTATATTAAGAGCAGCTGAGTGAAAGAATGAAGTTAATTGGTATATATATTTGTCTGTCTGTCAGGAATTCAGGATACAACCATTTTAAAGCAAATGTACCAATTATAGTATATTAATTATCCTTCTCATTTTTCAGGAGAGACAATAATATTTGGAATTTTTCGAGCGTCCTCATTTTAACCATCCACATATTCACAAATATATAAAATTTGTAACTGTTATCTCAAATTGTGTAATATTTAACTCAAATTTTGTAACAATATTGACATTAATATTAAGGACACTAGATATGACCCATAATATTTTGCCTCTGGTTCCATCTAATAATCAGCATACAAACAGAGCAAAATCAACTGGTAAATTTAAAACACCTTTAAGGGGAACTTTCCAACGATTCAGCACGAGGATGTATTATTTCCAGTATCGAAATTTGTATAAAGAATTTAAAGGAAGTACAAACAACCAATCAAACAAACGTACAAAAATAACAATGTTCAAGTTTGAATTTTTTAAAAATTTTGAAAGGTTGTAAACAAACTGCGCCAGCCCATTTTGGATGGTGTGACCACTCAAATACCCAATAAATATGACCCAACTAAGATTCTCATAAATTTCAGGTTCTTCTATGGCCATCTAGATAAATGACATTTCAAAATATCTTAAAAAATAATAAAAAAATTCTAAAAAAAATATAAAATTTGGTTTACAAATAAAATTGTATATGAAAATCATAATAAACGGTTTGGATCGACTATTAATATTTTGAAACTGGAGATACGAGCCAGTAGTACAGCACAATTTGTACTATTAATAGTACCATAGCTCAACTCATTTAAATATATATCTATTTAACATGAATACTAACGCAGTCGGTATTGATTTCGGCGTACCATCTTTGGTATCTGCATAACATATTTCTATGGCAATAGGTAAGAAGGCAAGTTGTAACATATTATTTGTTATATGATAGCATATGAAAAATGCATTATTTTTTTTTTTTTTTGATTCACATGAAAAATGCATTATAGATACAGAGAGAAGCCACATCATCCACATGGCTCTTGCCTGTTGGTTCCGGAGCCATTAATTGTAAGTTTGTAATTTTGATACCTTACCAGTTACCAGTTACCACACCACGGTGCATGAGGAATTGTGGACCAGGTCTAGATGGGTAGTCAGTTAGTGTTCAGGAAATAATTATTTGGTCTCTTTTATTTTGTACCTAAATTAGTCGACAGGTGGAAGGACATAAAAAAAAAAGTTGTAGAAAGGCAAAAGCCTGCAAATTGTATCATGCTATTTATATATTTTTCTTTTTTTCTTTTGAACTTTTTTTTCTTTTGAACTTTTGATGGACATATAAGTTGGTGATTTTTCCAGCATACTTTTGTACAATTTATGATCAACAAAGAAAATATAATCAGTTGTACTGACAAATTAGAGTACAGTATTAAATAAAACTCCTATAGCCTAATATAGCTAAAGAAGAAAAAAAAGATAAAAATATGTGTTTTTATTATTTAGAATAGTAAAATCGATAACAATCATCACTGACTGAAGAATCTAACGAATTATTTATTTTTTATGCAGAACCTTAACTAATTAAAACGACTGATGATGAATAAATAACATGTCAATATTAATTACTTTGGGAATATTAATCATGAGCAATTATACTGGCTAAAAGAGTCTTCAAACAGGAATCAATTCACCTGTTATCCTAATTTCGGATAACAGGACCCTATTATCCTAACCGTGACCCTTGGATCAAAATGAATGGATTAGATTCATTTAGAAAAATCTTTCCTCCCTTCAATAACTGTACTTCAGTATCAATCTGAACCGTTCATTTTGATCTGACGGTCCAAATTGGGATAACAGGGACCCTGTTATCCCTAAGAATAACAGCAGATACGGACTCCTTCAAACAAATGATGCAAATTAAAGCACCTCATTTGCTGCTTTAACTTTGTTGGAGTAAATAAAATATTCTCTCACAACATCTTAATTATACACTAGTTTTCCTTAATATATTTTTTAAAGTATGTATATGGAGCTTTTTCCATAAAGAACCAGCTGATAATCCGATCGAACTCATTAATTTCTTTATTCATTGACAAAGCATAAAGCTTGTATATATATATATAGCTGAGCCGACTCACTTAACCGTGAACACTACTTTTATGAGAAATGTCAAATAGGTTACCAAATGGGCTCTATATATGGAGTTCCATTTGTAACAGCTACACACAATGTAACTTCTATGGATATCTATAGAATGGACGCTTGATATATATATATATATATATATATTATCAAGTTAACACATTGATTAAAAACTATCAAACTCTGGCCTTGAAACAAATATGCAGTTGGAGCCGTATCAAATATATATATATAGCAATAACAAAATGGTACCATAATAATCCATAAAGGCCGCCAAGTATTGAAATGTGTCGGATTAGTGGTAAGCATTCGATCGGTTTCATGCTACCCAATACCCATGCATGCAGTGTGTACTACTTAAAAATCTTAAATCAGCTTATCCGGTGAACATTAATTAAATTGGGAATGTTCGCTCAATATATATTCATAGCATGCAACTGTATATGTACTGATGTATAGTAATAAAGTTTTGTAAATTAATTTATTGCAAGAAATTTATTTGTTTCTAGTGCCTTTTAGATCAGCAAACTGTTATATTAAATTAAATTAAATTAAATTAAATTAAACCTTGCATGATTTAATTAGCTACTTTTATGGTTTAATTAGTAGACAAATTATTTCTCAATCCCTCCCCTGCAAAACTTCTCATGACTCGTCTGATACGATATATCAGTTGGTACCAGCAAATACCGGGATAGGGGTGTAAACAAGCTGAGTCGAACTGAGCTAGGCTAAGCTCAAACTCGACTCATTAAGTTAACGAGCCAAAAACACAAACTTAGGATCGGCTCGTTTAATTAACGAGCTGATCCAGCTGGCTCGTTAAGCTCGTTTATTTTTTAATAATAAATTTTTAAGTATGTTAAATCAAAATTTATATAAAAATCAACAAAAGGACTAACAAAAATATGTTCATACACATTTTATTTTACATAACAATTATATATATATTAGACCATATGTTGTATAATATATTAATAGTTTACGATAAGAGCAGTACGAATTGCAATTAGTAATAATTTATCGAGCCAAACGAGTTTAACGAGCGAGCCAATAGCGAGTCGATCCCGAGTCACGAGCTACGAGTTTTTTTTTTTTTTGCCACTCCTATACCGGAATACCAATTAGCTATGGGTTGGGCATGAACTTCAATTTATGGCGTTGGAACTAATTAATTAAAGAGGAGGGATCCATTGACAATGCTTAATTTGACAATCTTGACAATGGGACTTTTAAAAAATTTGTAAAAATTCACAAAAAACCTTAAAAATGAAAAATTGTTTATGGATGTATTATTTAACTTATAGATTGATAGTATTTCAAATTTCAATCAATTTGAATATCGTTTGATGCCTTATCAAAATTTTGTATATTTTTTAACGGTTGTAATTTAACGGATCATTAAAGAGCTATAAAACATCGCTCAAATTAAATATAATCGGAAACATAATCAATCTATAAGTTAAATAATACTTCCGTAGGCTTTTTTCTATTTTTAAGATTTTTTATGAATTTTTATAAAATTTTGAAAGATATGATTGTCAATATTGTCAAAAAACCCATTGTCAATGGATCCCTCCTCTTAATTAAATCAAGCAATAAACTTTCATTGCAGATGGTTAATAACTTAATTAATTATATGCATTTATTTAATTGTGTTTGTCATTAGTTTGTTCAATGCAAATCGTGTTCGTACAGAAATATATGTTTCTTTGTTTAAAGACCCAAATATATATTATTGCATTGAATTTTGAAGTTTACACGGGCAGATTCTACTTGGTACACGGACCAAATTGACTGTATTTTAACTGTGGTTTAAAGTTGTAGATAAGTTCCAAATTTAATTATTGTTTTGTTCTTTTTTTGAGAGATAAAAACGAGGGTCAGGTCACTCAAATTTAAATATCTATAAATGACTCTCCATTTGGGTTTCGAACCCACGACCTCCCACACGGAGAGCGTAACTCTTAGTCACTAGAGACTAGACCAAAAGTCAGTTCTTATTATTATTTTGTTCTTATCTATAAAGAAAAAAGGTTTATCTATACATGCACACTGTTGATCGGTTTAATTTCGAAATCATGAGTTATCATGTGAGATTCTGATTTGAGGTAATTATATATAAACAAAATTATAATATTTTTTTTGCAAGAAACATAATTACGAGTTGACAACTGGTCTAATGTTAATGTACATTTGAATTTTGAAATCACGTTACCTGTCACACTGTTAGTCAGATTTTATTATTATGAGTTATTAACTTATTATCTTACTGTTACAACTATTGTTCAATACATTCCTTTTACCCGTGACAAAGGTAACAAGTTTTTAATTCTCGACAGCCTCTGTGACTTACTGAATATTGTATTCTGATTTTAATTAATTAACTGGCCAGTGCACGTACAATGCGACATTATTTTTCATTGGCACACATGAGAAATTTTAATTCTTGTTTTTTAGAAAAGTAAAAAAAAAAAAAAAAAATCCACATGTTTATGCCAAAAAATCTTTAGTGTTTCTAATCCATCGAAGACAGAGTATAACATACCATATTAATCTGAACATGTTACAACTTAAAATAGGCTCATTTAAATTAAAAAAGAGTGGTTATGCTAGGAATAAGTTAAGCAACCTTTCATTTTGAATCGAGCGGTTCTTGTCAAACATGTCCCTCTAATTGTATCTAAAAATTCTATTATAACCATCCGATTGTGAAAAATGAACAGCCCATAATTCATCTTTCCAATTCATAGCAGAATTAGCCATTAAAAATATACATATATAAGAGTCGCTTTCTCGCTTAACTATGTACCATTCATCCGATATCAGACGGTTCTGATCACATCCGGAGCAGATTTCAATCCAGGACTGTTAGGCCCCATTTGGGAGCCGGATAAAATGAGTAAGGATTGTCAACCGCACTGCACATTCGGCAGCACAGATCCGACGGTGCAGCTTACGTTGGGATCCGGACTCACTACTTTTCACAGATCCCGACGTAAGCTGCACCGTCGGATCCGCGCTGTCGAATGTACAGTGCGGTAGACGATCTCGTTTGGGATAAAATAGGCGATAAGAGGGGATAAAGTTATCACATGTGATAGGAGTGATAACTTTATCTCTCACTTTATCCTCATAACAAATATAACCTTAGGGCATGTTTGTTTGTAGGATAAATGAGAGATAAATTGAGAATGGTGATAGGCTATCTCTCGATTTTTCTCCCATTTATCCCACAAGCAAATACACCCTTAATGTATTCTAACAACTGCCAACTATTTCACTCAGTGCAGTGCAGTGAAATCCGAAGCCCAGAATTCAGCACTGCATCGGATTCCGATGGCCGCGTGGTGAAATGAACCTTTTCATGTCAGGTCAGGTTGGAATTGGATAAAAAGTTGAGAACCGACATCATGTTTGTTTAAGCAGCTTGTATAATGATGCATGGTGGATGGTTCTAGTTTCGGACCTGGTCTAGCCAGGGAAGTTGAGGATAGAGGGCGTACAGTACAGCAGTACAGCTGAAGCTCATGGGCATTGATGATTGGCCCGGTAAAAAGTGGAAAGGGGGGAAAAATTGATGTGGGTTTTGTCAGATGGGTCGTTTGGCTTTTAGATTTGTGTAGCGAGTTGGTTGGTATCTTGTTTATGCTAAGCCATTAATTGTTATGGGAGTGATTAATCGGATTCTAACATGTCGTTCTTACTAATATAATTATAAATATTTATATTTTATTAGAAAATAAATTACATTATTAATTCGTGACCTGTTCCAAAACTTGTTGTTTAATAATTGTTATCACTACAAATTTAGAAGAAAACAACCAATCGTAAATAAGTGCTTCCTCCGTCCACAATTAAATGAATTTATACCATTTACAACTTGTCCACAGTTAAATGAATTTATACCCTTTGTTTGAATCCACTTTCTTCCTCAAAATATATATATAGAGTTGGGTTACCGTGTTTTGCATAACAAACTGCGGTTTTGTTATGCACTCGTATCTCAGCAACCGTAACTCCGATGGCCTATCCGATTCGACCGGTACATTCTACATATCGAAAACTCATTGGATACTAATTTTTACTATTTTTGGAGATTCCTAACTATTTTTAACGATTTTTGAAAAAATGACCTGAATATGAGTTCCAAATAGATTATTTTATTATTATTTTTTGGCCATTTTTCAAAAATCATTAAAAATAGTTAGGAATCTCCAAAAATAGTAAAAATTAGTTTCTAGTGAGTTTTCGATGTGTAGAATGCACCGGTCCAATCGAATTGACCATCAGAGTTACGGTTGCTGAGATACGAGTGCATAACAAAACGACCAGTTTGTTATGCAAAACACGGTAACCCAACTCTATATATATATAGTAAAACTATGGTGCTCCTAGGAGCACGGAGGCCTCCCGTGCTCCTAACTCAAAAATCATACTAAACCATCTCGAAATTTCGATTTATGGGTCTCATTAAATTCTTTATATCAAAATATCATAAGATACAAAAATTTTCCATTTTTTTAGATTTTTAAGTATTTGTTTTGTATTTTTTAAAGATGACATAGTTTTATACATTATTTTATTATTATTTTGAGGTAATTCTAAAAAAGTCCAAAACATATACTTAAGAAACTCAAAAAATGGAAAATTTTGTATCATAGGAGATTTTGATATAAAGAATTTAATGAGAATCATAAATCAAAATTTCATGATGGTTAAGTATGATTTTTGAGTTAGGAGCACGGGAGGCCTCCGTGCTCCTAAGAGCACGGTAGTTTTACTATATATATACTACGAAATTCCCAAAATGCCCCTCATCTCCTTTCAAAAATGTTAACTTTTCTACTAATTGAGGGCATAAAAGTAATTTAACTCTTCCACTATTTTCTTTGACTTTTGCTACAAATTCATTCTTTTGTGGACAGAAGAAGTAGTGAATAATGACAGGTAAACTGATTTGTTTGATTGTGAATGAAATACATGAGATAACATTGAGCTAAATGAATTTGATTCTGGAGAACGATATAAAAATTATACACACTTTCCACGGTCTGAATTATAAAAATTAATAAATATTTTACTAGATTGTATAGAATATTGCAACTTAGAGGTACATACATGAGTTAAGTATCTAATTAACTATGATTCGGTCTAATAACCTTGACCAATTAGCAAATTTGATTTTTTTTTTTTTTTATCTATGAAATGAATCATTACCAAATGTTGTTGTAATATAGTGGTATCTATCAGATTTGTAAAAACTATCAAACATTCTCCATAACTATCCTACTAGCGTTACCGAATCTCTTTTACAAATTTAGGAATAAACGTACATATACTTTCTGATTTATATCTACGAAAAAGATAAATGCTTAAAATTATTTTTAAAGAACCGTATCAAACATTTAAAACTTCTTATAGAAAATATCCATATTCTTAAACACAACCACATGAATCTTTGAAAACTTGCTATATAAAAGTTCCTCACAATTTCATCGTAGTATTAGTATACCACCACTACTATTTTCTCAACCGTATGGTATGAGTATGACTCGCCACATCTTCCATCCTCATTCCTCAACGCAAACAAACCCAGCAGACCCCAGCTCACTGAATCCGGTCTCTCTCTCGTCTCGTGGTACGTTCCACAGTTGAGCACTCCAGCCCTCCGCTGGACCACCGTGCATTCAAATTACAACCCCGCCGTGGTCCCCGCCCCCCTATAATATATATATCTTATTTTATAATGTAAGATTACCCTGCCTTTATTACCACGCAAATAAACTAACCAACATCAAGACGTTAATACACTCATATCATATATTACATTCATATCATATTGGGAAGTGATAATTGTCTCCCTTAAAAATCTTTGTTATCCATCCTCCAATACATTTTTAGTTTAAAATTATTTTTCAAATACAATAAATCACTTTTACCGGTTGCAATTCATATTCTTAACCGCGGAAAGACATATAACTATATAATAGAAAGATAAAAAATAAAAAAAATTCACTAAAAATTTATGAGAACACGAATAAAGAAAGAGAAAATATTACAAACTTAGTTTAAAGGATAGATAAGAGGAAAGTTAACTTCTCATTATCTATCATATTACAATTATAAGAAATGATCACCGTCCCCCCTTAACTTTCCATCTTAACCATCTCCTAGTTAAATTAGTCAATAATCTCTATTTTTCTCTCATACTTTCTCAAAATTTGAGTAAATATTTATCACTATTTCTCTTTTATCATACATGTATGAGTTTTTTGCATGGTTGAGAACATGCATTGTGATCGTCAAAAATATTTGTTACATGATAAAAGAAATTTTCAATTAAAAATGCATGGGGTGATGGATAAGAGAGATTTTTAAGGGGACAATAAATTTTCAACTTAAAATGCATTGGTGGATGGATAAGAGGGATTTTAAGGAGACAATTATCAGCTCCATTTCTCATTATCATATTATAACATTACATTTATATCATTTATATTGTCATTTATATCCCCAGTGGGCTGCTCTCTACTAGCCACTAGGGCTTCCCACTCTCCCACTTCACACTATCTTCTCTTCAAACCCTCTTCCCCTCTCCATGAACTGAGAATCAACAATGGTCCTCTCCGAACGTCCTCCATTAATGGCGGCCGTAGTCGCCGCGCTCCTCCTCGCCCTTCTCCTCTCCCCCACCACCAATGCCGACCTCGCGGGGGACACGCAGGCGCTCCTGGCCTTCAAGGCCGCCGTCCGGCCCTCCCTCCCCTGGAACACCTCCGTCTCCACCTGCTCCTGGCCCGGCATCGGCTGCACCGGCAACACAATCACCGTTCTCCGTTTACCTGGTTCTTCCCTCTCCGGCCAGATCCCGGAGGGCACGATTGGGAAGCTCACGGGGTTACGAACCCTTTCCCTCCGTCTCAACACCCTCTCCGGCAGCCTCCCGACGGACTTATCCTCGCTCACCGAGCTGAGGAACTTGTATTTACAGGGAAACCGGTTCACGGGGGAGTTCCCGGCGTTCCTCTCCTCTTTGAACAACCTGGTTAGGTTAAACTTAGCCGGGAACAATTTCACCGGAGAGATCCCGCCGTCGCTCAACAACCTGACCAGACTCGCCACATTGTATCTGGAGAACAATGCGCTCACGGGGGAGATTCCGGATCTGAGCAACGCCCCCTTGGCGCAGTTCAATGTGTCCTTCAATAGCCTCAATGGATCTATACCCCACAAGCTCAGATCCATGCCTGAAAGTTCCTTTCTAGGTACGGGGCTCTGCGGCGGTCCGCTCGGTCCGTGCCCCGGCGAGCCCGTGCTTTCGCCGGGTGGATCCCCTGCGGGAGCTCCCGGTGCTGAGCCGGAGGGTAACGGGACGGGAGGGAAGAAGAAGAAGAAGCTGTCGGGCGGGGCCATTGCCGGGATCGCAATCGGGTCGGTGGTCGGTGCGTTGATTTTGCTAGGGTTGATACTGTTGTTGTGTAGGAGAGGGTCCGGGGGAAGAAAGACGGCCGCTGTGCCGCCCAAAGGACCTGAGCCGGCGAGTAATGGGACGCGGTCGATACCGCCTGCAGGGAATGGGAGTGCGTTTGGGGGTGCCGCCGCGGTTGGTGCCGGCGCGGTTGGTGCCGGCGGCGTTCCGCTCGGTGCACCTGCTAAGGAGAAGGAGAAGCAGCTTGTTTTCCTCAATGGGAAAGGTGACAAACAAACTTGGGCATTTCTTTATTAGTTTTATTATATGGCTAATTCTGGTATGGATCGGATGAAATACAGACCGTTCATTTTTTGTAATCGGATGGTCTGATATGTCTTTTAGATACAATTAAAGAGGTATGCTTGATAATAACCGCTTGATTTAAAATGAGCGGTTGCGTAACCGATCCATAGCAGAACCACTCTTAGTATATGCATAATTTATTTGCTAGACATGGAATTAGGTATTTGGCAAGTCAAATTTTCTTGCTTACTCTTAATGGACTGTAAAATAATAATATGAATTGAATCCTTTTTCAAGGAACACGGTTTCAAATGGGGCACAGCTGAGCTGAAGGTTAATTGATTGATTTTTTTAATTATGTTGAATTATGAAATTGGGTATAGTACAATTGGAGTGGAGCAAATTTTGCTGTCAAATGGGAGTTGGGAAGTTAACTGCTACTCAAATCATCTTATGAAATGAAATCCCCCCTACTAGTCAAATTGTCTTATGTAGTTTTTCCCAATGTCACTTTCATAATACTTATAGTCTCATACTCCAATCTAAAACAATTCAAGTCTTATTAGAAATTATGGTTTATTTTCTATGATTTCTCCTAATGTTCTCCTTTGTTTTTTTACAGAGGCTTTTGATTTGGAGGATTTGCTAAGGGCCTCAGCTGAGGTGCTCGGGAAAGGTACTTTTGGAACAGCATACAAGGCCGTGATGGAGACTGGTGCAGCAGTTGCAGTAAAACGACTAAAGGATGTGGAACTTGGAGAAGTTGAGTTCCGGCAAAAGGTCGAACAAATTGGTGCAATTAAGGATGATAAGCATGTCGTTCCTTTGATGGCGTATTACTATAGCCGTGATGAGAAGCTGCTAGTTTACGAGTACATCCCCAACGGGAGCCTCTCCGCTCTTCTACACGGTAAAATAATATTTACTATCACCATTGCAATTTTAATTTTCTACTCTTTTACATTGTAAAGGAGGACACTTGTTTTCTGTAAATTTTCCGTGCCAACCCTGGATGCCCGAAACTATAAAGGATACATCTGGGTAGCATACATACAGAGCATGTATTTCTTTTGTGAATATTTTCGTGACTACATCTAAATTTCTATATAATCCTGACTTAATTTTTATTCTGTGGAAGTTAAAAACATCCTTCTGAGTGTATTTCATAAATATATCTGTAGCCCTGTTTGATGCAAGTAGGCAATTGGCATATTTCTCTGAAACAATTACTTGCTTTAGCTACTAGATATATTGAGATTTTGCAAACATATCTCTGGTCGTAAAATATTTTTGTTCATGTTCGATTTTGCAATTTTATCTTTTTTCAATTTATGTTTTCTGTTGAGGTTGTGATGGCCATTTCAATAGTCGTGTCATGTAGCCTTCACTTAAATATTTGTCCTCTCTGAAAGCCCATTTTGTTAAAAATGTTCAGTACATTGCAGTCCTTTTCTTACCTAGACCTTTCTAAAGTTTACGTTTGTTAAACTAATTTTTCAATGGTGACAGTTTGTTTTAACATACTAGGGTTGTTGTCAACTCTAGACTCCGGAGTAATATATGCCCTAAGTTTGTTTTAGTGAGTAGGACAGGCACTTGTATCCAAATATCTATACAAAGGCAATGAAATGGTTACACTCTAAAATGAACCTAATGCTTAGATTTTACTCGAGAGGTTTATGACTTGTTAGGTAAAACAAAGTTTTCTTAGCTAGTGGAATTCTTTTAACTTCAAATTAGAAATACTCTGTTGTCAACATCAAATAAACCTATCACATTTAAAGTTTAAGTTATTAAATTCTTGTCATATAGAAAGGAAATACAAATTTAATTTAATCTCTTGGAACAAATAACAGGAAACCGTGGATCAGGGCACTCCCCACTGAACTGGGACACCCGCTTCTCCATTGCATTATCTGCTGCTCGTGGTCTTGCCCACATCCATGCTGCTGGCCCTAACTTCTCACACGGCAACATTAAGTCTTCCAATATCCTTCTCACCAACACCTATGATGCCCGTGTTTCAGATCATGGTCTTGCCACCCTTGTAGGTCCTGTCCCCTCCTCACCTGCACGTCTCTCAGGTTATCGGGCTCCAGAGGTCACAGACCTCCGACGAATCTCCCAGAAGGCCGATGTGTACAGCTTCGGTGTCTTAATCCTTGAGCTTCTCACTGGCAAAGCCCCGACCCAGACCTTACTAAACGAAGAAGGGGTTGATTTACCAAGGTGGGTCCAGTCAGTGGTGCGTGAAGAGTGGACCTCAGAAGTGTTTGATATGGAATTGTTGCGGTATGGTAATGTTGAGGACGAAATGGTGCAGCTGCTACAGCTGGCTATTGACTGTGCCGCTCAGCATCCTGACAGCCGACCCCAAATGACGGATGTGATTGTGAGGATTGAAGATATTAAGAGGAATGGTTCTGCAACCGCTGTCGCTGGGCCACCTCAACAAGAGAGCGTCGAAGGGGATGATATGTCCTCAATTCGTACCGAGTGATTCTGAGGCCATCTTTGGTTGGTATCTAAAATTGCAATTATACATGGTGGGTGCCTAGTTTTAGAACTCCTGCATTGTTGATGCTGTGCACTTCGACGGATTTCCTATTTGCATTCTGAATTATCTAGTGACCTTGTACTGGCATCAGCACTGGAGGGTTTATGTAAAATTTGCATGTTTGACATGATGGGGTGACAGGAGAGAAATGACTATAGGTGTTGAATTCATGGATTAGTGAATTAGATGCCTGTTTTCTTTGATTGTTTGTTTTTTTGTTTATTTTTTTTCCCTTTTTTTTTGTTTTTCTTAGTTTTTCATCTTGGGGATTAATTTCATTTGGATGGATTCAACAAAGAACTGTGTATGTGGGGCCTTAATTCATCTCTTGTTGTAATTTGCCTTTCCTATAGCAAAAGAAATTTGGTGATGTATTTAGATTGAATGAGAGGTTTTGTCTTGTGTTTTTCTTGGTGTTAGGTTTTCATTTTCTGTTTTCTCTTATATATGTTAACTTTCTTAAGTATGTTAGGTGCTTGAGTTGATGCCAATTCCTTAGAATAGCTATTTTATTCAAGCTTTTTTTTCCTTTTATATTTCTATTTTTTAGTTGTGTGTGAGAAGTATTTCAATTACTGACAGATGAGAACATTGTTACAAAGTTATTCTGTTAACCCTAATTTATTAACAAAAGTAGACATTTGACTGGTCAAAAAATTCTGATACCCGTATTTTTAATTTATTTTATTCTGGTGTGACCTAAAGCAGTGTAAGGCTGCTTGAGGGATTTTTATACTTTTTGTCGCACATGGTATTGTAACTTTTGTTACTTTTGTAGTACACTAATAATCCCTTTTAAGTCAAATACCAAGTAACCCTTGCACTGTATTTTTTTCTTGCTGGAAACCTGGAAAGCTGAAGGGGAAAAAAAAAGGGAATAAAAAGAAAAAGAAACTATAATTAGAGATGCCTCAATAATTGCCACAGGGCACCGGGTACAAGATAATGCAGCTAGGAAGGAAGGGGATAGGGTTTCCATTGCAAGGGTGTGTTATTAAAGCCATCTATTGTAGTTGGGACTTTTTATAAGCCTTTTATAAAAGCTTTGGCTAAAAAAAATGAGGTTAGGTGGTTGTTGTTAAGTTGCTGCTGAGTGCAGACTGTGACTATTTAGCCTCCCATTTCCTGTGATTTGTCAGGAGATAACTTTTGCTTTACTTAATTTTTGATCTGTGTTGTGATAATGGTAGTAATACTAAACTATGAATTGCCAACCAAATCATTCTCTCAGGAGTTAGAGTTACCATAAAACATAAGTTTTTTTAGTTGAAGCAAAAACGACATGTTTCTAATAGTCAAAAGATAATTTACTGCTTACAAAAATGAATCAAATGACTTCGACATGTACCAACAGCATTAAAATGTTGGAAATGTAAATTGTTTTAAAATCAGCTTGTGCAGAATGTTTATTATTCATCATGCTTATTTTATACTTTTAACACAATACACCAGTAGAATATATTACATAAATTAATTTACTGTATAATCGTGTGCATCATTGCACAATGCATACTTATTATTATTGTAACAATTTTATTTATATTTTTATTTTTGATGAAAAAAATATTAGGTATTGCTACAAAATTTTGTTTATTTTTTTTTTCCTGATTTCTCATTGTTTTAGTTTAGGGGACGCAATTTGGGGGAAGCCAAGCAGACATCCCAGGGACTGTTTCGGTTGAACTGGCACTTCACTTGTGTGCTGGATGCCTTGACATCCCCACCTAATATCACTCTTTTCCATGTGACTAATGCCAATGCTCCCTCCTAATAACATTACAATAATGCCATTTGTTCTATAAAAAATACCCAGAAGGTTGGTTGGTGCCTTTAAAAAAATCGATCACACTATTATTGAGACGATTTTTTTTTTTTTTTTTTATATTCTGTTGAAATAGTATATAAAAAAGCATTGAATGAATGTGTTCAAACTTTCTAATTTTTTACAAAAATATATAGCACAAGTGCAAGTGCACAACTATATATAGTTCCACAATTTCTGCATAAAATTTGTATCGGTTTTGTTATGATGTATTGATTATCCCTTTTCCTTGGAGAGAGTGAGTAAAAAGATAGATAGTGTTAGACTTTGAATATTTTATTATTTCATCAAACCGGGATGGTGCACAATAGTTTTGACAACAAGTTATATACTTTATTTTGATAATTTTAATTATACTATTTCATTTTTTTTAAAAAACATCAAAGTAATAAATATTGATTGAAATGTAATTTGTCCCAGCTTTATCATTTTTCTTATGATATGTATGAAATATAAACTGTATTTTTTGTTATAAGAAATGAATCCTAGCAAGTAGCTACACTCAGTCACTCATATCACCATGATCTCACAACACCTATTATTTTTAAAATATTAATTCTAAATTGAAACTAAATTTTATAATTGAAAAAAAAAATATTCCAAAAACTTGCTGGATGAAAAATAAAATAAAAGTTCCTGAAAATTTTTTTCTACATTGTAAATAAAAAAGAAGAAGACGAGAATCAAGACCCAAAAAAACGAGCTAGAAGGGAAATATTTTTCTTTTTTTTTTGAGACAAAGATGAGGATAAATCTACTCAAATTTAAATATCTATAAAAGACTCCATTTGAATTTCGAACCCGCAACCTTACGTACGAAAAGCATTACCCTTAACTACTAAATTAAAGTCCGGTTCTTCTTGGAATATTTTTCCTATCGAAGAACTTTCTGTCTGCTGCTAGCTTGGAACAGTGGAAGTTCTTTTGATCTGTGTGGGAGCACTAGGAGAAGAGAAAGTATTATGCTATTTTCATAGGATACTCAAGTGGTCAATAATGATAAATAAAATATATTTTCTCCTAATAAAATAAGAATATAAGATGGAAAACATTCTACAATCTAGTTACATGGACACCAAATCCTTAAATTCTAAAGAAAAAAAAAAAAAAAAAGACTCACGGTATTAATTCTGCTTTTTTACTGAAAGCTGGCAGAATCATCTTGTTCAAAAAGAAAAGACAGAAGAAAAAAAGGAATATATCATCACGGGATAATACAGAAGTTTTTTTAAAAGTTAATTAAGATTTAATACCCAACTCTTTTCTTTCCTTCAATCTTCTGTGGTTTTGTGCTACAGAATAAAAAATATTAAATTCTTTTATTATATTTGCTTTTCAAAAATATGACCTTAAACTACCAAAATTTTTTTTATTTCGTTTAAAAATATAAAACGGCTGGCAAAACATGGCAGCTATTAAATATTTGCTGATATAAAATCGAATTAAAAAAAAAACCCACATCAACAAGTGCCAGTTTTTTTTTTTGAACTCACTACAAGTGCCAGTTGGCTGCATCACAATGCAAATTAAGACAAAATTAAAGGACAGGACTGATTGACGCATTGGCATATTAAGACAAAACATATGAATAATCTGTCGCACGCATTATCAGAATTCCATTTTGAAGGAAAGGCTCCAATGGAATTATGGAACCCCTATACTTTGATCGGAAATATATTGATGAAAACCAGCTTAATATATGTTTAAATCTTGGATTATATATGATAATAGCTTGAACTTGTATAAATGCAAGATATCAAGTATGCGAATGTTCTCATTTAACAAGTAATGCCTATTATTTTTTTTTTTTATAAAAAGTAATGCAAATTAAGAGGTCTCTACAACATAAATCGTTGTGAATCCATAACCTTATTTATTTAATGAATATCAATAAAAACAATTTTTTTTTGTAAGTAAAAGATAGGGGTCAAGCCCTAAATTTTGTTTTTAAAAAAAGATCAAGAACCAGCCTTTGGTCTAGTGGTTAAGTGCAACGCTCTTCGTGTAGGAGGTCACGGGTTCGAAACACGGACGAAAAGTCTTTTATGACATTTAAATTTGAGTAGCTTGACCCTCATCTTTATCTCAAAAAAAAAAAAATCACTCATAGGTGATCAATATGTACAACATGTAGTTGTAAGTTAACCTAGAGTTCTAAAAAAATTTGAATCCATATTAATTAACTGCCAAAAATGGCCCCAAATTCCTACAATATTTCACAATTCATGTTTTACATTATTTGAACTTGTACATAAAAAAAAGGCCCGAAATCTTTAACCAAGCTGCCTATGACCCCTGTTTCCAAAGACTCAATTGAGCTGTGATTCTTGTTTGCAATTTGGAACTGACAGCTCCACATTTATTAATTTTTTCATCATCTTATTCCCTTTTTTTTATCTATTTTTTGATTCGGTAACGTACATTTAAAAGCGGGGAATGAATGAATAATTGATTAATAATTCATTCAGGTTGAGCTGTTCAGGAGATTTAAAGAAGTGACCTGGCTCTGTTTCTGGCTAGCTAGTTTGTACGTACCAACTGCTTGTATTAGCTAGCATATTGAATTTTTTTGACATCAAAAGTCTATCTTTCTCAAAGAATAAACCTCAGCTGTTTGATTGTTTACTTAGATTGATCACTACCGTTGACGTACATTAATGCCCGTTGACATTCTCAGCCCATTAAAATTTAAGACCCATATAAATTATCTCAATTTAAGATCTTTTACATATTATCTTAAAAGTTTATTATAAGAAATAATAATTTTAGCCCAAAGTAAGGCGTTGACTTTTTACTAGTACATACTAAACATACATTTTTGTATGGGTCTCTAGATTATCTGCGGTCAAGCTTTCACTCCAACGAACGGGAGATGCAATACATTTATTTTACTATTTCTCATTGCAGATCAACACTTTGTTTTTCTTTTCTTTTTAATAAAGGTTTTCATAATATTTGGGTTCTTTATTTTTAAGAGCTGCTTGTGAAACCGGAATATGCATATTTTAAGAGAGAATGAGACGAAATTAATCAATATTTGCTTGCTGAAAATTTCAATATACGAACATATATAACTATCTTTAGCCTTCTAGTAATTTGAAGTGTTGTGGGATGGTCTTAGATAATTATGAAAAGCTTATAGGTAAAACTTTTTTGTGATATCGATGGAAACAATATATTTTACTTGAATGAAAAAAAAAAATTGAGAAATGATTGTTGTCCTCTAATTAAATTGGTAAATTGGTATATATATAAAAAACTTTTTCTCTTTATTCATCCTCTAATTAAATTGGTAAATAATATCTTTTTCTCTTTCATGCTCACTCAAAATTTGAGTGCATTTTTTTAAAAATTTTTTCTACTTCCATCGTTGATGTATGAGTCTTTTGTATGATTCAGAACATGCATTATTATCGTTAAAAGTGTTTGTTGTATGTCAAAAAACAAAAAAAAAAATATATTGGAGAAGAATAAAGAGATTTTCAGGGGCTGTTATCACCTCCCCAATTAACTAAAAATACTGATAACTACGTACGCTTGATTTGTATCAAATACCGTGTATTCAAGTACTTCAAAGATAGTGACCGAATACTTGCAAGTAATCAACAAAATTCCCTCTGTAAGTGACCAAACGATACGCGATCATAATCCATAATATAATCTTAGAAAAGGCGTATATATATATGGATATATGTGATAAAATAATATTATCAGTTCATTAATTTTGGAAAGCTTGTACTAATATACAATCTACAAAGAGTATGTACTATGTATGCATGTATGTATCCGAAAGTGTCGGCGAATGAATATTGTTTTTCTGTCGGCGAATTCTTTTTGTCAAGAAGCAGTTGCAACTTGCAATGAACATTGAATTCCCAAAAAAACGGTATAATTCAAAAATCAAAACTGAACAAAATTCCAGGGAAATTCTTGTAGTGGCTCCCTTGGGTGATCAGTGATCTTCCTGGAAGAAGAGGCAGGTGTTTTCTTACAGAATTAATAGGTGAAACACGAAGATAACCAAAGCTATATATATATTGTTCTCTTGCACAAAAGCACAACAGCACAAGTAGTTTATGTAAATACTAAATACATATAACATGAATACTAATAGAAATAATATTGATTTTTGTACCCTTATCCGAATACATGAACTTGAAATAAGTATTATATATTCATCAGTTGAGTTGAGCGAGTGGACAGCAGTTCATTAACAAGAAGAAATATAAATACACAGTATTTCATTAATTAATAGTTATCCATATTGTGCTCTATATATAAAACATAATTCAAACTTAGAATAATAAACAAACATCTGACCTTCCAATTAATTCTCTTGCAAAAATCACGTAATCATGAGAAGCTGATGGATCTTAATTAATTTATTGTATAAAAAAAATAATGAAGTGAACTAACACGGACTACAAAACTAGCGACCACCTAACAAATCAATTTGTTCTTATTTTACAAGCACTGACATCGACTGCCACCAAATTACGTCAAAACACCGCTTGCTTAATCAAGTAAAAAGAAACTAAGAGTAGGGTGATATTACAATATTTATAACAAATTATTTAGCTATATATATCAAGATACATAATCATATGGCTTAATTTTCTATATACCCCTCAACTCTTACTCAATTCCTTATTTCTCCCTCTACTCTTCAATATATCTTATTTATCCCTCAAGTGTTATAACCAATTTCTTATTTGCCCCTCCAGGTGACCACATAAACTTAACTACAATTATTTCATAAAAAAAATCATATGTACATGTAAATGGACAAAAATATTCTTGACATTTGGTTCCATTCTTCTTCCCAGTCTTTTCTTATTATTGCTGAGCCCTAAAATTGAATTGTTGCTTTGAGATATATATCCACCATGGTCATTTTTCAAAAGAGATGTCACTGCAATTGAAGTGTGTTGGTCAGGCTCCGTTTCATCCAACTTTTATTTATTTTTTTTCGAATACTATGTTTTATCTCAATAACTACAGAGTACAGACATTTGGAACATATACCCACTAATTCAAATTTTATGGTATAGTGGCATTTCTCGCTGAACAACAAAGATAAAAGTTACATATAACCATAATATGAAATCGCACTTTGTCTCTTTTACGAAGTTGTTAACATGCACCTTTAATCTCACCATTGCGTGAGCACCGCTAAATTTCCATTTTCCTGAAGATTATATATGCCATTATATTAACAATGTGATCTATTAATCATTCATTGTTGAGAAAGAGACATCGGGATATATAATAAAAGAAAGATGGGGAGGGATGTCAAATTAGAAAGATTTGAATATAGGGGAAAAACAAAAAATGGAAAGGGAAAAGAGTTGTTAGAAGAGGGTATTTTAGTCATTTTTTAAAGATAATTACAAAATTATACAATGTAACTATATTTAACTAAAAATATTGACATGAAGGGTAAATAAGAAATTGGTCACAACACTTGAGGGATAAATAAGATATATTGAAGAGTAGAGGGAGAAATAAGAAATTGAGTGAGAGTTGAGGGGTATATAGAAAATTAAGCCTAATCATATACTAGTAAAGAGCAGAGCCCACGCGTTGCTTTGGACTAAAATTGTTATTTCTTATAATAAATTTTTAAGATAATATGTAATGGGTCTTATATTAAGAAAATTGATACGGGCCTTAAATTTTAATGGACCGAGACATTAACGTTAACGCATTAATGTAAATCGAACGGTTCTGATCTATCTAAGACAAGATCAACTGCTCAGGTTTTTTATTTAGGGAAGATAGTCTTTCATGTCATTTTTTTTAAATATGCTTTTATTTACAGTGATGATAAGGATATATATACGAGTAGGAGAGGTTATATGATTAAGAAATGAGAGGTGACATATATAAACTTAGGTAGGAAAATATTCCTGCCAGCTTGACGGCGTTATTTTTTTGAGCAAAAGACATCATCCCTTATTTAAAGGAAGCACAACATTTTTCAAAAATTAAATTGCACCACAAATCTGCTGCAGACTTCCCGGGAATTATCCATAAAAAAAAAAAAGGAAGGAATTTTAGTGCGGCAGTCAACTACATGGAGATTCATTATCCATTCCGGCGCAAGCATTCAAGGCATGAACCAAACATTACCACATTGCATAGCATAGCATGCATGATGTTAAATGACAGCTCAGCAACTTCAGAAAATCAATTGACAGATCAGCAGCTTTCTTTGCATTCGAAGGGAAATTCCTTGCCACTCCACTCCACACTCGCTTCTCTTTAATTTAATTTGGGGGCTATATATGCAATTCCTTTGCAACTTCAAATTGGGTACCTTTTTTCCTGCTCTATCTAATATTTTTTGTAAGTACTTTCCAGTGAAATTGCAAAGTGAATTAATACACAATAAAATATGTTGTATATATGTTCTGATTTCTGAGTGCCAACGAACCCCTTTATAACAAATGGGTTAACGCGTATCTAAATATTTTAACAGATATACTCCTTCAGAGATGCTGACAGATTTATATGAATGAGTATTGGTATTAAGAAATTAAGAACGAATATATTAAAGGTAGTTTAGTTCACATGAAAAGGAGATTTAGTTATTACCTTTTCCTTCAATTCATGTGTTATGAATTATGAATTCCCTTATTTACATGACAAGCCAACTTGTGGAATCCTCTTTTGAACATATCCTTGAAGAGAAACATGTTCCATTGAAAAACCGTTCATACATCCATTAACGTGTACGGAATATAACAAATACATCCCAAAATGTAACATGTACAACCCGAAATGTAACAGATACAACCGAAATGTAACAGATACAACGCAAAATGTAACCTATGAACACTATGGACAGTTTTTCTATGGACGCTAGGTATTACTCTATCCTTGAACTATTTGTATGACCAATTGACCAAAATTCGAAAAAATTAGTAATCCTTTTGCGCATCCAGCATCCTGTATCAGTATTACAGTTACTATTTTGCTTCTGCACCCGAATTCTTAAAAAAAGGATTCTATCAGCAAAGACTCCAATCAGGCCCAGTATTAAAGTCTTCCAATTTCCAAGTCGAGAATTAATTTCTCAAATATAAAATCGACCTTAAACATAAGGCCCAATATAAACTGGCCTGTTGAGTTTTCTTAGGATTTTACATGCCTGGGCCGGAGAAAGAGAACTGGTAGGCTCTCTCCATCTCATGAAAAGTAAATATTTAGGACGTTTGGGCTGTTTTGTTTCCTGAAAGACATTGTTAAAAGTCTCTACGTGCAATTTTATTAGTTTCAGAAAACTTAAGATTAGGATCTTGCTATTTAATTCGTTACCTAGAAAATGAATTTAATCTCTAATTACAGGTATCTGTTGGCATTTCCTAATTGGTAATATATTGCTGCCGTTCTTTTACCAGAATGAATTCAAACTCTAATTAAAGTTACTATATTAAATTATTAGGGGAAGATATCAGATGGTATACCAGGGAAGGTAATGGTACATGTTGGATTGCAGTCTTGAGCTTTTTTGTGTGTGCAATATCCATTTCAGGCAGCAAGGCCAAAATGTATCGAACAAAAAGGAGTTAATCAAAGCAATTTCCAACCAATTTGTGCATCATATCTTCCTCAAAATATTATAACAATCAACGGACGTCATAGGAAGATTGAAGATCTTGTACCAACCTCTTCATCGTTGCCCCAGTTAAGTGTTTACAGACGTAATACAGTTTACCTTATTAAGTAAGTATGCTCTCTAAGTAAAGAGTCTCCAAATCAGCATCCAGCAACACTGAGAAGTGCGCAAACATTGCACTTTGACGCCGCACAACCACCAGCTAGCAAAGACCCTAATCTCGCCTCTGCCATCGCACTAGCTAGCTAGTCGGATCTTCTCTGCAGCCACACCGCCGACAGCGAAGACCTCAGTCACTTTCCTTTCACCTTACCCTCATGTAAATCCATTCTTCCTCTCTAACCTTATTCCTCGGATAAGTTCAACATATAGACATTTGGATTCATGGGTAGAAGAAGCAAACACATACAAAATAATTTATATGGTGAAACTAAGATATGTTATTGAAAAAAAAATGAGGCTATCATACTATTAATAGTACAGATTACCCCGTACGGATCTCTAACTTCAAAATATTAATAGCCAACTGAACCGTTCATCATGGTATTCATGTGAAAATTTACTTATAAACTAATTTTTATATTTTTAAAATATTTTTACTATTTTTTAATGTATTTTAGAATGTCACTTGATTGAGACAATATGAATTATCTAAATAAGTGACATTTTAAAATATCTTAAAAAATAGTAAAAAGTTTCTAAAAAATATAAAATTTGATTTATAAGTAAAATATCTGAAGATCGTAATGAACAATTTGGAACGACTATTAATTTTTTGAAAATAGAGATATGAGTCAATAGTACAGGACAATCCGTATTATTAATACAATAGCCCCACCAAAAAATCATATTTTATTAACAATATTTATTTTTTATTTTTTCATGTCTCAGTGAAAGAGCATTAAACAACCTGCAAATTATAGAACCTTAATTTAAAACTAGAATGACCCGTACCATTCTTTTTCTTTTCTTTTGTTTTTTTTTATTTTTTTTTTGTGGGAAGAAATCTTATGGGAATGTAACTAGGGGTGTAAACAGTGCGAGCTAGGTCGAGCTGGGCTGAGCCCAAGCTTGACTCGTTAATTTAATGAGCAAGCTAGCTCGTTAAGTATTATGGTTCCGAGCCAAACACACTACCTCAAACTAGGCTCGTTTAATCAACAAGCTAATTGAGCTGACTTGTTAAGCTCATTTAATTATTAATAATATTTTATACACTTTTGTATATCAAAATTTACATAAAAATCAACAAAATTACTAACAAACGCAAAATTATATATGTTTCTTATATGAAATTTTGATATATATCTATTTTTAATTTATGTAATATACTAAAAAAATCTACAATATAATATATACCTAACATGTATCGATAGTTTGATGAGCCAAACGAGTTTAATGAGCCGAGCTAGGCTAAGCTCAAACTCGCTCATTAACAATGCGAGCTTAACGAGCCAGCTCGTTAATAGCTCGGTCCACTATCGAGCAAGCTCATAGTGAGTCGATCACGAGCGATCTGCGAGCTACGAGTTTTATTGCCACCTCTAAATGTAATGCCAATGACAATTATTTACTGTGACAATTAATTTCAAATAAATTCATAGAAAATTTTAAAGTAAAAATTTTTCATAAACATATTTATATGCTTTTTGATACTCCAACGAAGACCATCAAAATTATATGAAAGTTACGTGAAAATCACAACTGTTAAAATTTTTTAAATTTCATTTAAGTTGACTGTCATTTGATTCCATCAAAGACCATCAAAATTATATGAAAACCACAACTATTTAAATTTAATGATTCTTGATGGAGTATCAAATAACAATCAACTTAAATGAAATTTGAGATACTATCAATTTATAAGTATATTATTTATGAACTTTTTTTTTTTCTATTTTTATAAATTATTTGAGATTGGTTGTCATTGCCGTCAAAATAAATAAATAATTGTAATGAATCACTAATTATGACTACACATGTAGAGTGAAAAAGTATAACCATGCTAATTATTTATTATATGAGGTGTTAATCTCAATTCATGTGCCATTCATTGCACGTTATTGTTATTTCTTATTTTAACTCCTCGACAACACAAAAAAAGTATCACAACAACACGATGCAATAATAACCGACAAAAACCAAATCATGTAATCCAAATCTACTGTAGTATACAAAAACGCTTGACGCAACAAACGATTTCACGAGGCCACGTGTTATGTTAGGGACCGTCCGATTAATTATCTCTACGGCTGTTATTCTTAAGCGAACTGATCCTTTCAGCGACATTTATTATTATATATTTTAAGGAAGCGCCTCCTCAAACAGACGCTCTTCTAAATTGACCCTCTCCCTCTCTTCTGAAACGACGGCTTCTCAAAATCTTGCCTCCGGTGCTTAACTTTCTTCTCTACGATGGAGAATCGATCACCGCTCTAACTCCGCCACTTCACTGAAAAGTAATCCTCATTCGATCGATCCAGCACAACTTCGAAACCCTCGATCGCCCGGATGGGATCGGCAACGGCGGACTCGACGACGGTGGACTCGACGGACGACGCGAAGCTGCACGCGCGCCTCTTCAAGCCATCCGAACCGGCGCCGGAAAACCTGGCTGTGGTGCTGGTGCATCCCTACACTGTGCTCGGGGGGTTCCAGTCTACAACTGCAACCTGTAGGCCACTTTCTATCTCTCCAAGGCCTCAATCACGCCCCTACAATTAATCTCTGTTACCTGCTCAATCAAAAGACTCTTTAGCCCCACTTCTCATCTTCTCCAATTGCTCTATTTACTCACTCAATTGTCGACTTGAATCATCTTTTCTCCAACACCCTTCGCTGCCAGGAGTCACTGTTCATAAGTTGTCAGGCGACAATCCGTCGACTCCACACATCCACCATTTAACCGACTTTTGAGGTTTCCCAAATCTTAGTAGCATTTCATTAATTTATTTTGAAACATTTGTTGATTTTCATGAATTACTTTATTATAGGTACTGCTTATAGTGGAAGAAGAAACCAAAGGAATTGGAATTATTGAAATTGGATTTTGTTTTTCTTTTGGGAGGAAAGTGTACAACTGTCTTCTGATTTTTGTTACACTGTAAGGAATTTGTTTGATATTAAGGTATCAAAAATAAAATTAATTTACATTTCTCCTCCAAGAATCACAAGTATTGGGAGAAATATGATAAACGTTTTGGTGTTATGATCATACAGTAAAGAAATCAGTTTCTTCGGTCAGTATGAAACGACAAATACCACATGGGTTGTTGGGTCTGCTTAGAGAAACGCCAGGAAGGCGAGAGAGACGGCAAGAGACGCCTCTCTTCTAAAACCCCATATCGCATTGTTCTCTTAAACTTGCTTCCCATCCATCCATGCTCCTGCTTTGACTGAGTCGACTTTCCACTGTCATGTCAGAGAAGATCTGTCCCAAATACCGACCATGGGCTACTCTCTATTCGATCTTGAGAGTTCAAGGTTACATCTTAACAAACTTTTCATTTTTCATTCCCATGTAACTTTGTGATTGTAAACAAAGCCGAATTAGTAATATTGAGTGAATTAGTTCTCATTTGTACCAAGTATAAACAATCAGACAAAGAAGCAATTCATAGGCCTCAATTTCTTCAAACTCCAATAATTCCCTTCTCTGTCATAGTTAAATTTTGCAAGGGGACACGAAAATTTGTAATCAGATGATCATCTTCGATCTTAATAGATTTGAATTGCTTAAACATGATCAGACAATTATCTTTTGTTTTTCTGTTTGCCAGATGAATTGTAAATTTTTGGAGACATGGTGATTTGATGAGATACTGTACAGCAACACTTTGGCTAGCAAGCAAGGTACATCGTAACTTTTCTATAATGTATATTTTCTATATATTGCGAATTGCGATTCTTCTGCTTGGCTGTTTTAATTTGTGATGAAAAATATATCCAATTCCATTCAAACATGTAATTAAAACTGTGTGGTGCATTTGATACTAAAAAAAAAAAAAAAAAAAAAAAAAAAAAAAAACAATATCCATGACGTGCAGGAGACTAATTAAACTGAAAACGAACAAAGAAATAAATAAATGCACAAGGGAACCCAGTCATGCAGCAGGTAACCTCGAGAACAGCTAGACATTGCAAATTAATCTGTTTGTGTAAAAGATCTATTTTACTTACCCTTTTACATTATAATGGGATAACAATAAACCAATGGTAGGAAATCAGCCCACAATCTTTGTCTAACACTTCTGATTGTGCCTTATGATACTGTCGACAAACATATTTGGAGTTAGAAATAGCCAATTGACAATTAGGAATTAGGAAGTGAGTAAACCTTAATTGACTTTTTTATCATGAATTTAGGATAAAAGAAATTTTAATTGATACATTATTTGTTTATTTTTTTTTTGTTAGGTCGTCTTTGCTTCCTACTCAGATAAATTTGCCATATCTCTCAGGCTTGGCATCTTCTTGGGTAATATAATGTAACTACTTCCTTGGCTAGGTGCATAACGATTATCTTATTTGTATTGTGTCTTTCTTTTCCAAAGGATACTTTGTGTTCCACTTGACCCACATTGGATTATAATTTTGGGACACGACAGTATATGTCTTTCTTATAAGATGCTAACATGTTTCTTCAATTCAAAATTGGCATATCATAAACAAACATTATTTCTTGTTTTTAATCCGAATGTTTGAGCTCGCATTTATATGAAAATACTGTAAGAATTTTTAATAACATAACAAGGACTATTTGATTTTATATGGCTACAATACTGATTTAAGCATGAAGAACCTGGTGGAGCTAGCTGTGATTTTGAAAGTGATAGGATTTCTCTTTTTAAAGAAAGGGAAATAATGTTGTTTCTTTTGTTTGGGGTACATGTAAAATTCTGTGAACAATTATTTGATTCATTTTATGGATAGTGCAGGTCGAGAGTTAGTTTCCTATCTTTTCCGCTTGATGCAGAAATTGAATAAGAGAAGAGGTTAAAGAGAAAGAAACTGTCCATGGTAATTTCCTGCAGACTCTTGACAAGCAAGGAATGAGCAGTGTATCTGACATGGAACATACATTTATATATTATGTAGGATTATTTATTGCAAATTAAATAAATGAAGATGTATTCAGCTTTCATGTAAGATCTCCTAAGTATACGGTATCGTATCATCTGTACAAGTACAATTTACTATTCGTGAATGTAATTATTAATGTTTGTGGATGAAATTAAGTTAGCAATAGTGTATATCTTTGTATTTCTAATATTTATAAATGTAACTGTGAGTTTCACAATTAATTTTTTTCTTTTTTGTACTAAAGCTTTTTAAAATATTTTTCTGGAATTAATGGTTAATTGCCACGTTTGGAGTTCTGTTGCGTTTAAAAAGTATCATACAAAAGTAACAAAACCCTCTAACATATTATACGTTTGAGAATTGACATAATATTTTTAAGGAATATAATAATCTAACATTGAACTCACAGTATTAAGTAGAATTATGAAAATTAATCTCCGTGCATGCCACGGGTTACTTGCTAGTTTATTACAATAACAATATCATAATAACCAAATCACGTTCTCCAAATTTAATATACAATAACAATATCACAACGCAACCATTGCAGCAACCAGTAATGCAAGTTATTGTCTCATTTGGAAATTGGATGAAGTATAGAAATATGCGAACTTCACTCTTTTAGAAATGGAAACGGGATTTCTAGAAACAAAAATTGAGAAAGGAAAAATATTATTTGGTTTTAAGAAAACAAATAACAAAAAAACCAGAATGATGCCAGACGCCTTCGTCAGCATTGCCGAACTTGTTGCCGCATCCACTGCAATCTCCTTCACTTAGTCGTCGTCTTCACCTTCACTTAGTTGTCGTCTTCACCTTCATCATTGTCATCGTCTTCGCCTTCATTGTCGTCGTCGTCGTCGCCTTCGCCGTCGTCCTCTTCCGCGTCGTCGTCGTCCTCACTGTCGTCCTCGCCATTGTCCTCCTCATCGTCGTCCTCCTCCTTGTCATTGTCCTCGTCGTCGTTCTTGCCGTCCTCCTGCTCGTCGTTGCTGTAATCCCTGCTCAACATATTGACAATCGAAAATAATACTTCATTACCATGCAATATATATACACGAGCAACAAAAATGGAGAGTAAATGAAAAAAAAAAAAAAAGAAAAAGAGAGAGAGTTAAGCAATTAAAGTAGTATATTAGACTTACAGTGGATATTTGAAACAAACAGATGGAATATGTTTGATTTTATATAGGTCCTCTGACAGAAGCCTCTTCTTTCGCTCGGATGTGTATTCGCTGACTATTAGCTCTTGAAGACTTGGCACATTTTGAAGCTCGGGAAATGGAGAGAGAGAACGACATTCATCTATTGTGAGCTTACTAAGGGTGGGCATAGCGCCCTCTTCTATCTCCCATTCATCAAAATAATGTCGGCAACTAAGAATCAGAATCTGGAGATTTGGAAATCCACCTGTTGAGCATACCATTCTTTTCCCATCGTACGCATCATCCAACTTCAGTATTGTGAGGTATGGCAGCCTCTCCAAAATAGGCATTGGATCTTCCTCAAGCATTGAATGGCCCAGCGTTAATTTGGTGAGGTATCGTGGGAATATCTCATGAGATGGGATACGAGCTCTTTGCCATGCCCCATCAATGTACAAACTTTGTATTGTTTTATAACATGGTAATTTCCTCATGCCAACAGTCTTAAATAATACATTATCACTATAATCTACACGAAGGGAGACCAAATTTTCTACTCTTGACAATAAAACTTTGAGAGCTTTCCAACTTTTTTCAGGAGATTCGAGTTTCTCTCTAAACATAATCGATAGGGTGCATAAATTGAGATTGATTTCTAATTTAGGAATATCCGTGAGAATCACCCATGTTAAAGTTTGTAGATTTTTCAGATTATCCCATTTTAGTGGGCCGGGTATCTCCTCTAGAGAGTCAAATATGACATGCCTCAGAGTGGGCACTTCCCACAATGGCCCAAATGGATTTTCCTTATCAGATGCATATCTAGACCTTGATTCATAGAAATCAAGTGTTTCTAGGTTCTTCATAGAACTGAATGATATGTTGCCCACTATTTTCTCGATGGTATAACACTTTCTAAAACCCAGATATCTCATGTGGACCAAATTTTCTAACCAATTCTTACCGACTTCGATTTCGAAGAAATCAATGTTCTCAATAACTAGCACTCTTAGTTGTGCTGCAAACCCCATATTGCTTGGTACTGTACTCCCTCCAAAACAGAGTAAAGAACGGATATTTATTGAATGAATGTTATAACCTGTTGGGGTGTGAAGTTGCTGCAATGCCACACGGTGAATCTCTTTGGTAGCATGCTTACTACTATCTTCGGGTTTTGAGAATACGGTGAAAAAGTTTTCCTCCTGGGCTTCATGAATAGCTAGGTCCCTAACAAGATCATGCATAACACAATATTGACCGTCGTCATCGTCATCCCATGGCTCTTCACTGAGTACTTGAACCAAACACCTATACATTAAAATATTAAATATGAGTTATAATAATGTCAAAGAAATATAAAAAAGAAAAAACTGTTTATTATTTATAAATAAATTAGCCATCATGAAATTTAAGTAAACTGAAATGAAATATTGGGAATTCATATAGTCAACTTTTCTATGACTCTAATAATTAATTAAGAGGAATATAGAGTAAAGGTAGCATGAGTTTAAACTTATGAGGCCATTCTGTGAGTCCACCTCCAAAAACATATCAAATTACCTCCAAATTTCGATTTATATGGATCAATTAATTATTTATATCAAAATCATATGGGATATAAAAATTTCCCAATTTTGAAAATTTTAAGTACTTGTTTGAGATTTTTTAAAAGTGACTATATAAAGAAAATAATCAATGTTTTATTTATCATTTTAAAAAATCTCAAACAAATACTTATTGTATTCTATATGATTTTTCATATAAAGAATTTATTGAGTCATATAAATTAAAATTTGAAAGTGGTTTGACATGTTTTTGGACGTGCACTCACGTAATGGCCCCACTGTCTTTAGTCTTTACTCACGTATATATACTTGTACTAATTAGTCAACTTGTCTATCGATCACTTTACTGGAATCGAATCTCCTGTTATCCTAATTTTGGATAACAGGACCCTACTATTTCAATCATGACCGTTGGATCAAAATAAATGGATCAGATTCATTCATAAAGTTCTTTCCTCACATCAAAAACCGTACTTGGTATTAATCTGAACTGTTTGTTTCGATCCAACGGCCCATATCCTTAGGGATAACAGCAGTTACGGACTCCACTTTATTATACTGGAAGGTGTCCCTCGGACGAGATAGTGCGTTGTGTTGTAATAAAATTTTGTAAAGCAATTGAAAATACACCCAAAAAGTATGTTGCTATATAAAGTAAACTTCTATTATCAAAAAATATAGTTTCTCGGTTTGTCCCTATTGATCTTAATTTCTTTCGGTTAATTTAACTTACATTACATGTTTCCAAATTCCATGTACGAATAAATTTAATCATACTTTAGTGGTTACATTTTCTGTCTGAATGCAGCAAATTTGAGATCGATCTGTGGAATTATAAAAATTTCTTGAACGACAAATTAATTAATCAGGCATATACAATTGATTTACAATTTAAACCTTCAATTTGTGCACTCACGCACAGTTGAAGTTCAAAATATCATTAAGATAGCTTAAATTCACAAAACAATATTTAATTAAAAAATATATATCTCAAATGAAGTTATATATTTCATACCTTTTTACAAGATCTTCAAGGTAATCCTCAGCTCGTTCTTCCATTGTTCCCTCACCATCTACCGAAACTAATCCTTCGGCAATCCATAATCTTATGATATGCTCTGGTGATATCTTGTGATCTTCTGGAAAGGCCGCAAAGTACAAAAAACGCTGTTTGTGCTCATAAGACAACTCTTGGTAACTCAACCGAAGGATTTGGGTGCACTTCTTTACCTCGTCATTGAGGTGCCAGTCCAATCTTTTGTAAACAGCCATCCAAGCGATGCAGGTGTCAGGTTTTGTTCTCAGCACATGGCCTAACACCACCAACGCTAATGGAAGTCTTCCACATTTTTTTATTAGGTTTTTTGCTACTTCAACAAGATCTTTTCCAGGTTGTACATCTTGTTGAGCCTTTCTAAAGAGGAGAATTAGACTTTCATCTTCAGTTAGGTATCCAAGTTTGTGAGGTTTTGTTTTTTTATCTGATATCAAAGCAACATTTAGATTTCTAGTCGTAATTATGACACGACTACCATTATTTTTATCTGGCATAACGTTTTCTAGTCGCTCCCACAGAGCAGTTGTCCACACATCGTCTAGGATAATTAAGTACCTCTTCCCACTCAAGAATTTCTTAAGGTTCTCCCAAACTTCCTCATTGGTTGGATTTATGTCTTTCATTTTAGGCTCTACTGAGTAAAGTATTTCTCGACATACCTTATTTTCATCAAACTTTTGGGATATGGACACCCACGCGCGGCAAGGAAATTCCACATTCAATTCAGCACTGCAAGTGTAAAAGATAAATAAATTTGTTAGAAAAACTATAAAAGAGTAATCATAAAAATATAATTAGCATTGAAGAAATGGTCTAGGAAAGAGCTAGAACAACGGGAAAAGTGCTGCTTTTGGAGCGAATAACCTGGGCTTCTAGATATAGAAGTTGGGTATACACTCCAAAGAGTATAAGCGTTTGTCTTCTTTCAAATGTTCCACTCGAAGGAGAAGTAGGAGCATCCAACAAGAATATTCTATGTAGTACTCCATGGTAATGTATACATGCACATGGTTCCTCTTAGCAGGGGCGGAACTAAGGGGGTGCCAAGGGGCGCCCTGACCATGAATTTATTGTTTGTTTTGACTGGACTCATCACTTTATTGTTATTGAATATTCATTGATACAAAACACAATTTTATTAGATCTTACCTTTTGTATACTTTTGAAGCTAGCGTAGTCTTGCCGAGGCCGCCAACACCCACAATAGACAACACTGCGCGCCTTGAAATGTTCTTATCAAGCAGGTGGCTGATAATTTTGACCTTGTCAACATCAAAGCCTACAACTTCTGAGTCGTCGATATCAATAGGTTTGGTTGGCCTGAAAGGGAGTTCAGCAGGTTGTTTGACCCCACTACCAAGCTCTGTGATTCCCAGTAAGGTTCTGGTGTTATAGATCCTCGTCATCTCCTCGTTTATTGCCTTGAACTCGCCACTAAGTGTGTTGAGTTTAATGGGATGTTTAAAGACACTCTTAAATCTTTTGAGAAACCCGGGCCTCTTTTGACCGTTCTTTTCAATCTCAACCAGGAATGTGTCCATTGCACTTCCTATTCTATATGCCAGTTCTCTGACTTGGCTCACCCACACCTCTGCCGATTTGCTTTTATGTTGGTTGGAATCAGCATCATGGAGAAAAGCTTGGATCATTTCGAGATTGCGCCGCATTGGTTCGATCTGATTGTGGACCTCATAAAGTTCCAGACCTTTCTTGCCTGCAACCTCAGCAAGCTTCTTCAATGCTGAGGCCAATGCCTCTGCCATTTTTTTGTTTGTTTGTTTGTGAAAGGGATCTTGCTGTTGAGTTATTGTTGGTGATTGTAACAGTGGATCTGCGTTGCTTTTTTGTGATGGTTGGTACTTAGTACTTCAGCCGGACGGGTTTATATATACACACCTTCTCGCTAAAATACCACAAAGAGGTACTGATTAGTACATATTTAATTTTGCACCAGGATATGTAAATACACTACATAACAGTGTTAATTTGAAAAGTATGTCAGATATTAAATAGAACCGTAGTGATGGGGACATGGGGTTCCCTAATTTTCCGGATTTGGGATTTAGAGTTGGCAAAATATATAATTAATCAATCACCACTAAAGATATAACTATTTATTGAGCCAACTGTATTAGCAAGATCTAAGATAACAGTTTGACTTGGTCTTGCATTTTGATGTCAAGAGAACGGAAGCAGCCTCATGTGCTGGGGTATGACTATCTGGGTCTTACTTACACTACTGTAGCCCATCAGTTTGCAAATCTAGCAAGGCGAACTGGAAGAAGCTTGTGGGCCGGAGTGCCGTCGCACCAGAACCTCATGTGCTGGGGTATGGCACTAGATCCAGCTGGTATCGGTTGAAAACAACTCTTTCCGGCAGTGTAGACGGCGGTCATACAAGTTGAAATGACCAGATCGGTGTGAACAATGGTGAGAGTTGGAAGGATTTAGGCATTTTAAAGGGAGCTGAAGGAGAAAGAAACGTTTGGCCTCTCTGTGAAGGGAAAGGAGGACTGGAGGGTTGGATGTCTTTATGCTTGGATAAGAATCTGCTACTTTTCTTCGGTTAAAAGTAGGCTCTGCTTTTCCGATCTGAAGGTCGGGATCGTTTATAGCACCAATCTCAAAGCACTTTGTTAACTTCGATATTTTCTGTGCGGATCGCAATAAGCTTCGATGTTTTCTCAACTGTCGGATGAAGGAAAAGTAGACCATGCTTTTCTTAAAGAAAAGCAGGTGATGCCGATTCGTCTTTGGGACCAAAGTTCTTTTTATAATATATGCTCCGGTATAGTGCGCACGAATAGTTTAATGCTTGCACTGAACTTTTTTGTCTGTGTTGTTGTTCTTATCGTTTTGAATAAAAATCACTCGCCTACGGCTACGGGCCTTTTGGATAAAAAGTAAAAAAAGAACTGAAGCAGCCTATCTTATTTCATGGAATGGAATTGTGTTATTAATATTCTTTTAGGGATGGAACGACGACCAATGTTTACAACAACCACGATAACAAATTTTTAAATAAATCTTTACTAATAATAAAAGCATATTGGAAAAAATGATATGAAAGGGCTATCCTCACATCTGAGCTGTTGATAATTTTCTTCGATAGATCAGAACCATTGATGCATGTTAATGCCCGTTGACATTCTCGGCCCAATAAAATTAAAGGCCCATATAAATTATCTCAATTTAAGGTCCATTACATATTATCTTAAAAGTTTATTATAAGAAACAATAATTTCAGCCCAAAGCAAGGCGTGGGCTTTTCACTAGTGATGTCATGCATTTATATATATATTTTATCAGACTTGCACTAGTATTTTGGCCTAAAATTCCTAAGTTTAATTGCATTTAAGTAGTAAGATGTCTAGATTCCAGTTACTTCTTTACTTTTGTCCAAATTTCAGGTCAATCGGGCTTTTGGAGCCAATTTGACGCGATTCGGAGCCATAGACAACAAGTCGAAACAGGAATGAACTTCCTGCGGTTCGCAGGACCCTCCTGCGGTCAGCAGGATCCCTCCCGCGTCCAGCAGACGGAGGTTACAGCACGTTCGACCTTCCGCTCGGCGCTGAAAACTTCCTGTGGAGCAGAAAAACCGCCATTTCCTTCTTCCTGCGGTTCGCAGGCCCGTGCCTGCGGTCCGCAGGGAGGTTACTGTACTACAGTTTTCTATTTTCTGGCGCTCTGCCTATATAAGGCGGTCATTGGGACGGTTCCAGACATCTTTTTCACTCATCTTCTCACGCCCTTTCATTGCATATTCACAACCAGAGGCAGAGGAAAGAGGAGAGAAGGCCGTTCATCATTCTTCGAAGCGGATTTGAGAGAATTCTCGCGCGGGAGTGAAGATCGTGTCGCCTCGAATCCTTCTTCGGTTCTTTTGCATCATGATTTCTTTCAGTTCTTTGTTTTCTTTGTTTTCTTGTGTCATGAGTGAGTAGATCTATCTGTTCTTAGGGTTTGAATGATGACGATTGTGTTGATGGATTAGTTGTTTGTGTGGATTAACGTTGTTTTCATAATCGCTTGAGATTTTCATTATTATGTGCTTGCAATTTGTTTGTTCATTTGGTAAACCTATAGGTTATGGCCAGACCTAGTTGGTTAATGTAGTATCTTTTGACCAGATCTGATTGTCTGCACAACTTGGGTTGAATTGTATCCGAAAGTACCCGAAAGGCGAAACTGCGTTTCGACTAACCTCGAAACGGACCCTAGAATTAACAAGTGACATGAACGTAGTTTAGAACTCATTCTACGAGTTTCGAATTGATGTAGAATTGTTAGGAGTACCAAAGGTGAAAACCAAGGACTTGTACCAACTCTGAATTGCTTAGGAACTGACGACGTTAGTCAGAACACCAAACCAGAATTGAAAACTGCTCTCTGTCAACATCCTGCGGTCCGCAGGAGACATCCTGCGGTCCGCAGGAGACATCCTGCGGCCCGCACTTAGTTACAGAAAGTGCAAGACAGGAGTTACGATATTGCCTGCTGCTTACAAGAGACATCTGCGGCTAGCAGACGATGTCATAACCCCTAACCAACTACCTGCGGTCCGCAAGAGACATCCTGCGGAACGCAGGCAACTGATCCTGAGACCAATCTGATTCTGCCAACCCTGAGAACGTTTTTAATTAATTGTCTTTAAGTTATTTACTTGTTTTAGTACTGTTTCCTTGTGTTTGTAACCAGCCTTGTTAAAACCCCCAACAATTGATCCTTTAATCCAAACTCTCTTAGAATTTAGAAGTAGGTTTAAGTAAAATCTGGTGTTAATCCTGTCCCTGAGGATTCGACCCTCAAGTACTACACGAGATCGTACGCTTGCGATCGAGTGCATACTTTAGGTTTAAAAGCCTATACCCGTTCGCGCGGTCAAGCTTTTTGGCGCCGTTGCCGGGGACGGCGATATTAACCCTAGATTTTGCTTTTCTTTAGTTCTAAGTTCTAACTTCTCTTCTTCTTTTCTCTCTTTTTCTGTTTCAGGTGAACGACGCTGGACGGATTCCCTCCTCCTGTTGGCGACTACTTTTTGAGGAGCGGACCCCGGAGTCCGATATTCCGATCTCCGCGAGCAGGGATCAGCGCCGTCCTCGCTGATTCAGACCCGTCGTCTAACATGGCAGACGACGCGGAGCGCGAGCAGCTCCGGATTCGGGCCGAGGAGCTCGAAGAAGCTCGGCAACTGCTGCAAGAGGAAGTCCGACAGCTGAGGCAGCAGGTCGCAGAGCACGCCCTCGAGCCGCGGACCTTCAAAGAGTTCCACAGCCCACGGGTTGCTGACGCACAAGGGCCCATCATACTTCCAGATGTGCCCGGAGGTCCTCCGACTCTCGGAACCGGAGCCGTGAGCTTGATCCAGCAGAACTGCTTCCACGGCTTGGAGAACGAAAACCCGCACGATCACTTGGATAACTTCCTCGGGTGTTGCCGGGCCGTGAAGAACGCAGACGCGAATCCCGACTACGTTCGCCTTGCCTTGTTCCATTTCTCTCTCCGGGACAAGGCCAAATTCTGGTTCAACTCTCTCCCGAAGGGCTCAATTGGTTCCTGGGCCGAACTTTCATCGCAGTTCCTCGAGAAATTCTTCCCAATTAGGAGAACAGCCAAGGTTCGGTCCCAGATTGCCACATTCAAGCAGGCACATGACGAGTCGCTGGGGGATGCATGGGATCGGTTTAACCACCTCTGCTTGTCTTGCCCCCACCACAACTTCTCCAACATGATGCTAGCAGATGCCTTCTATGATGGACTGACTCAGCAGAATCGCGTCATGGTTGATGCATGTGCAGGTGGGTCCATCGTTGACCTAGAGGCGCAAGACATCCTGGACATCTTTGACAAGCTCGCTAAGCAGCAGCAGTGGTCGAGCCGCGAGTCCAGCAGGGGCACGAAAGGGCGCTACGAAGTCGATCAGCTCGCCCTCGTCCAGGCCAAGCTAGAGGCACTGCAGCTGCGGATGGACAAGCAGCTGGACCAGCAGAAGGCAACCTCGAAGGCTGTGCAGGCTCAGCCCTGCATGCTCTGCGGTGAGGACTCTCATGTCTATGAGAGTTGTCCGCTACGGCAGCCCGAGGAGGAGGAGGAGCAGGTCAACTCTCTCAACAATGCTCCATTCGCGCAGGGGTATGCCAACCCAGCAGATCGGCAAAGCTGGAGAGACCGTCCCAACTTCAGGACCAACAACTACAACCCTTCTCAGCGATTCCAGAATCAGGGGCAAGCAGGTGGGAACCGCAACTTCTTCAGCAACTCCCATTTTCAGAACCAGAACAGACCTGCCCAGCAGAATGCCTTCCGCCCGCCGTATGTACCTCCGCATCAAGAGCTCAAGCCTGCCGTTGTGAACAACTTCATGACTGAGCAGAACAAGATGAACCAGATGATATTCGAGCAGATGCAAGCCCTCAACGAGAAGTTTGCCAAGATTGCAGGAGGAGACGTAGGCGCGCCATCGAGTTCGGGCACCAAGTTGCCGAGCCAGCCGACGAACCCGAATGGCGAGGTGAAGGCGATCCACACTCTGAGGAGTGGGACACAGTATTCTGGCCCTCCCATGCCAGAGGACGAGGATCCGGCGGTGATCAAACCCGCGAGTGCCAAATCAGACCCGCCGGCAGCAGACAACACATCAGGCGCCACATCCTGCGGTCCGCAAGATCGGTCTTGCGGTCCGCAGGACGCTACGCCGGGCACCCAATCAGACCAGGCAGCTTCCCAGCCGCCTCTCTGCGTTCCGCACGACATGGCTCGCGGTCCGCAGGACGCGGTGGCAGACGGACAGACTGCGCCAATATCCGAACCCGTCGCACAGTCCAAGCCGAACAGCGACAAGGGGAAGGCGCCAGCAGAGCAACAGGTCTACCGACCGCGGGTACCATTCCCGCAAAGGCTCGCCAACCACCGGTTAGACGAGCAGTTCTCCAAATTCATGGACGTCCTCAAGCAGCTGACGGTCTCTATCCCATTCACCGACGCGCTGACTCAGATGCCGACTTACGCAAAATTCTTGAAGGACATTCTGTCCAACAAGCGGGGCTTAAAGGACTGTAAGAGCGTGCAACTGAATCTTGAATGCAGCGCGGTAGTGAGTCGGGAGCTTCCTCCGAAACTTGGAGATCCCGGGAAGTTCACCATCCCATGCAAGATCGGCAAGGCAGACATTAAGAAGGCGCTGTGCGACTTGGGAGCCAGCGTAAGCCTCATGCCACACGCCGTCTTCCAGAGAATTGGGGTTGGTGAGTTGAAGCCCACGCGCATGACCCTGCAGCTAGCAGACACCTCCGTCCGCTTGCCGCTGGGTATTGTTGAGGATGTGCCGGTTCAAGTCGGCAAGTTTTTCGTGCCCGGAGACTTCGTTGTTATGGATATGAAGGAGGACAAGGATGTGCCAATCATCCTAGGCCGACCGTTTCTCCGAACAGCTCGGACAGTCTTCGACACGTATGAGGGCACTCTCACGATGAACGTCGGGGGCGAGAAGGTGCAGTTTCAAGTGGCCAAAGCCATGCAGTACCCCGACTTCTATGAGGATGATGTCCTAAAAGATATAGGCTTTTAAATTTGTTACTCGAAGCAGAACACTCGATCGCAAGCGTACGATCTCGTGTAGTACAATCGAGGTCGAACCACAAGGACGGGAATTAATTCTAAACCAGACTTCAATCGCAATTCAAATCCTAAATAAAGTGGGGTTTTTTGAAAGGTTGGTTTAAACAGTAGCAGATGCAAACAGTAAACAACAAGTAAATACTGGAAAACAACTAATTAAAAAGGCGTCCTCAGGGTTTTCTGAATCTGTTTGGTCTCTGGATTAACTTCTTGCGGCCCGCAGGAAGGTTTCTTGCGGGTCGCAGGGGTTGGTTAGAGATTCCAAAACTACCTGTTACCCACAGAATAACTCCTGTGAATTACGAACAGTTTTGTAATCTCTGTCTTACACTTTCTGCAGATCCTTGCGGGCCGCAGGATGTCTCTTGCGGTCCGCAGGAAATCTGACAGAGAGCAGTTCTGGTTCTGGTTCAATGTTTGACTGACGTTATCAATTCTGAATCAAACCAGCAACAGTACAAGTCCTCAACTTTCGTATTTTGGTTCTTCTAACAATACCGGTTCAACAGAAATTCGTGGATCTATTTCTAAATCTACGTTCAAGTTACTTTTATATCTAGGATTCGGTTCCACTTTCGTAAGAACCGCAATTTTACCGTTCGGTTACTCTTGGACAACAAGTTATCAATCCAAACAGTGTAAATAACAATTCTTGCAAATATGATACTCTATTGACCAACTAAACCTTGTGCCTAATCTACAGGTTTACCATACAACAAGCATGATATTCTATTAACCAACTAGATTTTGCTCGCAATCTACAGGTCTATCACATCAACAAGTCAAGTCAAACACACTTAATCATGAAAATCACAAGTAACATGAAAACAACGTAAGTCTCACAATAAGAAGTCAATCCATTAACACAAACTTCATCATCTACCCTAAGAACTAAAAGACTACTCGCTCATGGCGAGGGAAAACAAAGAAAGCAAAACAAAGAAGAAGTTCATGATACTAAAGAACCGAAGAAGAACTAGCGTGGCTTCAATCTTCAGCGTCTCCAAGAAGTCCTCTCGAAATCTCCTCGAAAGATGGTGAAGATCGACTCCCAAAACACGCTCTCCTCTGGTCCCTGGCGGCTAGGGTGAAAGAGACAGAAAGTAAGATGCCAAAACCGTCCAAAAGGATGGTTTAAATAGCCAAAAAGGCGGCAGAAACAGAAGCAGCGCTGCCGCAGGTCTTGCGGCCCGCAGGAAGTGAGTTCCAGTGCAGACTTGCTCTCCAAGGCTTCAAATCGCGTCCAAGTGGCTCCAAAAGCCCAATTTACCTGAAACATGGACAGAATTGAACAAGTAACTGGAATCTAAGAATTCTAACACTAAAATGCAGTTAAACTCGGGATTTTAGGTCGAAAACAAGGTACAAGTCTGGTAAAATGCATATATGAATGCGGTGCATCAAATCTCCCCAAACTCAAAGTCTTGCTTGTCCTCAAGCAAAACCTAGAACCTAAGGAACAAACCGTACCTAGACCTAAATCCCTGAGTGACCTAAATGCAAAGAAAAACTTTGGGAAGATGCTAAACCGAGAACACATGGGCAAGTTTGAATTTTGAATTGTAAATAAGTGCGCATGACAATTTCACAAAACTCGTGTTAGGGCACAGAAAATCAAGACGAGCGACTCTTGTTCCATGAAACGCAACCTGAATTGCAAGTAGGACCATCATACTTTTTCGGACCCTAGGTCTTTCAATCGAACTACAAAGTCGGTATCTTGGTTATGTTGACCCCACAGTGAGTAACTTTCTCAACCAATCAAATCCATAGACCATGGAATGCTTATTAGAAAGAAAGACTATTTATTTGGTTTTTTTTTTTTTTTTTTTTTTTTTTTAGAGAGAGTGAAGCCCGAATCAGACGGATAGGAAAAATAAAAGTGCATACGTCCTATCTGATCGCGACTCCAAACCCCCTTTTAGAAAATCTGGACATTCAAGGATCAGCCAGTCGGATGAAAGAAAATAAAGGGTGCACTCGTCCTGCCTGACCGCATCCTTGAAATGCCCGTTGGTTTTGGTTTTTTAAGACATTTCAGGCTATGACTTTCCACATTTCCCAAACCATACTCACATGGGTACCACAACCGAGAAATTACTCTTCGTCCTCAATCAGATTTTCGGTTTGCTACTTTTTCCAATTAGTGCCTACTTTACTCATGGAACTAGTCACTACAGAACAAAATTCTCTTCCCTAACACAAGTCTCAAAAAGTTATCAAGCACAATTTTTCACAATTCATTCGTCAAAAGTGCACATGTGCCCTTGAATTTAACATTTCCCCAAAATCTTCCTCAAAATGCGAGCATGAAAAATGAAAAAGAAAGAGAAAAGAAAAAGAAAAAGAAATATCTTAAAACTCAGGTTTGTATTTCCCCCCCTCCCCAAGCTAAACAAAGCACTGTCCTCAGTGCAACAAATAAGAGATATGACGATAAAGCGGAAAGAGGAAAGATACAACCTGAGCGAATCACGGTGCAGTGTCGTCGTCGCCGGCTCTAGCGGGACCTCTGCTGGTACCCTCCCCAAACTGGCCTGCTTGCAGGGCAGCAATGACATCGTGCATCTGATCCTGCCGCTGGCGGAATCGTCGCTGCTCCAGCATGATGCGATCCTGCCGCTCATAAATCTCTGAGATCCGAGTGCTGTCGCGAGCGCGGCCCGTCTGTAGGTCCTCGAGACGCCGAGACTGTCCAGTCTGGACCAACTGCATGTGGCGAAGCAATGTCAGGGTGTCAGAATGCATCGCATGCACCTCCTGCACTCGGGTGCACATCTGCGTCCACTGATCAAGCATATATTGTGGAAACTGCGGGTACGAAGATGATCCAGCGGGCTGTCCGGCTCCTCCTGCCGATGTGTCACCACCTCCTGCTGATGTGTCTCCATGTCCCGCTGGCCAGCTATCCCATCCGGTGGATCCTGCTGACTGCCCTGCTGCTCCTGCTGACCAGTCACCGGCTCCTGCTGACCAGCCATCCCAGCCTGCTGACCCTGCGGCTGCAGGCTCATCTGCTGCGTCCTCCATATGGATGTCGTCTGTCGGTGCATCGGGACTGTGCTGGTGTGGCTGTGCTGGTGGATCCTGCAAACGCCATGTATACTCCAGGTCGAAATCGATCGGCGGGTACTGCAAGGGCAGAGTAAACTCACCATCGCGAGAAGTCCACCTCCAGGTAGCGGGCTCAGCCGCGGTCTCCTCAGCATAGTAAATCCAGCCCCACGTTCGAAACTGCTCCCGATCAAGAGTCTTTACCGTGGTGCACTTGTGGTGGTAACTAACCTCGCCACCGGTCATGGTGATATCTACCCCGAGATGAGAAGCGATACGGGTAACATAGGACCCCATGGCTACAACACCCGTCGACTTCTTTGCGCTAATGATGGAAAGCCAGTACCGGACCATGGTCAGAATCAGATGGGGTCGCTGCAAATGGGTATCCGGTCGGAGCATGGTAGCGAGGAGCTGGAGCTCCTCGTGGCGAGGTCGGAGCGAGGACTCTCCGCGGGCACAAAGCGAGGAAGCAAGAGCTCGGCATATGAAGCGGAGGGCGGGATGTGTGATGGCATTGACCCGGGGGTCCGGGCCTGTCAGAGGAAGCTCCTGGCCACTGATACGGTACCAGAATGCGGCACGGAGACGGGACTGAGAGACGGGGTGCTCATCATCAACCTGATCCGCCGGGATGTATCCCAAGTAGTCAGTCTGGTGAGGTCTAAGATGAAACAGATGGGCAAGGTCGGCCAGGGTCATGCGGTAAGTAATGCCCCGGAGGCGAAAAGAGATGGAGTATGACTCGTCAGGGTGCTCCTCGAGGTCTAGCGAAGCTAGAAAATCCAATGTCGGCTCGAGATAGGCGGGGTACTGAGACGGAATCTCCCAAAAGGCACGGGAGAATCCCACCCGCTCAGTGAGACGAGTGAAATCGTCAAGAATACCGATCTCCTCAAGAAACTCAAAATCGACAATAGATGTAGAGATAACAGTTTTACCGTCGAGGAGCTCGCGTTTACGTGCAATCCGCAGGTCCTCCGCGGATGGTGCCGGGCCTGCTGATCGACGAGATGCCTCTGGTTTCCTGACAGCTCGTTTTGTGGGCGACATGGAGAAGTTTCTGGCAGAGAGAGGTTCTGCCGGCGCAGGGGTCAATCCTTGCGGGCGCAAGGGGCTATTCTTGCGGGCGCGAGGGTTAGCAGAATCTAAGTCACAGGAGTTGTGACGTGGCGCGAGTCCAAGTCCGGTTTGAAATTCCACCAACTGTCAGATTTAAATTGGAATAGCGCGGGAAGTCCAAACCTGGAGGTTTTGTCCTGTTTTTGATCAGATCTGCGCAGTGGGACTTGGTTTGGTGCGAGAAGAGGTTTCGGCGGTGTTCAGTCGGCGTGTAGCAAGGCCGACGGTCGGCAGGCTCGGCTGCTGGCGCGGCGGGCGTTCTGGCAAGCCCGACGTCTGGCGCGGCGGAGGGCTGGCAGGCCCGGCTTCTGGCGCGGCGGAGTTCTGGCAGGCCTGGTTGCGGGCGCGGCGGAGGGCTGGCCGACACGGCTGCTGGCGCGGCGGCTGCTCCGGCGCGGGAGAGGAAGGGGGGGCTCGACGGAGGAGGGTTCCGGCGAGGTTCTGGCGCGGGGGGTCGGTTGGCTGCACCGGCAGAGATGGCGCCCGCGCGGTGGTGCGCTGGCAGGCCGGTGGGTGGTGCGCTGGCAGGCTGGCAGGCTCGCTGGTGGTCCGGCGTGGTCGGCTGGAAGAGTGGCGGTAGGGAGAGGAAAAGGAGGAGGGAAAAGAAAAGGAAGAAGAAAGAAGAAGAAGAAGGAAAGGGAAGAAAAGGAGAAAGAAGGAAGGAAAGAAAGAAAGGGAAGAAAAGAGAGGAAAGAAAAGAAAAGAAAAGAAGGAAAGAAATAAAAGAAAAATAAAACCGGCCCCACTTACCTTAATTCCAAACCACCAGTTTACATCGGAGTCCGTGCCAAACCGGAAACTCTTGCGGGCGCAAGGCATAATTCTTGCGGACGCAAGATTCTTTCTGAAGATTATTTCGCCTTAGATTTGAACCCCGATTACTGCCGTTTCATCGTGAAATGCTCTGCGACGCTGCACATACACAACTAAGAACACCTTATGCAATATGAGAAATAAAAAAAAAATAATAAAAAAAAATGCAAAACAATGTGAAATAACTAAAATAAGGAAAAAGGAAAAGAGAAGAAAAGAAAACCAAAAGTCTTGGGTTGCCTCCCAAGGAGCGCTTGTTTTAGGTCCCGAGCTTGACCATAATGCATCTACGTATCTGCTGGTGGGGGGTCGGACAGGTGCAGGGAGAGGCGTTCCTCCTTCTGCTGATCAGCTACGTACACCTTGAGGCGTTGACCGTTCACCTTGAATGCTACGCCATCCTTGCCAGCAATGTCTACTGCGCCGAATGGGTAAACCTTCTTGATGATAAAAGGTCCCGACCATCTGGATTTGAGCTTACCCGGAAAGAGTCTCAAGCGCGAGTTAAAGAGAAGAACGAGGTCCCCTTCCTTGAAGTCGCGACGAGTGATGCGGTTGTCATGCACTCTTTTAGTGCGCTCTTTGTACATCCGGGCATTATCATAGGCATGAAGCCTTGCTTCCTCCAACTCATGCAAGTCAAGGATGCGCTTCTCGCCTGCTGCTTGCAGGTCCATGTTGATGGTGCGCGTGGCCCAAAACGCTTTATGCTCGATCTCGACCGGCAAATGGCAAGGTTTGCCATAAACCAGCTTGAATGGGCTCATACCGATCGGGGTCTTGAAAGCCGTGCGGTACGCCCAAAGTGCGTCGTTGAGCTTGAAAGCCCAGTCTTTTCGTGATCTCGCCACGGTTTTCTCAAGAATGATTTTTATTTCCCGGTTAGAGACTTCTACTTGCCCGTTAGTCTGAGGATGGTAGGAGGTGGAGACCTTGTGAGTCACCCCGTGTCTGCTCAAAAGCTGCTCAAACTGACGGTTGATGAAGTGCTTGCCGCCGTCACTGATCACGGCACGAGGCACTCCAAAACGAGGGAAGATCACATCATTGAAGAGGCGCTTAACTGAATTCGCATCCGCCTTTGCACAAGCGAGCGCCTCCACCCATTTAGACACATAGTCCACTGCCACGAGAATGTACTCAAATCCCTTTGAGGAAGGGAATGGCCCCATGAAGTCGATGCCCCATACGTCAAAAATCTCGACCTCCAAGATGGGCTGCTGTGGCATCTCGCTACGCCTTGAGATGTTGCCCGTCCGCTGACACTGGTCGCATGATTGCACAAGGGCATGTGCGTCCTTGAAGATCGTTGGCCAAAAGAAACCTGCTTGCAAAACCTTGGCAGCAGTTTTAGATGAGGAGGCATGGCCTCCATAAGCAGAAGAATGACAATGAGAGAGTATAGAGTGTACCTCCTCCTGCGGCACGCATCGACGATAGATACCATCAATACCTACCTTGAAGAGAAAAGGCTCCTCCCAAAGGTAAAACTTGACGTCAGCCCTGAACTTCTTCCTCTGCTGAGAGGTCATCTCAGCAGGCAAGAGGCCTGCTACGAGGAAGTTGGCGAAGTCTGCGTACCATGGAAACTGCTGAGTGCCTCCTGCGTCCCGCAAGAAACGGCCCTGCGTCCCGCAGGATTTCGGCAGATTGTTGATTTGCTCGGATATGGGCTGTGGTTGGGTTCCCAGGACGTAGAGCTGTTCCCCTGGAATTGAGTCGTCAATCGGAATGTTGCTCTGCTCCTCCCCTTTCCAATGCAAGCGGGACAAGTGATCTGCGACTGAGTTTTCCGATCCTTTCTTGTCCCGAATCTCAATGTCAAATTCCTGCAGAAGAAGAATCCAACGAATAAGACGTGGTTTCGCATCCTTTTTGGAAAGAAGATACCTGAGTGCTGCATGGTCGGTGTAGACGATTATCTGAGAGCCGACCAGGTAAGAGCGAAACTTCTCCAGCGCAAACACCACGGCTAGCAGCTCTTTCTCAGTTGTGGTGTAATTAACCTGCGCGGAGTCGAGGACCTTGCTGGCGTAGCAGATGGCTACGGGTTTGTTGTCCTTGCGTTGCCCCAAAACCGCGCCTACGGCATAGTCACTGGCGTCGCACATGATCTCAAAAGATTGAGACCAGTCGGGAGGCTGTAGGATCGGGGCGGAGACGAGGGCTTCCTTTAACCTGAGAAAAGACTGAACACACTCGTCAGTAAAAACAAAATCAGAGTCCTTTACCAGCAGGTTGGTCAGGGGTTTGGTGATCTGAGCGAAGTCCTTGATGAATCGACGGTAGAATCCGCAGTGTCCGAGAAAGCTGCGCGCGTCTTTGACTGTGGTGGGCGTGCACATCTGTTCGATCACTTCAATCTTTGCTTTGTCCACCTCGATGCCCTTGCTCGTGACTCTGTGACCGAGCACAATGCCCTCTTGCACCATGAAATGGCACTTCTCCCAATTGAGGACCAGATTGGTTTCCTCGCACCTCTGTAGGATCTTACACAAATTTGCCAAACAGTCATCGAAAGAAGTTCCAACAACAGAAAAATCATCCATAAAAATCTCGACTTCTTTCTCAATGTAAGGAGAGAAAATGGTCATCATCGCCCTCTGGAATGTAGCAGGCGCATTGCACAAACCGAACGGCATTCTTCGGTAGGCGAAGGTACCATAAGGACAAGTGAATGTCGTCTTTTCCATATCCTGAGGGAGGATGGGTACCTGAAAGAAGCCTGAGTATCCGTCAAGGTAGCAGAAGTGGGAATGTTTGGCGAGGCGCTCCAACATCTGGTCCACGAAAGGCAGCGGAAAGTGATCCTTGCGGGTCGCAGCATTCAGCTTGCGGTAATCAATGCACATCCTCCATCCAGTGGTGGGCCGCATCTGGACTTTCTCGCCTTTGTCGTTGATGACAACGGTGTGCCCTCCTTTTTTTGGGACCACGTGCACTGGGCTCACCCACTTGCTATCTGAAATAGGAAAAATGATGTTAGCATCAAGTAATTTAAGAATCTCCTTTTTCACTACCTCTTGAAGCACGGGGTTAAGCCTCCTTTGATGCTGTACGGAAGGTTTGTGGTCTTCCTCGAGATGTATCTGATGGGCACATATGGCAGGACTGAGTCCCTTGATGTCTTTAATCGAATACCCTAAGGCACCCCTGTGAATGCGCAACTTTTCCAAAAGCTTCGAAGTTTCATCAAAACTCAATTGAGCGCCAACAATAACTGGAAAAGTTTTGTCGGAGTCAAGAAACTCATACCTGAGGCTGTCGGGCAATGGTTTCAGGTCTACCTTACTTGGCGCGTCTAATGGCGGTGACTTGTCGATTTTCGCCTCTGGTCCGTCTTCCTGCGGGCCGCAAGAGTGGTCTTGCGGGCCGCAAGAACTGTCACCTGCAGACTGGGAGAGCGAGAGAACTGGTTTGACCCTGGTGAGTAGCGGTTCCTCATTATCTGTGGGATCGCGGGGCATGCCCTGCAGGCTGCAGGCAGAACCCCCAAGCGGACCTTCATCCTCCTCAGACACCTCATTAAAAGAACCTAATTCAGTTTGCAAGGAGGAAAGAAAGTCGAGATGATACCCGAGTGCGATCTGATGCTCTTCCAGCTGATCCTCCTGCGCCTCCCAAACGAGCTCATCAATGATATCCAACCGGTTGCAGTCCTCTGAAAAGTCGGGATATTTCATTGCTTGTGCAACCTGGAATTGTACCTTCTCGCCGCCAATGTTCATGGTGAGGGTACCCTCGTACGTATCGAAAACAGTCCTGGCTGTCCGCAGAAAAGGTCGACCAAGGATGATCGGTACATCCTTATCCTCCTCCATATCCATCACTACAAAATCACCAGGCACAAAGAACTTGCCTACCTGTACCGGCACATCCTCGACAATCCCCAGCGGTAAGCGAGTGGAGGCGTCTGCTAGCTGCAGGGTCATGCGGGTGGGTCTGAGCTCACCTACCCCGATCCTCTGAAAAACAGTGTGAGGCATGAGGCTCACACTAGCGCCCAAGTCGCATAACGCCCTTCTGATGGTTGCCTTCCCGATGGTGCAAGGGATGGTGAACTTTCCCGGATCTCCAAGCTTGGGTGGAAGATCCCGACTCACCACCGCGCTGCATTCATGATTGAGTTGCACGCTCCTACAGTCCTTTAAGCTCCGCTTGTTGGACAAGATGTCCTTCAAGAATTTTGCGTAAGACGGCATTTGTGCGAGCGCATCGGTGAAGGGGATGGAGATAGTCAGCTGCTTGAGGACCTCCATAAATTTAGAGAATTGCTCATCTAAGCGGTTCTTAGCGAGCCTTTGTGGGAATGGAACCTGCGGTTGGTACGGCGGCGGGGCCGTTGTCGCTTTACCCTTGTCCTTCGCTGGCAAGACAGACTCGGCAGGCATAGAGTTCTGATTTGCTTGCCCCTCAGTGACCACCTTCTGCAATCCTTGAGAGATTGGCAGAGGGTCTGTTTGCGCCTGCTGAAGAATTGGCTGGCTACTGGGTAAATCCTGCGGGCCGCAAGAGGTGTCCTGCGGGCCGCAGAAATCGGCGACAGGATGGGTTTTCGCTGGTTCTGGCTGGGATTCGGCGGCTGCTGGTTTTGTAACAGCCTGGTCTTCCTCTTCCGGCATGGGCGGATCAGCGTACTGCGTGCCACTCCTAAGTGTGTGAATGGCCTTCACTTCGCCATTAGGGTTCACTGGCTGACTTGGCAGTGAGGCTGCGGTCCCAGGACTCGACGTTGCACCTACACCTCCTCCCGACATCCTTGCTAGTTTCTCATTAAGAGCCTGCATCTGCTCGAATATCATCTGGTTCATCTTACCCTGCTCTTGCATGAAGTTGTCGACCACGGCGGGCACAGCAGGTTCGGCAGGTTTGGGCAATTGGTGGGGAGGCACATACGGTTGACGATAGGTGTTGTTTGGCTGAGCGTTTCTGTTCTGGTTTTGGAAGTGAGCATTGCTGTAGAAGTTTCGGTTTCCACTTCCTTGGCCTTGGCTTTGGAATTTCTGAGGAGGGTTGTAATTGTTGGTACCGAAACTGGGACGGTCTGGTTTCTCTCTCCAGCTTTGGCGGTCTGCTGGGTCATTGGAGTATGATCGCGAGAACGGAGGTCTGGGGAAAAAGGAGGGCTCGTTGTTGAGAGAGTGCACGTGCTCTTCCTCCCCCTCAGGTTGACGCAGCGGGCAGTGGTCATAATCATGAGAGTCCTCCCCGCAAAGCGTGCAAGGTTCAACCTGTACCGCCTTGGCAGATGCCTTCTGCTGGTCTGTCTGCTTGTCCATCCGAAGCTGCAGGGCTTCTAGCTTAGCTTGTATGAGGGCAAGTTGATCCACCTCGTACCGCCCTTTCGATCCTCTGCCGGACTCCCTGCTGGACTCCCGGTTGGACCACTGCTGCTGGTGGGCGGCCTTCTCAATAAGCTCCAGGATTGCACGCGGTCGCAAATCTGCTATCGATCCACCTGCACTATAATCAACTAAAGCGCGACTCTGCGCAGTCAGTCCCTCATAAATAGCATCAACAAGCATCCAATCAGAGAAATTATGGTGAGGGCAGGATAGACATAACCGGTTAAACCTATCCCATGCCTCGCTTAGAGACTCATCATACCCTTGTTTAAATGAGGAGATTTCAGCGCGAACTTTGGCAGTTCTCCTAACAGGGTAAAATTTATGTAAAAATTGAGCAGACATTTCGGCCCAGGTACCAATTGAGCCTTTAGGGAGAGAGTTGAACCAGAATTTCGCTTTGTCCTGAAGAGAGAAAGGGAACAAGGCTAGCTTGACGTAGTCTGGCATCGTAGCGAGGTGCTTAACGGTCCGGCAGGCTTGGTAGAAGCTGTTCAGATGGTCATGAGGATTCTCGGACTCCAGCCCGTGGAAGCAGTTCTGCTGGACGAGTGTAACTGCACCCGAACCGAAGTTGGGAGGGTCTCCTTGCAACTCCGGCAGAACGATGGGACCTTCTGAGTCGTCGACTCTGGGACTGTGGTAATCCCGGAGTGTCTGCGGCTCTGCTTGTCTTCGCTGCCGCTCGGCTTCTGCCTCTCGCCGGAGTTGGCGGACTTCCTCTTCAAGCTCTCGCCGAGCTGCTTCAGCAGCTTGCCTCTGCATTTCTGCTTCTGCGGCTTGCAGCCTGAGCTGCTCCCGCTCCAAGACGTTGTCACCCATGTCAGATGACGATGTGGTTTCTGAGTCAGATGAGTTTGGGCTGACCCTCGCTGGCAGCGGATGGAATTTCGGGCTCCTGCGTCCGCTTCTGAGAAAGTAGTCACCGAACGGGGGGTATTGTGCCAGTGCCTGTCACCTGAAACAGAAAAAAAATAAAAAAGAAAAATCAGAATTCGAAAAGAAAATAAAGTAAGGTTTAGAACTAATGTCGCCGTCCCCGGCAACGGCGCCAAAAAGCTTGATGTCCTAAAAGATATAGGCTTTTAAATTTGTTACTCGAAGCAGAACACTCGATCGCAAGCGTACGATCTCGTGTAGTACAATCGAGGTCGAACCACAAGGACGGGAATTAATTCTAAACCAGACTTCAATCGCAATTCAAATCCTAAATAAAGTGGGGGTTTTTGAAAGGTTGGTTTAAACAGTAGCAGATGCAAACAGTAAACAACAAGTAAATACTGGAAAACAACTAATTAAAAAGGCGTCCTCAGGGTTTTCTGAATCTGTTTGGTCTCTGGATTAACTTCTTGCGGCCCGCAGGAAGGTTTCTTGCGGGTCGCAGGGGTTGGTTAGAGATTCCAAAACTACCTGTTACCCACAGAATAACTCCTGTGAATTACGAACAGTTTTGTAATCTCTGTCTTACACTTTCTGCAGATCCTTGCGGGCCGCAGGATGTCTCTTGCGGTCCGCAGGAAATCTGACAGAGAGCAGTTCTGGTTCTGGTTCAATGTTTGACTGACGTTATCAATTCTGAATCAAACCAGCAACAGTACAAGTCCTCAACTTTCGTATTTTGGTTCTTCTAACAATACCGGTTCAACAGAAATTCGTGGATCTATTTCTAAATCTACGTTCAAGTTACTTTTATATCTAGGATTCGGTTCCACTTTCGTAAGAACCGCAATTTTACCGTTCGGTTACTCTTGGACAACAAGTTATCAATCCAAACAGTGTAAATAACAATTCTTGCAAATATGATACTCTATTGACCAACTAAACCTTGTGCCTAATCTACAGGTTTACCATACAACAAGCATGATATTCTATTAACCAACTAGATTTTGCTCGCAATCTACAGGTCTATCACATCAACAAGTCAAGTCAAACACACTTAATCATGAAAATCACAAGTAACATGAAAACAACGTAAGTCTCACAATAAGAAGTCAATCCATTAACACAAATTTCATCATCTACCCTAAGAACTAAAAGACTACTCGCTCATGGCGAGGGAAAACAAAGAAAGCAAAACAAAGAAGAAGTTCATGATACTAAAGAACCGAAGAAGAACTAGCGTGGCTTCAATCTTCAGCGTCTCCAAGAAGTCCTCTCGAAATCTCCTCGAAAGATGGTGAAGATCGACTCCCAAAACACGCTCTCCTCTGGTCCCTGGCGGCTAGGGTGAAAGAGACAGAAAGTAAGATGCCAAAACCGTCCAAAAGGATGGTTTAAATAGCCAAAAAGGCGGCAGAAACAGAAGCAGCGCTGCCGCGGGTCTTGCGGCCCGCAAGAAGTCGGTCTTGCGGCCCGCAGGAAGTGAGTTCCAGTGCAGACTTGCTCTCCAAGGCTTCAAATCGCGTCCAAGTGGCTCCAAAAGCCCAATTTACCTGAAACATGGACAGAATTGAACAAGTAACTGGAATCTAAGAATTCTAACACTAAAATGCAGTTAAACTCGGGATTTTAGGTCGAAAACAAGGTACAAGTCTGGTAAAATGCATATATGAATGCGGTGCATCAGAGGACTGCAACCGGGTGGATGTGATCGATCTGTTGGTTCAGGAAGTTCAAGAAGACCTGCTGGAGCAGACGCCCGATCTGACCAGCGATGAAGATGTATCAGATACCATTCTCTGCGGGCCGCAAGACATCTCTTGCGGAGCCGCACTCAGCAATGAAGACAACGGGTACCCAGACGGCCCCCTGCTCCAGCCAGTATTTTCAGCATCCTGCGGTCCGCTGGACGACTCCTGCGGTCCGCAGGAGGAAGCATCCGAGGGCAGAACTGACAAGGCACCACCGCTCGACGCTCCGAGCAAGGTAGACCTGAAACCACTGCCCGACAACCTCAGGTATGAGTTCCTGGATTCTGAGAAGACTTCTCCTGTCATAGTTGGCGCTCAATTGAGCTTTGATGAGACTTCCAAACTTTTGGAGAAGTTGCGCATTCACAAGGGTGCCCTCGGGTACTCAATCAAGGACATCAAGGGACTCAACCCGTCCATCTGTGCTCACCGGATCCACCTCGAGGAGGACCACAAGCCTTCCGTGCAACACCAGCGGAGGCTCAACCCAGTCCTGCAAGAGGTAGTGAAAAAGGAGATCCTTAAACTGCTTGATGCTAACATCATTTATCCGATTCCAGACAGCAAGTGGGTGAGCCCGGTGCATGTGGTTCCGAAAAAGGGTGGCTACACTGTCGTTGAGAACGACAAGGGCGAGAAGGTCCAGATGCGCCCCACGACCGGGTGGCGGATGTGCATAGACTACCGCAAGCTGAATGCGGCCACGCGCAAGGACCACTTCCCGCTGCCATTCATGGACCAGATGTTGGAGCGCCTCGCCAAACACTCTCACTTCTGCTACCTTGACGGGTACTCCGGCTTCTTTCAGGTACCCATCCTCCCCCAGGACATGGAGAAGACGACATTCACATGTCCCTACGGTACCTTCGCCTACCGGCGGATGCCGTTCGGCTTGTGCAATGCGCCAGCTACATTCCAGCGGGCGATGATGGCCATTTTCTCTCCTTACATTGAGAAAGAGGTCGAGATTTTCATGGATGACTTTTCTGTGGTTGGCACTTCATTTGATGAGTGCTTAGCGAACTTGTGCAAGATCTTGCAGAGGTGCGAGGAGACCAACTTGGTCCTCAACTGGGAGAAGTGCCATTTCATGGTACAGGAGGGCATTGTGCTTGGTCACCGCGTCACAAGCAGGGGCATCGAGGTTGACAAGGCGAAGATCGAGGTGATCGAGCAGATGTGCACGCCTACCACCGTCAAGGACGTGCGCAGTTTCCTCGGTCACTGTGGTTTCTACCGCAGATTCATCAAGGACTTCGCCCAGATCACCAAGCCGCTGACCAACCTGCTCGTAAAAGACTCTGATTTCAATTTTACTGATGAGTGTGTTCAGTCTTTTAACAGGTTGAAGGAGGCCCTCATCTCAGCACCGATCCTGCAGCCCCCCGACTGGTCTCAGACTTTCGAGATCATGTGCGATGCCAGCGACTATGCCGTGGGGGCGGTTCTCGGACAGCGGAAGGACAAGAAACCCGTAGCCATCTGCTATGCAAGCAAGGTCCTTGACTCCGCGCAGATCAACTATACCACGACAGAGAAAGAGCTGCTAGCCGTGGTGTACGCGTTGGAGAAGTTCCGCTCTTACCTGGTCGGCTCTCAGATCATTATCTACACCGACCATGCAGCGATCCGGTATCTGCTCAACAAGAAAGATGCCAAGCCCCGTCTCCTCCGCTGGATTCTGCTCCTGCAAGAGTTTGATGTCGAGATCCGAGACAAGAAAGGATCCGAGAACTCTGTAGCAGACCATTTGTCCCGCCTGCATTGGAAGGGAGAGGAGCGGAACATCATTCCGATCGATGATTCGATCTCGGGGGAGCAGCTCTATTCCCTTGGCTCACGCTCGTACAGCTGCCCCCAGCCCACGCAGAACAGCATCCTGGTAGCATCCTGCGGCCCGCAGGGACATCCCTTGCGGTCCGCAGGAGGCTCATCCGAGCTGCCATGGTACGCAGACTTCGTCAACTTTCTTGCCGCGGGTGGGATTCACTCGCGCGTTTTGGGAGATACCCTCGAAGCATCCTGCATACATCGAGCCGACGCTCGAATTCCTCGCATCATTGGCCCTTCAGGATCTCTCAGACGGGACTCAAGGTATATCTTTTCGCTTAAAGGGTCACACTTACAGGAAGAGTCTCGTTTCACTTGCGGAGTGGTTCCACTTCGACCCTCATCAGACAGACTATCTCGGTTACGTACCGGAGGATAGGGTCGACTCAGATGCTTCTCAGGCTGATCTCCGCGCTTCATTTTGGTTCCGTATCACCGGACAGCGTCTTCCGCGGACCGGCCCTCAGGACCCACGGGTTACTTCGATCATCCATCCGGTCCTCCGTTTCATTGGCCGTGTCCTAGCGCTCTCGATCTTTTCACGTGGGGAATCGTCACTTAGGCCCAGACATGACGAGTTCCAGCTCATGGCAACCATGCTCCGCCGAGATGACCAGTTGCAGCGGCCCCATCTGATGCTGCTTATGGTTAGATACTGGCTCTCGATCCTCACCACGGGCAAGCCTACTGGGATCGTCAACATAGGCTCCTATGTCACATTCATCGCTTCCAAGTTGGAGGTGGATCTACGTGGTGAGCCCGGAGGTGTTCTCAGTGGTACGGCATGTCATCCGGGCAAGCTCCTCGACAAGGATGCCTTCACGTCTTGGTCATGGCTTTCCACTCAAGCAGCCCAGCGTGGCCGGCCTACAAGTTACAAATGGAAGACAGAGCTCGGCGACTTCAGGCTCCCGCTCCAGTATCCGCCGATCGACTTCACACGAGGTTCTACGTGGCGTTTGGAGGAGCCGCTAGCAGCCCCGCCACAGCAGCAATCCGCACAGCAAGCAGATGATGTTCGCTTGCAGGACGTCGACACAGAGTTGCCAGCAGGTGCAGGAGCTGCTACAGCAAGAAGGAGGGCTGCTACAGCAGGTGCAGGAGCTGCTTCAGCAGGAGATGCCACGCCTACTCAGCAGGTACCGTTTCAAATTCAAGAGCACCAGTGGAAGCAGCTTTGCAGCCAGGTCCAGGAGATTCACGCCATGCAGGCCGACACACAAGCGATCGTCCGCCAGCTGAAGATCGGGCAGACTCGAGACCGTGGCCGCATTTCTGAGATATATGAGCTGCTTTCTGCCATTCGAGCTGCTCAGTCCGGCGGACACCCCGTTGGCGCTCCAGACGACACCGACGCACCATGAGTCCCTCAGGTTGTATCTTTTTTCTCTCTCATTCATTTTTACATATATGGGTCAATGCACTGAGGACAGTGCATAGATTAGCTTGGGGAGGGAGGACAGTACGTCTGAGTTTTAGGTTTTCTTTTTCATTTTCATGTCTGCATTTTTGAAAAATTTTGTGAAATTGTTAAACTCAAGAGCATATGGGAATTTTTGAAGTTTGCATTGTGGAAAATTGCGCATGATAACTTTATGAGATTTGTGTTAAGGTCGGAGAATCTTGTTCTGTAGTGATTAGTCCCATGAATAAAGTATGATCAAATTGGAAAAAGTAGCAAACCGAAAATCTGATTGAGGACGAAGGGTAATTTTCCGGTTTGTGGTATCCACGTGAACATGGTCTGATGAAGTGAAAGTTTTAGCCTAGATTGTCTTAAAAATAAAAATGACACTTCAAGGTCGCAGTCAGGTAGGACGAGTGTACCCCTTTTATTTTGTCATCCGACTGACTTGGGCTTTGGGTGTCTGATTTAAAAAAAAAAAAAAAAAAACAGAAAAACAGAAAAACAGAAAAAGAAAAAAAAATAGACTAAATAATAAATTAAATTTTCTTTTGATAAGGCAATTCAAGGTTAATGGAAATAGAAAGGTTGAGAAGGTTGTTCACTGTGGGGTTAACACAATCGGGATACCAACTTTGTAGTTCAATTGAAAGATCTAGGGTCCGAAAAAGTACAATGGTCATACTTGCAATTTAGGTTGCGTTTCATGCAACAAGAGTCGCTCGTCTCGATTTTCTGTGCCTTAGCCCATGTTTTGTGGAATTATTATGCGTAATTATTTACAATGCGAAATTCAAACTTGCTCATAAATTCTTGGTTTGGCATTTTCACAAAGTTATTCTTTGCATTTAGGACGACTTGGGAATTTAGGATTACGTCTAGGTATGGTCTGCTTCTTAGGTTCTAGGTTTTGCTTGAGGACAAGCAAGGTTCTGAGCTTGGGGGGATTTGATGTCATGCATTTATATATATATTTTACCAGACTTGCACTAGTATTTTGGCCTAAAATTCCTAAGTTTAATTGCATTTAAGTAGTAAGATGTCTAGATTCCAGTTACTTCTTTACTTTTGTCCAAATTTCAGGTCAATCGGGCTTTTGGAGCCAATTGGACGCGATTCGGAGCCATAGACAACAAGTCGAAACAGGAATGAACTTCCTGCGGTCCGCAGGACCCTCCTGCGGTCAGCAGGATCCCTCCCGCGTCCAGCAGACGGAGGTTACAGCACGTTCGACCTTCCGCTCGGCGCTGAAAACTTCCTGTGGAGCAGAAAAACCGCCATTTCCTTCTTCCTGCGGTTCGCAGGCCCGTGCCTGCGGTCCGCAGGGAGGTTACTGTACTACAGTTTTCTATTTTCTGGCGCTCTGCCTATATAAGGCGGTCATTGGGACGGTTCCAGACATCTTTTTCACTCATCTTCTCACGCCCTTTCATTGCATATTCACAACCAGAGGCAGAGGAAAGAGGAGAGAAGGCCGTTCATCATTCTTCGAAGCGGATTTGAGAGAATTCTCGCGCGGGAGTGAAGATCGTGTCGCCTCGAATCCTTCTTCGGTTCTTTTGCATCATGATTTCTTTCAGTTCTTTGTTTTCTTTGTTTTCTTGTGTCATGAGTGAGTAGATCTATCTGTTCTTAGGGTTTGAATGATGACGATTGTGTTGATGGATTAGTTGTTTGTGTGGATTAACGTTGTTTTCATAATCGCTTGAGATTTTCATTATTATGTGCTTGCAATTTGTTTGTTCATTTGGTAAACCTATAGGTTATGGCCAGACCTAGTTGGTTAATGTAGTATCTTTTGACCAGATCTGATTGTCTGCACAACTTGGGTTGAATTGTATCCGAAAGTACCCGAAAGGCGAAACTGCGTTTCAACTAACCTCGAAACGGACCCTAGAATTAACAAGTGACATGAACGTAGTTTAGAACTCATTCTACGAGTTTCGAATTGATGTAGAATTGTTAGGAGTACCAAAGGTGAAAACCAAGGACTTGTACCAACTCTGAATTGCTTAGGAACTGACGACGTTAGTCAGAACACCAAACCAGAATTGAAAACTGCTCTCTGTCAACATCCTGCGGTCCGCAGGAGACATCCTGCGGCCCGCACTTAGTTACAGAAAGTGCAAGACAGGAGTTACGATATTGCCTGCTGCTTACAAGAGACATTTGCGGCTAGCAGACGATGTCATAACCCCTAACCAACTACCTGCGGTCCGCAAGAGACATCCTGCGGAACGCAGGCAACTGATCCTGAGACCAATCTGATTCTGCCAACCCTGAGAACGCTTTTAATTAATTGTCTTTAAGTTATTTACTTGTTTTAGTACTGTTTCCTTGTGTTTGTAACCAGCCTTGTTAAAACCCCCAACAATTGATCCTTTAATCCAAACTCTCTTAGAATTTAGAAGTAGGTTTAAGTAAAATCTGGTGTTAATCCTGTCCCTGAGGATTCGACCCTCAAGTACTACACGAGATCGTACGCTTGCGATCGAGTGCATACTTTAGGTTTAAAAGCCTATACCCGTTCGCGCGGTCAACTAGTATAAATAAAATCTTTAAAATAAAATCTTTTATAGAAACATATTGTGAAACTCAAAAATTGATTGTGTTTCAAATTCAACTAATTTTAGTATCATATGATATTTCATCGATCATCAAAATTTCTTAATATTTACCACGATTTAAAAAATTATGAGTTTTAATATAGTATCAAATGACACTCTAATTAGTTGAAATTTGAAACACAATCAATTGATAAGCTTTCATAATATATTTGTACAAATTTTCTATTTTAAAATATTTATTTTATATTTATTTCATGAGAATCTGTTGTGACGGTTGTCACACAGATTGGTTGTCAACTTATCCCATCCATATTAATTCTTTTGCCCCAGAAGTTTGCGTCATCAGTTAGGAAGTGAAGTTTGGAAATTGTCTGATGGCATATAGACCAAATATTCGACCTAAGCCATTCTAAACTGTAGAATTTGTACATAGTCGAGGCCTCGCGTTGCTTCGGCTCACATTTTATAATCCATTTTGTTATCAAATATTGAATAATCGATGATTTTAAAATATTTAATTAAGTCCACATATTAAAATCAATACAAAATAAAGTTGATTCAGCTTTGTTTCTATCAAATTTAATTTTGTTGTATATGTTAGCTTATCAAATTTATGATAAAAAAAAGAAATATAGTAGCATTAAAATAAGAGGAAAGATCCATTGACAAAGCCTATATCGACAATATTGATAATAGCAATTTAAGAAAGTTTGAATAAATTTATAAAAAATGTTAAAAATGAAAAAAAATTATGAATGTATTATTTTCATTATAGATTGATAGTGTATCAAGTTTCAATCAATTTGGACATTGTTTGACGACTATCAAAATTTTATATATTTTTTAATGATAGAATTCAACGGATCTTAGAAGATATAACAAATGCCACTTAAATTGAATATAACCTGACACATAATTAATATATAATTAAAAATTTGCTCCTTAAAAATTTTTTTATTTTTGAGAATTTTAAATGATTATCTTTAAGTTTTAGAAATTGTCATTGTCTTTTTTTTTTTTTTTTTTGATGTAGCAAGCAAATCGGCTACTATCGGTTTTTCATTAAATCAAATAAAAGAGAACAAGGTTTGCAAGAATTTACAAGAATGGGGCATGATCAGAATATACACTACCTAAACTACCTAAACTATACATTATTTACAACTCGTTTAACTATTGTACTGCTCCTCACTAGCCTATTTGTAACGCCCCTTGCCGTCCCAATATAGTCACCCACCGTCATGAAAGCTGTAGAGCCTCCGTTATTAGCAGGTGAATAGGCTTGTCTTCATTTTCTTCAATTGTCAGAGTCATACAAATTTACAATGAATAATACCTTCATATATAGGTTTTTACTTATAAAAAATAATAAAGAAAAATTAGACACATAGTAAGCGGTCGTAACATTTTTGAGATCGTAGTAACGGACGAATTGTGTACTCACTCCACTAATTTTTTTTTCTAGAAACTTTTGTTAGACTGTGTATACAACTCAATATGATGATGTTTTCAACAAAATTAGTTTAGTTTTGATTTTGAGTTACTGTTCATTTCATTTTAGTTTATTATGTTTATAAAACTTCAAATGGATTTTCTATATTTTTAAATTTCTTTTTCATTTTTTAGAAATAAAAATTAATCAAGTTTCCTAATTTAATATATTGTTAAAATGATTTTTTAATTTTTTAGAAATACAAAATTGAGAAGTTAAAAAAAGGATGCGGCTGAGTTATCAGCCGTATAAAACAAATAGGATTTTTTTTATATATTTATTTTAAATAGATAGATTCTCTGACAAACAGAAAACGACGAAATCCACAGTACGATTATTCCGTGCTACCATCCGTATAACAAACGAAGAAACAACTAATTTTGGACTTCCTCACGCAAAACGCTCACAGAAAATCCCCAAAAGTAGTTTTTGATGTCCATCTCGTGCACGAAACATCGGACCGAGTCACAGAGATAGACAATCTATACCCGGCCCATAGTTTTACAGCAAGGTGTGCTATACAAATGATCTGATAAAATCCGAAAATCGAGAGTTAATATTCGTGCAAATTCAGAAAAATCGAAAACTTGAGCAGCGAAATAAAGTTCAGGGAAATTTACTTTTGCAAGTAAATACACCACATAACAGTGTCAATTTGTAAAGTATGGTCAATATTAATAGAACCAAAGTGGTGGAGGTTCCCTAATTTTTCGGATCTGAACACTCGACAATACATTGTATGAACATCCTAACTAGAGCGAACAGTCATTCACCAAAATGAAGAATTTTGGACGGCCCACACAGAATATTCAATGCGTAAGTATGAACACCAAATAGTTTGACTATGAATACCTTATGGTGGGAGGTATGAACACCCTCAACAAATAGGTATGAACACCAGGTTTGTGCAGACCGTTATTTACCAATAACGTTATGATATGACAAATTTAGATATTAAGTAGTGAAACTCGACTTTTAGAGTCAAAATATACATGTAATTAGCGGGGATGATCACTACTAGAAAATTGAGCAGCCGCAAGGGTAGCCCAAAGGAGTGTCATGGCCTCATGGGTACTAATTACCCATACAGCCAAAACTGGGCATAGGACAAAAAGTAAGACAACAACGGCTATTTGATGCTATATGTACCGATGCATAAATTGGAATAACTTTATGCTATTATTGGAGAATATTTTAATGGCTCGGAGATAGAAAAGGACATAATACCGATGGTGCAAAGGAAAATATATGCTTGCTGAGAATTCCTTATTAAAAGTCGGATTGAGACGGATAAAGTATGCATTGTGAGATATGGATTGGTACAACCATGAAAAGCAGTCACAGCACATGTATTTAGTTTTAATTTCCCTTAATCCCATCACATTGCAAAGACCTTTGACATATAAAGCACAAATAAACAAAAATAGAACTTGGCAAGTTATGTAGACGAGAAAATTTAAGAAAAAAGTTGCAAGTGAAATGAGTGAGTGACCATGAGTGCAACAGATATATAGTTTGTTATATGTACTGCTTTACATCTTTTTTTTTTTCTGAGAAAAAGATGAGGATGCTCTCAAATTTTCATTAATAATGGGATTTGGTGATCTGATAAGTTTACAAAAGAAAAGATAACAAATAAAATAGAAATGAAGTTCTGAATAGATACATTCAACTAGAAACTAAATAAAAGAGAGATTGTTGCAGCTGAGTACAAGCTGCTAGTATTGTTCCAAAAATACCCCTCAATCTTCCTGAAGCAACGGCCATGTTGAAGAGTCCGTATCCTCTGAAATGGTCAGAGAATGGAGTAGTGAGAAGTGGTAAGCTAGCAACACAAATATGATTTTTCGGGCATTTCAGAGGATACGGACTCTTATGATTTTTCTGACCGTTTCATCCAACATACTTTTCACTTGCATCTGCTGGAAGTCCACGCATTTTTTGTCCTATAGCAGAAATGCTTTAAGTTTAGGTTCCTCTTCCTTCTCCTGTAAATCAATTTAAACCATTGATTAAGCGATATTTATAAAAAACGATGTAAGTATTAGAATTAAGCACCATACATCACAATCGTTATTCCATCCTTTTGAATCTATTCTCTAATTAATTGGTACTTAATAGGCCAAAATCTATGTTTGTTGTAAAGGCAATCAACAAGCTAATGGTTAACTCTGAGCATGCTCAAATCAGTTAGAAATTGATACAAATAAGTAACAGAATGTTGATTAGACATTAGTAGCTACTGTTCAATTTATTTACTCTTGAAATACGGCCCGAAGCCAACTTAGGTTAGGTCTCACTTATCAAATTTGGCACAGTTTGAAACTTACTGATCATCTATCAGACTAAGATTTCGAAATTTCAACAGAATGTTTCTAAATTTCCTCATCTCTCGCATTAATCACATTTATCACATTTTTTGTCATTGGTTGTCACATACCTTGGATTATATTCTTCCATCTTATCACTAAGTCAGTTTGCGAAGTCAAAATCAGCACTTCTTCAAGTCAACAGTCAGTATTGATTTTCACATCCTGAATCTTTGAGTTGGACTATAAGCTGATAGCTTTTATATGATTTCAGCCAAGCCATAGGCCTTGAAGATTTGTTGAAGTTTTCTCCAGATGTTCCATTACCTGAAGCTTGATTGAAGAAAAGATAATTAGCAAAAATAGAGAAGATCTGATTTATAAGTTGCTTTCATACACGAGCATTTGGTTAAACCTTACAATAACATTAACATAGAAAGATACTGGCACAAAAAAGCTAGCAGAAATCAAGCCCAGCATCACTTAATGTTTTCTGTATCTGCCTAGAAAGTTAATCCAATGCAAAATTGATTTTCTATGTCATTTTAATGTCCACCAATTAAATTAGACCCTCAATCATTCAATCTCCACAGTCAGAAAAAGATAGGCCAAACAATTAAGCCCCGGTTTGGAATTTCATCAAACAAATCGATTTCGACAGATTTGAGTTCACTAATCTCTGGATAAACCAAAACAATTGGGTTAGTATTGATTAGTAGCTATTCTATTATTTCTAGTAATAGTTGGGTTAGCTATTCGGGTTAGTGACTATTTTCACTAATCCGCTCATCCATCCAAACACACCATAATATATAGAGTACCCTAATCTATACTATATTAAAAAGCAAGTAAGTATTGGGCGTCTCCATTTTTTTCCTCCTCCTTCAAATTTCTTTAATTCCCATTCTACACCATAATTCACGGTACAGATCAAAATACATTGATTTCAAAGGTGTTGATATTCTCCAATTAAACAACTTCCTCTCCATTTTGGTTTTTACAAAAATGGAAATATATCAATCTTGGTATGAAAGACATCAATGTTGATTAGAAATTACATTAATGGGGAATTAATGTTTTATATTCTAACATTCAATTAATTTAGTGTAAAGATGAAATTTAAATGGTAAATAATTAGCTTAAAATCAAAAGCACGTTATATATTATACGGTATGAAATCAGAATTTAAAACGCCCACACAACGTGTGAGTTTCTTGCTAGTATATAAAATACATGGTATAAAATAAGTAGTATATATTAAAGTCATTAATTTGAATAGTTTACTCAATTAATTTGAATGCTAGTATTGTGGGTATCACTTTTTGGTATATCCATATAACTTTCTTGTACATATATACTTTTGCAATCGGACATGAGATAAAAGAATTGTGTGACAAATTTTGACATATCAACCGAAGATTACGCCTCATGGAATTATGCTGAGCCACATCACCTGATATATATCTGAGCCACATCTTTTCCTTAGTTGCAATCTCAACAGTCCAATCCGGACTCTGATCCTTCCATTGATATGTTAAAACTCTCCACCACTATTTCCTCATCGATTCTCTCTTCCTCCAAAACATTCACCGGTATAGACATATCAATACTGCTGGTTCTTGACGTCTCAATTAGCAATGGTTCCCTTCTACCTCAGCATAATTTCAAGTTAACATTCTGATTGAAATTATTAGGAATATGGATTGTACTAAAAAGCACAGTATTCTCAGTGTCCATTTGAATTTTTGTATCAGATAGTGAGTGGTGCTGTACCAGAACCCTTGTCAGTATGCTTATCAATTGGCCTATCAGAAGAAGATGCTTGTGCATTTTCCAATACTTCCCCTGATGCCTCTCCTTGTGCATCATTCTAAGAGGTTTTCTGTTGTTTACTACCAGTTGAAAGCCACATCTGATTAAGCCTTTTCTTCCCTTTCGGAGGAGGTATCATTGGCCCAAAAGAGGACAGAACCTTATAGAAATGTTTTCTAGTTTCTACTATTTAAAAGGTGATATATAATCCAATGATGGCTAGGAACATGATCTATATGAGCTGTTTCAATCAAGACTCTAAAAGATGAACCTTGTTGATCTAGGGAAGGTATCCACATCACTCAAATCAGCAAAATATATGGATTTATTGTTATACCTCTCTTGGAAGATGAAGACCAAACGGGAAATCAGCGATTGTAAGCTAACCTCTGATCAGTTCAATACCAGGCTATCTCACTGCCTTGACACTTGAGAAACTCCTTTTGAAGAATTTTTTCCACCATAGTTTTTGAGAAAGACCGGCAATCTTGATGTAGATTCAAGGCCTAGGCCTGTTTGATCATCAAGAAAATGTAAGAATTTTAGAAATTACCAGAAACATGTTTCAATTATGTCAGTTTTCATGTACTTTTTTCTATCGCGGATGTTTGATATAGTAGAAATTTGGATTCCAAAATTATTTTTCTTGTATTTGATTAGCTAGAAATGAGGAGAGATAGAATAGAAGGGATGAGTTTTTGGAAGTGGTAGAGAAATTATGAAGAAAAATTTTATTTTCTAGTGAAAACCGAGTGGAAAACAAAGTGAAGGAAAAAGGGGGAGACAACCTCCAGACAAGAATCATCTATCCCAAAAAATTTTACCATTAAACAACAACGTCAAATTAAGATCCTAAAAAAATTGTTATTTTCCGTCCTTTCCCATTATTTTTCAGCATATCAAACATGCTCTCAGCAAACTTTGCTTTGAGGAAGAGTAGGAATTGTAGATTTGAGAGTGAAGGTATTGTGAAGACGGGAATCTTGGATCTTGGGACTTTTCAAGACACTGTGTTTGTCGTAGGAGGCTCAACATGATTTCTTGATTTTCCGATTGATCATCAAGCAACGGCCCCTCACCAGTTATTACTTTTTCCTTGGATTCATGTGTTATGAATTCCCATTATTTGCATGACAAGACAATTTGTGGAATTTACTTTCGAACTATTTGTATGACCAATTGACCAGACATTAGAAATTCTTTTGCGCATAGAATCCTGTATTTTGCTGCTGCACTGAAATTCTTAGAAAGGATTTGATCCGCACGGCATTACGGTCTTCCCACTTCCAAGTCGGGAACAGATTTCTCAAATGTAAAATCGACCTTAAATATTAGGCCCAATATATTGTATAAAGTTATTCTACTAAAATATTATTCCTTGTACGTTGAACTGTTATATTTGATTTGTAAATATCCAACTTTTTTTTGGGTTAAATTTAGTACTTCCTTAATATAAGGGCAATTAGAGCTCCTTATATAAAAAGAGTGGAACTATGGTACTATTGGCTCATATCTTTGTTTTTTTTTTTTTTTTTTTTTTTGAAGAAGCAAGCAAATAGCCGGTTATTGGCTCATATCTCTAATTTTAAAATACTAATAGTCGATCCAAACTATTTATTATGATCTTCATATGCAATTTACCTCTAAACCAAATTTTATATTTTTTAGAATCTTTTTACTGTTTTTTAAGATATTTTGAAATGTTACTTGCTTAAAACATTTTAGGCAGGTTCTTGACCCAAATTAGAACCCACCCATTAGTGTACTGGAGAAGTTCAGCCCAAGTCCCGCCCACACCAATCATGTGATTACCTAGTCGACTCAAACCATCTCATGTTCATATTTAGCGAGTGTGGATCCACCGCCGCGCTGCTATTTTTGCAGCCACCAAATATAGAAAGTTTTACTATTTCTTATTGTGTGACCTTTCGTGTGTCAGATTTTAACTCGACCAGACGGGTTCCAACAAGACTAATGGCTTCCTGCCTCCACGTCTATCTATGGCCTGGCCTGATACTTTTGTTTAAATCTTTTCACAGTTATTACCACTTATCCTTTAAGTTCTTAACTTATACCTATGGAATATTATAACTTTTAATTGTACATGAACTCTTCTTAAGTTTTTATAAATACTTTTTAAAGTTATATAAACACCTTTTACTTGTACACAAACATTTCGTAGACCTTTATAAATATTATTCAACGTTTGAATATAGAACTGCAAAATTTTAATATAGTTCAATGTTTTGGCATACAGCATCCTAATTTTGGGTAAACAAATGAATAGAATAACAACCTTAGTACAGTATTTCCGTCCTTACTACCTAGAATATATAGAAATTTAGAAAGCCATTAATACCTTGCTCTGATACTAGGTTGAGAGAGGATCACTCCAAACTTTAAAACTTTGGTTATCAAGAACACGAGTTTTTAGAAGTGGAAAGCTGAAATTTTATTTCACTCAGTGATTTAATACAAGGGAGAAGAGTAAGACTTCAGATGATTTCTGCGTGTCTTGCTACTTCTAAAACACACTCTTATATAGGCAACTAAGGCTGGTATCTCAATAATGCATCGGGTGCTCATTGGGTCCCATCGTCATGCAATTAGTTGGATATCCACAAACCTTTGTCTGCCACTAAAAGGAATCAACCACCAGGTTGATTAGAAAAGATAAAATTCGTACAATAATGCACCGAAAGGTGCCAAACCACTACTAAAGTAGGCCAAAACATGTAGGCCGAAAATTAAGGAAAACCACACAGCTGGGCAAAAGTAAAGGTGCCTTGCATTATTTAGTTCAATAATGCAAACTACTCCTCAATAATAGAGGATGACTCACAGAAAGAAACAATAAAAGTAAAGACAAACAAAAGCCAGCGGTTATCTATCCTCTCTGGCTGAATTATTGAAGCATACATAGTGAGACAGCTGGTATTCCACTATCATCTGTCTCTAATAATTTGGATTTATGGGTCCACCACTTTCCAAGGCCCTCTAGATGAACCAGATGCGACCTGCTTTCGCAATTGGCTCTATTATTGCCTCTGCCTACATCACCTTTTCCAACTGATTACGCAAAATTGGCTCAGCATCACCAGCCATTGAGTCATGGTCTCGGTAAGGGAAAGCCAATTTATACTCTGCCTTTAACATGAACCTTAAGTTACTGATTTCTTTGAAGGCTCGCATGAGCTGCTTTTTCTTGAGCCGCTCCCTTTCTTTTCCATTCCACATGAAATCGTCCCAGCTCTGGGTTTTTCATACTTGTAGAGCAACTTTGTCCATTCCAGGAATGTGTTTCCACGGAGAACATACTCATCATCACTTGATTCAGTTGCTGGATCTGTGGACTGTTGTTCTGCAGCTGTGAACTGTTGCTCTTTATTTGTTCCTGCAGTGCTTCCTCCCATAGCACTAGATTCTCCTGTTGCTCTTGCGTCAGACATCCTGAAATGCACAAATTAGTTAGTCGTGAAAGAGAATCTGCTAGGACATTAAGTTTCCTATCTATGTGCTCAAAATTAATTTGGACTCCTGTCCCTGTGATAAAATCACAAAAATTTATCCATCTAACCCTTGATGGTTTGTTTTGAGCTAATTTATTATAGAAACTTATGATTGCTTGGCAATCAGTCCTTAGCGTAATTTCCTCTCTATCTAGGTAATAGATTTTTAGTGCCTTGAGAGTTTCCATGCATGCAAAAATTTCTGCATCAATGGTTGATTTGATAACCGGGAATTTCCCACTTGCATAGGCACAGATCTTTTCAGAACTTCTAGGATCATTTTTAAAGGGTTTCCACTTGCATATACCACCCCATGCTTCCATACATCCATCCGTCTCCAAGATGATGTACGATCCCTGAGATGCAATCTCCAAATTTGGCAAATTTTGCACCTTTTCTTTGATTTTTCTGATTAATTCATAATCAGAGGGTTTGAGTCTCTTGTCTCCATGTGGGCTGGTTTTCCAATAGAGGGGGCCTAGCAGTGTGCCCAGATTAGGGATGTAAGATCGCGCATAGTTGAGTATGCCTAACCAGGAGCGAAGCGCTGATTTTCCTTCAGTTTTTCCTCACTGAATGAGATGATCTTTTTAATGATGTGAGGCTGGAGTTTGATCTTGCGATTGCCAATAATTGCACCAAGAAATTCAATTTCTTTGACTGCAATTTTCATTTTGGATGGACTAAGGACAAGTCCATTGGCCTCACAGATTTGAAGCATCACCTCCAAGTGCCTAGCATGTTGCTCTTCAGTTTCAGAGAATACCAGGATATCATCAATGCAAACAGCAATGAAATCACTGGTGCCAGCAAAGCAGTTATCCATTTTTCTTTGGAACACTGCTGGAGCATTTTTCAATCCGAACGGCATCACTAGCCATTCATACAACCCGTTTGGGACAACAAAAGCTGTCCACTCTATGGACTGTGGGTCCATAGCCACCTGGTAGGATCCACTCTTCAAGTCGAATTTTGAGTAGATTTTCGAGTTGCCCACCTTCATGAGTATGGTATTGATACCGGGTAAAGAGTACTGGTCTTTATGAGTGTTGTCATTAGGGTACGGTAATTAAAGACTATTCTTTCTTTTCCTTTCACCTCTTTTCTAGTAATAGGGTCAATAGAGGTACCAGAATTTACCATTATTGCCATGGTCCTGTGTCTGCTCTTACTTGGCCTGATCACGCCTATCTCCAGCAAGGCTTTGGTGTGTCTTTCGAATTGTTCCTTCTGAGCAGGAGTGACATGCTTTAGTGGTTTATCTTGAATGGTTAGGTCTGGGTTGATGATCTTCAGTTTGCACATCACTTGGTTTTTGGACCAATGTTTTACCGGGTCATTCCCGATAAATCCTTGTACTTCCAATCTCTTTAGGAGTTGATCAAAGTGGCTTTTAAGAAACTTGTTTTCTTCACCAAAATTATAAAACCCCGCCTCTTGAATTTCTATATACTCCTGTTCATCGAGCTCTAGTTCGGGAATTGAGGTTTTGTTGACAACCTCAATGTCGGCTTGTATCTCAATTGAGGTCACTCCTTTGTAAAACGTGACTGTATTGCCTTCTATGCGTAGGCCTCCCTGAACGGCTCTGATGAAATTACATCCAATCAGTATTTGGATACCATCTCCAGTACCCATATCAAAGCTGAATGTAAAGGGGATTCTGAAACTGTTTTTTCCTATTCTCATGAGACCATTTTTTAGTCTGAGTTTTGCCTCTTGCCTTGAATTGACTCCATTTATAATGACTGGATATGCACTGAGTTCTAAGGCTTCCAGAGGTACAGCTCGTTGATTGACACAGCAGGTTGAGGAGCCTGTGTCAAGGATAGCTCGTAATTCAAAACTCTTCAAGCCAGGAATCTCCATGACTGCAATGAAATTATACAGCCTTTTGACTACTCGCCTTGATTCCTTGTTTTTTGGAACATTGGTTGTGGCTGTGATATGAATTTCAATTTCTTCAAATACCACATTGGCAAATTCTTCATCAACTTTGGCTTTTCCTTTTAGCTTGTCATGAATGAGCAGGCTTTTGAAATCTTCCTCCAGATTTTCCACGAGCAGCTCATCCAGCTGCTTTTGCAGTCGTTCGTTTTCTGCCTACAAATAGTCGATGTATTGCAGCAGCTCTTTGATTAGGGAATCCTTCCCTGAGAACACCTTGGGACTACTTTGTACTGGTTTGATCTTTTCCTTGACATAGTGCCTTGCACACATAGGACATGCTGTAATTTCACAATTCCCACAAAAAATTCTCATATTTCTGGCTGTGAGGAATTTGCAAAAAGTACAGCGTTCCTTGCCCTTTAGAACTTCATCATTGTGTTGCCATAGATGACGGCAATTTTTCTGGGCATCAGTCAGCTCCACATGTGGCCTCCAACTGCTGACTGTTAGCATGAACGCATCCTCATATGGGTATGACTCAATGATTGTTTGTGCCTTTAATGAAGATACACCAGTTTTGCCTTCAGACATACTGCAAATTGCGTCTGAATCGGGCTCATCTTGATCTACTGAGACAACGTCCCAATCCTCCGGGATGTCAAGGTTCTCCAAAACTGCGGCTCTAGTGATGTTACCGCGGTTTTTCTTGCATTCTTTGGCAAAATACCCTTCTTCTCCACAAATAAAACACTTGCATTTTCTCACTTTGTCTGCATGCTTTCTTTTGAATACGCGGACGTGAGAATCATGTGGTTTGCCTTTGTAAGTTTTGGATTTGCGAAGCCCATACTTCTTTGCGGGGTTTTTGCTGTAATACGTATGAGTATCTTGGAGCAAAAAGATAGGTCCTTCAAACTCTGTTGCAGGGCTGCTTGTTGACACATTTCTTGCAGGTACTTCTAACAAAAATAGATCCTTGGTACAAGACCTATTACACCTCCTAGATGCTAGCCTGGGTACTTCTTGTTAAAGGCCTCCATTAAGATATTGCCAATTGGGTCTGGCATCTTCATGAATAGTTTATTGTTGAGGTCTAGGTCCATGTATGCTCTGCCAGATCGGGCTGCTAGTACCAAATAATCATTTAGGTACTGCATGATGTTGGCCATGCCTGGGCATGTGAGACGCTCCAAATCTCTGATCGCTTTGTTTTGTTCTTCTGTTGACCCCTGGGCAGGGTCTTCAAATAGAAACATCCTTCTGACTTGAGAAGTAACATTCTAAGGATCTTGAGCTATGTTTACTAACTCTTCATAATCCTCAGGGTATGCTGCTCGCCATTGCATGAACAACATCTTCTCAACTTCACCCAAAAGGTTTTCAATGAACATGACTTTGGATCTGTTGTCATTCCAGACTCTCTCATTTACTATATTCAGTGTAATGGACTCCCATCTGGATATGACATCTGGGTATAGTGAGATGTCTTCTGGTAAAACCAATATCGCCCCTTCATTTTGTTGTGCTGAGGGGAGATCATACATCTCATTGTGTTGTTTTCTGTAGCCACCTTTGAAACGGCTACCTCCAGTGAATCCTTCAGGCCGAGTTGAGGACTCTCCTCGCTCATAACGGCCAGGTGGGTAATTTGCTTGGGACATGATTGGCTCCCTTGGTATGCCTGATACTCCACTTGTAGCAGTTGAGTACGCCTTTTCAACTGGCATCTGTTTTTGAGCTCCTGCCTTCTCCAATAGTTTTTGCAATTTAGGGTACTCCATTTCTGCTGAAAATGCGAAAGAATTGGGTATACTCCCACCAACTTCAGCAAATGGATTGACAAATCCATTTTCATCTTCATCATCTGACATATCCCATACAGGGCAATAGTCAGGTTGGGACACAACTTCCCTAGGTAGGGCTGCCAATGTTTGGATAACATCCAGGAAATCATCCTTATCGTCATCCTCTGGGTCATCTTCTGGCTCATCGTCTGTAAACTCTCCCTCCAGGAGATTTACAAATTCTTCTTCATCACTGAGGATATCCTCCCTAGCTGCACTTTCTTTGCCTCTGTTTGTGGTTTGGTTGGGGCATAATCTCCGAACTGTACTTGAACTGAACCATCTGTTCTTGATCGGAAGTGTGCACTTTATGGGTTCTGGATTTGTGCCACTTCAGGTGGTCGTATTGTCCACTGCCTTCCTCTCAGTTCAGTAGTACTTTGGTTCCTTCCAGGTATTGCTTGCACACCATGACTTGCTAGGTGATCAACAACATTTTGTATGTTGTAATTGAACCTGGTGAAACTATCGTTTGACAGTCTCCCAATCAGAGATCTAGAGATAAGCAAGTTGCTTTCTCCAGCTTGCCAGTTATCGTATCCGTGAGTTTGCACCACCAGTTATATATGATTAAAGAAATCATGGATACTCATCATCAGATCAGGTACCGTGTACGCCAGTTGGGCACCTCCTGTGAGATCAATCTCCATTGTTGACCACCTTGTGTCTCGGAATACCACCAATGCATTCACACCTGCATTCCTCCTATGCAGCGTGCTTAGCCTCACCATAATCATTCCGATGTGTAGATGCTGGAAACCAGATTGCCTGAGCCGTTCATACGACTCATTTGTGATAAATGGTAGTTCTAGCTGCTGGCTACCAACCACCAGAATTCTTTCATCAGAGTTATGTTGGTAAACTCTGTTTCGGGATTGGTTCCATCCGACTTGATATAGAACTTCAGCCGGAACATTCTGAGCCTGTCTAAAATTTGACAAACTCAGCTCAGTATTAGGGTCCATCTCTGTTCCAGAGTTCGTCTGAAGCCATTGTTTCGCCTCGGTAACATCCTTTGGGCTTGATGACGGAGTCTATGACCTAGTCTATAGCCACGTATCTGGTCTTGCACTGAGGGGGTTCTTTCATTCTGAGCCTCACGGTTAGAGATTGAAGGTGTAGGCTCAACGATAGTTTGAGTCCTGGTTGAACTCATTTTGACCCCTTCTTCTTTTCTTCTCCAAGGATTTTGAGGGGATCCTTGAATATGTAAATTGGACCTTTAGGACGAGGTTTCGGCTTGGATGGCTCACCTAGAGACAATTTTCTCAAATTTGAGATTGCTTCAGTAATTTGGGGCTCTGGTTCTTTCTGTGCTGCTAGTTTTCATTGAATCTCGTTGATTGTGGTTTTACAATCGTCAAGATCTTGTTTGGTTTGGACCAGAAGTTGAATGAGGAGATTATTTTGTTTTATGATTGTTTTTACGGCTTCGTTTCTGTTTGTCACGTCTTCAAGCTAGGCAAAACCGACTACAGGAGCTCCAAGAGTGGTTGTTGCGGTAAGAGCTTCCTTGTAATCGTCACTGCCAGAGGTTAAACGCCAGTTTGACATGAACTGTCTTGAGAAAGTTTTGGTAGTAAGGGATAGTATCCTTTGGCGAGGTTTTCGTGAAATTTGCGAATTAACAGGGTTTTTATGTAAAAAGCAAGAAAATTCTTGTATTAAACCAGGGTACAAAGATTTCTTAATTCAAATATTCTAGGTTCATAATTCAGGAATTACTTTACCAATATTGTATCCTCTGTTCAAGTTCTTACATCATAATTAGAATATAGCTCATTACACCAAAGTTACAAAGTTTGAGGTCTCATTAGATTCAAGTATTTTTCTCATTCTTTCCAAATATGGTCACTGCACATTTTGCAGTGCGTTAGGTGATCCAAACTCATATTTAGCACATCAATTGTCCATGAAATTTTGCCCAGATATAAAAGATGAAAAAAATATCAAATTTCAACACCAAAATAAATGTAATTCACGTGAATATTATTCTTAAAAAAAACTGGCATATAACAAACAAGCAATCAAAATCAACTACTAAAATTGAACCCACATCTCCAATCATCAAAAGTCTACCTCCAATTCTTCAAATCAAAATTAAGAAAGAAAAATGTAAAACAAAAACCTCAACAGCCAATCATAAACTAAATTACCATTGAAAGAAAATTCCATAATTCTAAAAATTAAAAAAAAAAAAAACAATTATTAAGCAGTCTCCTCTCCTCTCTTGCTGCTTAGTTCTACTGCTAAATGCTCTTACACCAATTCTTGCATTGTAGCACCAACAACTTCTCTGCAATTTAAACATTATCTTGGTAAGACACACAAGAGACAAAAGAAAATAAATTTACCATTTTTACTCACGCAATGTCAATCTTTAAGTTAATTTAACCATAAAGCCAAACTTGCATGAAACTAATTGCACACACCATAGGCTGCAATGGGCATCAACAATAAACCAACATTTGAATTAAATGAAAATGGTTAACAACTGATTTTCCATTCATTTATGCACGTGATGCGATACTTCAAAAGAAATGAAAGCAAGCAAGAATTCATATGCACAAGTGACAAAAATGAATTCTCAGCAAACCAAGTAATTAATTCCAAAAATGCAAGCAAACACATTTGGTTCTGGTTCATCCAATTTATTCCAACTCAATACAAAAGAGGACTGGTACGTGGTACAATACTTGACTGGTACCAAACTAATGACAGTATAATGACACCCAAAGCATTTTTCCTTCAAACCAAACTGGAACTTATAAACTGAACCATATGCTGGACCTAGATTTCATACATGCTCAATTCTGTGGCTTCCTATTATGCACAAATTGTTGTCTTCATGCAAGTCAATAAGATGGACATGCACACTTGTTTTTTAAATTTTCCATGCTAAACACTCCTGATTGCTACAAGAATTCAGTCTCTCTCAAGATCCCTAGTGCAAGTAGGGTGTCAATGCAACAAAACGATCACGAAAATGGATAGTTTCATTTTTGTTTCGTTTCGTTTCGTTTAATGAAACCATAAATCGTTTTGTTTGGACGAAACGAAACGAAACGAAATAACGCAAATTAATCGTTTCATAGTGGAATTATTATATGAAAATGGAAAATTAATTGGAATATATTGTTGCGTTTATCATTTCGTTTCATTTAATGAAACCATAAATTGTTTCGTTAATCGTTTCGTCCAAACGAAACGTAACGAAATAATGCCAAATATTGTTGCATTGACAGCCCTAAGTGCAAGCATGTAACTTTACTCTTAAATTGAGCTGGACTGTATTTTTTTTTATTTTTATATGTCAATAAAAGAATACGATTAAATAATCTGCAAGTTATTATCTCATTTGGAAATTTTATTCAGTATAGAAATATGCCAACTTCACTCTTTTAGAAATGGAAACAGGATTCTTAGAAACAAAAATAGAAAAACGAGAAACTCTTTTGGTTTTAAGAAAACTATAAACAAAAAAAACCAGAATCAGTGTTTTGAAAGTCGCTCAGATCGGCCGATTATTCGGCCAAATTATCGTTGTCGGAGGTCAATCCGTCACGCATAGTTGATACGGAGTCGTCTATTTTCTTTGTTTTACGAACCATTTATTAATGGGCTCATATAGTCAAGTCACTTGGTGATTGTTATGATAAGATTCCCTTAGTAATTTAAATCATATTTTTTTGTAATTCATTTTTATCTTTGTCACTAAGGTGACCGGATCACATATGTCCTTGATGCATTTTTATTAATTTTTAGGGAATATGACCCAAGACCCCCCCAAACTATTGGGTTGTGACAAGTTGGCCCCTGAACTTTTATTTGTGACAAACACCCCCCCGAACTATGCATCTTGTGACAAATGACCCCCTAGCTCTTAATTTGTCATCTAATACTTAATTATAAGGTATGAAATGACCAATATACCCTTGTGTGCTTATTTGTACAATATTTGACATAATCATGTTTATGGAGTACTTATTTGTAAAAAAAATATTGTTAATTATCATAGTAATATAATTTAATAACCACACTAAAATTTTTATAATATTATTTTATTTTATATGTATTTTTTTATTTTTATATCGTTACGTAATATACTTAGATTGAAAAAATATGATTTTTTTTGTAACCATCAAGTTAAATTAATTAATATTTTTAATTCATTATATTTTTAGTTTCATATAAATATAATATGATCAGTTTTGTATTTCCAATATTTATTATATTACCTATAATTTTCGGAATAATTAATATTTTTTTTGTAAATTAACATTATAAATATAAACATATATATTTTAAATATTGGATAACAAACATATGGGGGTATATTGGTCATTTCATACCTTATAATTGAGTATTAGATGGCAAATTAAGAGTTGGGGGGTCATTTGTCACAAGATGCATAGTTCGGGGGGGTGTTTGTCACAATTAAAAGTTCGGGGGCCAACTTGTCACAACCCAATAGTTTGGGGGGGTCTTGGGTCATATTCCCTAATTTTTATTGTTAGGTCATGCAAAATCATCGAACTTTAATTGTACAATGCTAAAAAAATGTATTCTTATGTGATATACGGTCTAGAAAAACACTTAGGTAATATTAAAATTGAAACATTTATTATTTATTAATAAAATATTTATAATTCTATGTTGAATAATTTGAACGTTAAATTGTCTATTAAAATCCGATTAATTGCTCGCATAACGATTAATCGCTTGACTGTATATTGTACGTCCATTAAGCGCATTCTGTTTTTTAAAACACTGGCCAGAATTAATCTACATCAAAACAAAAAAAGAATTAATGATGCCAAAAACCTTCGTTAGCATTATCGTTCCTTGCTGTTGCCGTCTCCACCGCAGACTCCCACACTTAGTAGTCGTCTTGGCCTTCATCATCGCGTCGTTGTCCTCATCGTCCTCCTCCTCCTCCTCCTCGTCGTCGACGACAACATCCTCATCGTCGTCATATTCCTCACTGCTCAACATAATTGATATATTAGTTAAGAGTAGAGCAGTTATATATAGTACAAAGTACAATAACGTACTGACAATCGAAAATAATGCTTCACCATTTTCTTATATATATATACAGAGTATACTATGGTGTTCTAAGCTTACGTAGGTCTTCTGTGAACTTAATACTAAAAACATATTAAATCATGTCTAAATTTTGATTTATATAGTTCAATAAGTTTTTTATATCAAAATAATGTGGTCTTCAAAAATTTTTCATTTTTGAAGATTTTTTAAGTATCAAAATAATGCATAACACCGTAACTCAACTCTGTATCTCAACATCGGAAAAACTAAATTTTTGTTGTACGCTCGTATATCAACAACCATAATTTTGATGGCCGATCCCGATTCGACCGGTACAATCTTTCAAAATATTTTTAAAGATTTCTAATTGAATCCCATATCGAAATATCATTGGACGCAAAATTTTTTAATTTTTGGAGATTTCTACCTATTTTTAAAGATTTTTAAAATAACGACACTGAATTTGAATTCCAAATAGAATATTTTATTATTATTTTTTGGCCATCTTTCAAAAATCGTTAAAAATAGTTAACAATCTCCAAAAATAGAAAAATTTAGTATATTATGATATTTCGATATGTAGAATGCACTGGTCAAATCGGATCAACCATCAGAGTTACGGTTGTTAAGATACGAGTACATAACACCAACGTCATTTTGTTATGCACGATCAACAAAAATGGAGATTGAATTAAAATAAAAGAGAATTAAGCAATTAAAGTAGTATATTAGGCTTACCATGGATCTCCGAAATGAACAGATGGGATATGTTTGATTTTGTATCGGTCCTCTGACTGAAGCAGTGAAGCCTCATCTTTTGCTCGGATATGTAATCGCTGACTATTAGCTCTTGAAGGCTTGTCACATTTTGTAGCTCGGGAAATGGAGAGAGAGTGGCTTTTGAGAGCATACTAAGGCCGTGTTCTTTTCCATAATTTTGAGTGGCTTCCAAAAGTTATAACCATGGCAAGCCAAGTTACAAATGTAGGAAGCCAAGGTTGTAAAAAATAGTGTAATCTAAGCCATGACTATAATTAAAAAGTGTTTGATATAAAACCATGGCTAAGAAGTAAGAAGCTATAACCATACTATTGGATGAATTTGTTAAGATTACAATTATTAAAATTGACCAATTGTTTGCTGTGATAATAGTAATACTTTTACCTGAGTAGGACTATTCTGCAAACAGTTCAAATTATACTTTGTCATATCCAAAATTTTAATTTATGGTTCCCATTAAATTCATCATATGAAAATAATTGGAGATATAAATATTTTCCATTTTTAAAGTATTTTAAGTATTTATTTCAGATTTTTTAAAATTCATGTAGAAACAAGCATTATTTTTATTAATATTTTCGAGTCATTTTGAAAAATCCAAAACAATTACTTAAAAAGATACAAAAATGGTATTATTATGAAATATCTTAAAATTAGTATTATTATGAAAATATAATTATATTTTAAGATGCATATTTAAATTTATAATATTTAAAACAACTTTTTTAACCCGCAACGTATATATACTTTTAACTTAGATTAATAGTATTATTATGAAATATCTTAAAATCGAGCTAGACTATTCTACTAACGTTAACATTTCGGATTGAAATGCTAACGCCTCAAATTTTATGTTATCATGTCCGAAATCACAATTTATGGTGCTCAATAAATTCTTTATATGAAAATATTGGGGAATACAAAAATTTTTCATTTTTAGAGTTTTCTAAGTATTTGTTTTGCATTTTTGAAAATAACATATACAAACATCAATATTTTATTAATATTTATGACATCTTTTCTAAAATTCAAAAGAAATACTTAGAAAGCTCTAAAAATAAAAAAATTTTGTATTCCCCAATATTTTCATCTAAAGAATTTATTGAGCACCATAAATCGTGATTCCGGACACGATAACATAAAATTTGAGGCGTTAACATTAATATAATAGTCTAACTCCTTAAAATCTTGATTTTTTTTTTTTTATATTACACCTCCAAATATAGCATAAACCTTGTCAAACTTGCTTTTAATTGTTCTATTTATTTTAATTATAAAAAATTGAAAAGGGTACCTGAGCTCTAGTCCATTGTATAATCCTGCGGCAAACTTGCTTTAAATGGTACAAATATGGCATATATAGATCACCGCATATAAAACTTGCTTTAAGATTATGCAAAATGAAGCAAATTTAGATTATGTAACTGAGAGCATGCGTGCAAGCAACGAAGCCACCGAAAAATCCAGTCGGAGTGGATTTTTTGAAAACCTGGTTTTCGGTGTAATTTTTATAATTTTGCGTCGCAAGCCACGGTCCTAGAAACGATTGTCGAATAGCTCAAAGTTAATAAAAGTTACGTTTCCTCAAAATCATAAATGCGATGCCTAAAACTTCATTACCGAACGGGGCCTAAGTGTGGGCATAGCACCCTCTTCTATCTCCCATTCATTAAGCATATCTAGGTTACAAAGCATTAGAATCTGGAGATTTGGAAATCCACCCGTTGAGCATACCATTTTTTCCCCAACATAAGCAAAATTAATAAACGCAAGTATTGTGAGGTATGGCAGCCTCTCCAATATAGGCATTGGATCTTCTTTGAGCCATGATCCGCTCAACATTAATTTGGTGAGGTATTTTGGGAAGAGAAGGGATCAAATTGCCACAAAAATTGGTGTTCTAGATAACCACAAGATTATTTATATAAAAATTGACAAATCTAAACCGTTAGATGTATTCTAAATTATCTCAATAACATATACACAAAAAATGATGAAAATTTACAGTCATTTCGATAGCCATCGAGCAAAGAAAAAAAATCATAAAATTTGAACCGTTGATTTTTATTAATGCTTGATGCACATGTAAATAAAATCAAAATTTTATGATTTTTTGTATCCTCATAAAACATGATATATACAAAATATTTCATCAATTAATTTTATTTTTTAAGTGTTTAATATATAGTTATTTGAGATTTTATTTTGTGGTTACCGATGGGGTACCAATTTTTGTGGTCATTTGATCCCTCCTCTTTTGGGAATATCTCAAAAGATGGGATAAGATCTCTTTCCCATGCCTCATCAATGTCCAAACCTTGTATTCTTTCATCACATGGTAATTTCTTCATACCAACAGCCTTAAATAATACACCACCCACATAATACTTTACACTAAGGGAGACCAAATTTTCTGCTCGTGACAATGAAGTTTGTAGATTTTTCCAACTTTGTTCAGGAGATTCGAGCTTTTGATCTCTAAACCAAATCTTTAGGATGCATAAATTGAGATTGATTTCTAATTTAGGAATATCCGTGAGAATCACCCATTTTAAAGTTTGTAAAATTTTCAAATTATCCCATTTTAGTGGGCCGGGTATGTCCTCTAGAGGGTCAAATATGACATGCCTCAAAGTGGGCACTTCCCACAATGGCCCAAATGAATTTTCCTTATCATATGTATTTCTAGAACATGATTTATAGAAATCAAATGTTTCTAGGTTCTTCATAGAACTGAATGATATGTTGTCAACTGTTAAAATATGCACTGTGTCACTTCACAAGATATGTACTAGTGAAAGAAGGAAAGAGGAAATAATATATTGATCCACACCAAAGCATGAATATTCATACCACAATTGGTACCAGCATCATACCATAATTGGTACCAGCATCCTGGTGGTTAGTATATTCCTAAATAGCAAGATTGTAATGATTTTTTTATTTTACTTCCTTCTAGTTGATAAATAGGACTGTGTGTAGCTATAAAAAAAAAATACAGAAAAACAATTGTAACTCGTTTTTTTTTTTTTTTAATTTATCGTAATTAACTTAATCAGTGATCCTTAATCATAACTTGGCTCAAAGAAGAGCGAAAAAATTACAACATTCACAAGTTACAATCAAAATTTTGCTCCAACTTGGTCCATCATCATCCACCGTAGTACCACATACACGAGTTCTCCCCCTCTTATGAGAACAACCAGCGTGATGGGAATCAGTCTTCCATGGCACATAGCTCCAGTTCCTTATATTTCGTGGAGTATTTCATCGGCGGGACCGGATACTCCTTTGAGAAACATGCATCACAAAATGTCGGTGCCTCCTCCCCCAACATATCATGCAACTTGTTCAAACTCAAAAATGCAATAGAATCACTACCAATCTCCCGACACTACACACCTGCAGTATCCATCCTGTTAGAGATCAATTCTCCCTCACTTGGAGTATCGACCCCGTAGTAGCAGGACCCCACCACGGGCGGGCTAGCTATGCGCATATGCACCTCACGGGCACCCGCACCACGCAAGAGCCGCACTATTTTTGATGAGGTTGTGCCACGAACGATCGAGTCATCAACCACAACCACTGATTTAATTTGCCTTCTAGAACACCACTGATTTGCTTTATTTCAGCAAAAAAAAACGAGTTACAATTCTTTTTCTGTATTTTTTTTATAGCTCCACACAACCCTATTTATCAACTAGAAGGAAGTAAAATAAAAAATCATTACAATCTTGCTATTTAGGAATATAATAACCACCAGGATGCTGGTACCAATTGTGGTATGACTATTCATGCTTTGGTGTGGATCAATATCTGATTTCCTCTTTCCTTCTTTCACCGGTACATATCTTGTGAAGTGACACAGTGCATATTTTAACACTCCCCGTCACTGTGACACTGTGACACGTAGATGTCCTTCATCTTTAGTTTTTGTAGGGCCATGTTGAATTCTTACTGGCTATTGCTTTAGTAAATATATCTGCAACTTGTTCATGCGACCTTACAAATGGCAAAGAAATAACTTTAGAATCAAGTTTTTCTTTAATAAAATGCCGACCAAAGACATTTAAGTTAGGAAGAGCAAAATAAATGTGCTCGAAGATGCATGGTTTGCGTGGTTTTTGAGGCATGAACACGCAGAGGAGATTGACATGTCAGCCAGATCAACAGCCACGACTTCACCTGGGTTGATTTCACGCTCGTACTTGGCATCGACCAGGTCAAGTGCACAACTTTTTGATGAAAAGACTAAAGCACCATTGGGTCGGCAGCCTAGTAGGAGAGGTCGAAAACCAAATGGATCCCGCACTGCATATAGTTTTCTTGATGTGAGAAAAAGAAGCGAATAAGCACCATCTAGAGCTTCACACGTTTCGATTATCCTTGACAAAAGAGGCCAAGATGTTGAAGACGCAATAAGATGCAGAATTACCTCTGTATCAGATGAAGTATTAAAAATGGATCCCTTGGACTCGAGCTCCATATTGAGCTTATCATGGTTAACCAAATTCCCATTATGGCAAAGGGCCAGCTGCCCGAAACGGTACGACGCAAGGAAAGGCTGAACATTTTTTATGGCGGCAGCCACACCGGAAGTGGAGTACCTCACATTGCCCAATGGCCATGGTAACTTATTAGTGTCCAGGTTGGCCGCAACAATACCGGCACCCTCTTCCCCCCTGTGCTACAGCTTTTGCAGACCGAGGTAACATAGAGATGCCGCATCCGGGTCACTGATAACCCCGAAGAAGCCGCACTCCTCTCGGGGCTTGTCGAAGTCATCATAGAAGAAGGGGTTTGTGTTTGTGTTCGAGTCGGGCTGATGGGAGGCGAAGAGGGGAGAGTACGGGGGCTGGGAGCAGAGGGAAAGGCAAGGGGAAGGGGTAGAGAAGGGGGATTTATTAGGGGAGAGCGCCAGGAGGCGGGCAGAGGAAGATGGAGGCTTTGAGTCTAAGGGTTCCATTTTTAATACTTCATTTGATATAGAGGTAATTCTGCATCTTATTGCGTCTTCAACATCTTGGCCTCTTTTGTCAAGGATAATCGAAACGTGTGAAGCTCTAGATGGTGCTTATTCGCTTCTTTTTCTCACATCAAGAAAACTATATGCAGTGCGGGATCCATTTGGTTTTCGACCTCTCCTACTAGGCTGCCGACCCAATGGTGCTTTAGTCTTTTCATCAGAAAGTTGTGCACTTGACCTGGTCGATGCCAAGTACGAACGTGAAATCAACCCAGGTGAAGTCGTGGCTGTTGATCTGGCTAACATGTCAATCTCCTCTGCGTGTCTCATGCCTCAAAAACCACGCAAAGCATGCATCTTCGAGCACATTTATTTTGCTCTTCCTAACTCAAAAGTCTTTGGTCGGCATTTTATTAAAGAAGAACTTGATTCTAAAGTTATTTCTTTGCCATTTGTAAGGTCGCATGAACAAGTTGCAGATATACTTACTAAAGCAATAGCCAGTAAGGAATTCAACATGGCCCTACAAAAACTAAAGATGAAGGATATCTACGTGTCATAGTGACAGGGAGTGTTAAAATATGCACTGTGTCACTTCACAAGATATGTACCGGTGAAAGAAGGAAAGAGGAAATCAGATATTGATCCACACCAAAGCATGAATAGTCATACCACAATTGGTACCAGCATCCTGGTGGTTCTACAGTTTCTAAAACCCATATATCTATTTTCAATGAATACCACTATTTTCTCAATGGTTCTACGGTTTCTAAAACCCATATATCTCATGTGGACCAAATTTGCTAACCAATTATTACCGACTTTGATTTCTTTAAAGTCAATGTTCTCAATAACTAGTACTCTTAGTTGTGCTGCAAAACCCCACATCGCTTGGTACCGTACTCCCTCCAAAACAGAGTAAAGAACGGATATTTGTTGAATGAATACAGTGAAGAAGTTTTTCTCCTTTGCTTCGTGGATAGCTAGGTCCCTAACAAGATCATGCATACCACAATATCGACAATAGCCACTCCATGACTTTTCGATGACTTGAACCAAACACCTATATATACATTAAAATATTGAATATTAGTTAACAATTTCAAAGAAGCATAAAAAAGAAAAAAACTGTTCCATTTTTATAAATAAATTGGTCATCATAAAATTAAAATAAAATTAAATTAAATGGGCATTTTTATAGTCGATTTTTCTAAACAAGTTTTGTAAACGGCAACTTAATCACGCATATATAATTGATTTATAGTTCGATCCTACAATTTGTGCACTAACGCATAGTTGAAGTTCGAAATATCATTATAAGATAGCTCAAAATAATCTGCACTTTAAGAATTTATAGATCTGAAATACGAGTAAATCTACTGTGAAATACGAGTAAATCTACAGGAGGCCTCCCGTGCTCCTAACTCAAAAATCATACTAAACCGTAACAAAATTTTGATTTATAGTTCTCATTAAATTTCTTATATCAAAATCTCATAAGATACAAAAATTTTCTATTATTTTTGAGTTTGTTAAGTATATGTTTTGGAATTTTTTAGGAAGGCCTCAGAATAATAATAATAAAACAATGTATAAATTATGTCATCTTTAAAAAATCCAAAAAAAATACTAAAAAAACTCAAAAAATAGAAAATTTTTGTATCCTAATAGATTTTAATATAAAGAATTCAATGAGAATCATAAATTAAAATTTCGTGATCGTTTAGTATAATTTTTTAGTTAAGAGCACGGGAGGCCTCCATGCACGGTAGATTTACTACTGAAATACAATTATATACCTCTTTATAACATCTTGAAGTTAAAATATAGATATGAAATGAAATTAAATATTATATACCTTTCCACAAGATCTTCAAGGTAATCCTCAGCCCGTTCTTCCATCGTTCCCTCACCATCTACTGGAATTAATCCTTCGGCAATCTACAATCTTGTGATCTGCTTTGATGATATCTTGTGATCTTCTGGAAAGGCCGCAAAGTACAAAAAAATGTTGTTTCTGCTCATAAGACAACTCTTGGTAACTCAAGCGAAGGGTTTGTATGCACTTCTTTCCCTCGTCATTGAGGTGCCAGACCAATGTTTTGTACACATCCGTCCAAGAGATGTATGTGTTAGGTTTTGTTTAGAGCACACGGCCTAACAACACCAATGCCAGTGGAAGTCTTCCACATTTTTCAATTAGCTTTTTTGCTAATTCAACAAGATGGGAAGGGTATTTGCCAGGTTGAACATCTTGTTGAGCCTTCCTAAAGAGGAGAATTAGACTCTCGTCTTCAGTTAGGTACCAAAGTTTATGAGGTTCTGTTTTTCAATCTACCGCCGAAGCAACATTATGATTTCTAGTGGTTATTACGACATGACTAGCATTACTTTTATCAGGTATAACCTTGTTTAGCTGCTCCCATCAGTTGTCCACACATCGTCTAGGATAATTAAGTACCTCTTCCCACTCAAGGACTTCTTAAGCTCCTCCCGAACATCATCATCGGATGGATTTTTGTCTTTCATTTGGGGCTCCACTGAGTAAAGTATATCTCTGCATACCTTTTTTTCATCAAACTTTTGGGATATGGATACCCACGCGTGGCAAGTAAATTCTACATTCAATTCAGCACTACAAGTGTAAAAGATAAAATAGATAAAACTATAAAAGAGTATCATTAAAATAATCAGCATTGAAGAAATGGTACTTCTCCATGGTTATGTTATGTATAGTTGTATACACATGATTTCTCCTAGGATTGGCAGACAATTTGAACCTCTTTGGTGACTAACTTATTCTTATCGTGTTAATAGTACATTAAAATACTTTGACCTTCTCTTGTCTCGACTCATGAGCTTGAATTTCTATTTGTTTTGACTAGACTTGTCACTTTCTTGTTATTGAATATTCATTGATAAAAAACACAATTTTATTAGATATTACCTTTTGTATACTTTTGAAGACAGTGTAGTCTTGCCAAGGCCACCCACACCAACATAGACAACACTATGCGCCTTGAAATGTTCTTATTGAGCAAGTGGCTAGTAATTTTGTTCTTGTCAGCATCGAAGCCAAAAACTTCTGAGTCTTCGATATCAATAGGTTTGGTTGGCCTAAAAGGGAGTTCAGCGGGCTGTTCACTCAAACTACCAAGCTCCATGGTTCCCAGTAGGGTTCTAGTGTTATAGATCCTTATCATCTCCTCTGTTATTGCCTTGAACTCGCCACTGAGTGTGTTGAGTTTAATGGGATGTTTGAAGACCCTCTTAATTCTTTTGAAAAACCCAGAACTCTTTGGACAGTTTTTTTCAATCTCAACCAGGAACGTGTCTATTAATTGCACTTCCTATTCTATATGCCAGTTCTCTGACCTGGCTCACTCACACCTTCCCCGATTCGCTTTTTTGTTGGTTGGAATCGGCATCACGGAGAAAAGCTTGGATCATTTCGAGATTGCGCCGCATTGGTTCTATCTGATTGTGGACCTCATAAAGTTCCAAACCTTTCTTCGCCGTAATGCCGAGATCAATGCGGCCTCTGCCATTTTTTTTTTGTTTGTTTGTGGAAGGGATCTTGTTGTTTTGGTGATTGTAAAAGTGGATATACGTTGCTTTTTTGTGATTGCTGGTACCTCAGCCGGACTGGTTTATATACACAGCTTGCGGCCAAAATAATGCAAAGAGGCACTTGATTTGTACATATTTATATTTGCATCACGACATGTAAATACACCACATAATAGTGCTAATTTGAAAAATATGTTAGATATTAAATGGAACCGAAGTGATGGGGTTCCCTAATTTTGCACGTCTGAGATTTAGAATTGGCCTTTGTTTTAATAAAAAATAAAATTGGAATCGTTGACTATACGATTTTATTATATATCCTCATTATTAATCTATCACCACTAAATTAAGTTTTAATTAATTATTGCGCCAACTGTTGGTTGGTCTAAGATAACATCTTGACTTGGTCTTGCATTTCGATGTCAAGAGGATGGAAGAACCCTATCCTTTATCATTCAACGGAATTGCTTTATATATTCTAATCCGTATTGTATTTACTTTTGCAACGGGATATGTAAATACACCACGTAAAAGTGTTAATTTGAAAAGGATGTTCGATATTAAATAGAACCGAAGTGGTGGCATGGGGTTCCACTAATTCTCCAGTTCTGAGATTTAAAGTTGGCCTTTATTTTAAAACAAAAACTGGAATCGTTGACTATTCCATTAGTTATCCTCATTAATTAATCTAGGAAAATGTTATGATGATATCATTGAAGGTACCATATAGTTTGACTTAATCAAACAAACTAATTATTCAACTCGTACCATTTATTCAACTTAACATACTAATTATCCAACTCATTAACTATGAACCAAAATCCATCGACGGCTTACTTCCATATGTCCTGGGCAAAGTCATTACGTGATTGCTTACCAGAATATAATGAACTCAATTCTGCAAAAGAAAAAAAAAAAATAGAAGAATATAATGCTTTGCATACTATATATACCTGATGTGCTCAGAGAGTATACTATTGAACTTATTTTCATTTCCATGGTTTTCATCTTCCTGATGAAAGTTAGTACCTTTACTGACACGAACTCATAATTCACTGCTAATAAACAATGTTGATAAATGATAACTGATTCAAATGATGAATGCACATTTAATTAGATAGCTGATTTCAGCAACTGCGAATGGACACCCTCGTTCAGATTTAATCCATATCATTTGTATAAATTTTTAAGGACTCCTTTTAATAATAAAAGAACTAAGAAAGGAGCAACAAATAGTTTCCTTATAAAAGCTCCTAATTAAGTGATGCGTTAATTTCGAAAAATATGAGACATTCCATATGTTCATCAAAATAACAGAGGAAGTAACATGAATCTGCTCCTATCGCAATACGTTATCCCAATTTAATAGAAGCTACAGCTCGTTATTTAATTTGACCATCATTAACTATAAGGTGCCGGCCAACTAACTACATAAAAATATCAATATACACATGGGCTGTAACAAGTTTGAAATGCACATCAATAATTGTATATTATATTTCTGGCCAATTAATTCAACAAAATATTATAATCAAAATAATAAATTGTTGAAAACGGGAAAATGAAACCTGGAACTGGACTCTAACTTCACAAAATGACAAAGTTATAATCCCTGCCAAATGAGAGACTATGAACAAGCACTACAACACAAATGGGCCTTTAACAACGGTTATTTTGGGCCTTTAACAACGGTTATACAACCGTTGTAGCGTAGGGCGTTGCTAAATTGAATAAATAACCGTTGCAAACGCGACTGCCAAACTACTCAGCAGCTAAAGGTTTAGCAACGGTTATTAGTTAATAACCGCTGCTAAACGTGTCATTCAACAGCGGTTATTAATGAAAAACCGCTGCAGTTAGTTAATATTTACAACGGTTATATGTTAATAACAGCTGCTAAATGTCAAACTTAGCAACGGTTCTTCATAAATAACTGTTGTAAATGAGACGTACTAAAAATTAATACTGTAATATTGTCAATGACGGTGAATGCAATTTTTCTTCTCAATTCAATTTTTAATGGACCGATCCAGTATTACATTTTTCATTGCGGAAAATATTATAATATTTGCATAATCATCAATTTCACAATAAGCAATATCTATTAATTTTAGAGAATCATAGTAGTTTACAAAGAATTTAACCAAAAAACAGTAAATTCAGTAATTCATACAAACAGAATTGACCTTGCAACGTATCCCAAAATATCTACTATACGCATTTAGCATTCCTAATAACCCTAATGTTAAAACATTAATTATGCCTTGTCTTGTTACTGCCAGCTTGATCCTCTTTGCTAATAAGCACCTTTTGTTCTATTAACTGCAAAATGTAAAATATATATACATGAATACTTTGTGCCAATATACTTGATACACCAAGTACTAGTTTTCAATTTGCTACTGCTATAGAAAGAACAAATATGACAGATAACATAGATCATTAATTGAAAATCTGACATACCTTCACTCAAATGTTTTGTTTCTTCTCATCATCCAGAACTAAAATAAATTACAACAAATCATATGAAAATAAAAGAACTTGTACCATATGGATTTAGACTATAACATATAGTCATCATGACCAAGATTGGGACAATAATTATATGATCACTCGCTTAACACCCGTGACATACATATGAAAATAGGTAAATAAGAGAGCATGCAATATAATAACAAAAGAGTGTTCATAATTGATATCAAGAAAAACAAATATATAAAAGGATTTGTTTCATCGAGCTACTAATAAACTAACCAAAAAGTGTCTATGAAGACTTGAATCAGTCTTGTTAAGCCTCACATAAGCCTACAATCCTGAAATTAGAAGAGATGCATTCATATTCTTTAAAATTCATTGGATAACTATATACCAAGTAGACTAATAGCCACACTTCATTACCAGCTAGCCTTTCAAGTACACATTTCCCATATTCTGAGCCAACAAATTACATCATTCTAAGTTGCTGTAATTACTTGACTTAAAGGAGTATGAAAGACCGATAAGTACCCTCACTTAAAAGAGCATTTGTAGGTTGGGGCGGCCTTTAGACGACGATGCATTTGCTCTCTTGCTGTTGGGGCCTTCTTGAGACGACGATGCCATGTCTGCATTTAAATATCAAGGTTAGCTCATAACAAATAAAATTCACATCCTAGTCCATTTCTAATTCACAAATAAGCACAAATTAGTGAATGGCATCTACTAGAACCAAGCTGAGAAGGTGATAATGCTACCACAGCTTTGAAATAACTCAATTAACCTGTAAATCTAGCCACACATATTAACTCCCTTGAGACAGGCCTCTATCAAAGGCCTTATTCACACAATTCTCAAAATTAGGCCATAACTTTTAACAAAACTTCATAGCAGAAACAATTAAGAATAACAAGCCAGATAACTAAAACTGCTCTCTTGTTGAAATAGAAGTTCATCAACAAAGAGGAACTCCAAAATACAATATGCAAGACTTAAGAGAAAAATTTACCTTATCAGAGGTCAAATCTGACTTTGGTTCTCATGGATTGGTTTCCTCTTTCTGAATAGTAAGAAAATGAAAATATCAAACATGTCAATGCACACCTTTAATTACAGTCTTCCATGTATCAATCTAATTTGAGTGAATAAGCATTTCTAATTAACAAATTAAAAAAGAGGCACTGGTACGAACTGGTACCAAATCACCAGTGTCTGAAATAATTAAAACCTTAGGAAAAAAAAAAAAAGAAAGGTACTGGTACGAGCTGGTACCAAACAACTAATGTCTGAAATAGCTTACAAAACTTGCATATGCAGATATCAACAACCAAAACGAATACAACAACAAGGAAGCCAAAAACATATGAAATATGCTTTGTTATACATGAAATCTGCTGTGCAGAGGTGCTGTTGCTGCTGCTGCGGGGATCGAGGTTGGCTGTGCGACTCGGCTGTGCAGAGGTGCTGCTGCTGCTACGTGGAGGTGCTGCTGCTGCTGCACGGATCGGGAGTGCTGCTGCTGCAAGGACTGTCTGGGGTTTTAATTGAGTTGCTGCAGGGGCTTGACCAGACGACATCTGACTCCTCTCGCACAAATCTTCATGGCAGCCTTGCAATCTTCTGATTTGAATTTCTGTGGCAGCCCTCTCCCTTTTTGCTTTGAATTCTTAGAGTGGCAGCTGTGAGGTGAAGTGAAGGGCAGCAGCATACATCACGCGACTCCTTTCTTGATGCTGCAACAACCGATCCCTTCCTCCTCAGGCTTCAGGAAGGGGCTGCTTCAAGCTGATGCTGAAGTTCAGTTCACCCCCCCCCCCCCCCCTTCTTCTGTTCTCGACCACCAGGCGCAGCAGGAGCAGGCGGCTTGGGCAGAGACGTGTCTGGTGTGGTTTATTATTCCGACATTTCATCTCTCTTTTTCTCTGTGCCCCTTTTTGGTGGTTGCGCTGGAAGAGGCAGGAAAGTGAAGAGGGGGGTCAGAACTCGAAAGGGACATCACAGCCATTTTGGTTGGCTGCTGCTGCTGCGCGGACCGAGAGGAGAGGCTAGGGTGGCGTGCAAAGGAGGTGGCGCGCGGAGGAGGTGGCGGATCGGGAGTGCTGCTGCTGTGCGTGGAGGCACGCGGAGGAGGTGGCGCACGGAGGTGCTGCTGCTGCGCGTGGAGATGCGTGGAGACGCGCGGAGGCGCTCGTAGAGCCGCCGCTTAAACAAGAGAGGAGTGTTGCTGCGCGGAGCTAGGGTTTTGGTTTTGATTTTTGAGGGTATCGGGCCATCTGAAAAATTGACTAAGTAATTCGCTTTGGGAATAGTTTTGGGATTTGATACATTCGTTTGAGAATAACGTTAATTTTAATCCGTTGGATTTTATCACAACGTCAAATGATGAGACAAGATGGTAATATATATGGGGCTTCTTGTAGTGTGTATACAATCATATAGTAGACGATCCATAACTAATAATTGTTACAATCTACCATTATTTTTTGAATGAACGGTATAAACTAAAATTAAAATATTTAACGGTAAAACTTTTATAAAAAAGTTTGATTTTTCATCTAAACATATCATGTAGCTAGATTATTCTTGATATATAGTTTGATCGAATGTACAATTTTTAGATTGCATCAATAGTAGGTTTTAATTTATAGCCATATATTATTCAAAAATAAATTTCATGTGATTGATGATCAAATTAACTTTAAATTTGATCATATTTTATTTTTAAGCGATCTATATAGTGTTCTTAAATTTGAGCGGTTTGGATTTATCACGTATCGTTTTGGATCTACTCGAAAGCATTTTGACAAGTTGTCATGATACCAATGCATAGAATATGCACTTGTATTATTCATTAATATGCTTTTCATTACATAAAATATATCAAATCACCCATCCAAACCGTTGAAGTTAAAAAGCATTGCTTAGATTGCTTCATAATCAAATATTATAAGGTTTTGAGTTTATTTGATTGTCCATCGTACATATTTATTTTTGTAACAATGAAGGACCCAAAATTAAAATGTCTTGATGGATACTCAAATAACCATGAAATGAAGGCAAAATATTTTGTCTTATGCAAACATAGATCCTTGATCTTTATATAATTTTTATACATTTTTTTTGCCACTATTAACGATATTTTAAAAATTATTTTTAGAAAATGCAAAATTATTCTGACATTGCTACATTGTATTAAGTATCAGCAAAGTAAAACAACTCAAATGTGAATGTTGTGCGGTGGTTTGGTCAGATCAAGACAAAGTCGTATACATTGATGCCAACTCGGTTCGAACCCCAGAGAACACATTTTTTTTCCCCAGGAACTTGTTTCCTGCATACTTATATTATTAACAACGGTTCTTTCTTAAAAACCATTGTAAAATTTGCAGCTTTACAACGGTCTTTTGTAAGCAACCGTTGCTAAATCTTTTGCTTACGCTGCGAACCCATCTTAGCAGCTGTTATCAACTATAACCGCTGTAAAATATGTAGGTTTTACAACGGTTATTTACTAACAACCGCTGTTAAATTATGTCAGCCCATTTAACAGCGGTTTTTACATAATAACCGTTGTAAAACCTACACATTTTACAACGGTTGTTTGTAAAAAACCGCTGCTGAGTCTGTTCCAACAGTACGAATCCATCTTAGCAGCTGTTTTTAACAATAACCGTTGTAAATAGAGCGTTGCAAAAGGTCCATTTTGTTGTAGTGAAGAGGAATATATATTAGCAAGTAAATAAAATGAAATAATTTAGCATTAAAAATGGATATGAACCAATGACTTCTACTGCTTATATGCTTGCTAATGCTAACATATGTGAATTTTGTTAAAAGGACAATTTTTGCCCTTCCCTCCAATGCTGGAAAGAACTTTTCATTTTCACAGCTCTTATTTATTTCACTACTTTGACCCTATCTATCTTTTTAAAAAAAAAAAAAAATTATCCATTTGCTTATTTATTTTGTGCCTTGATTGCAGAATGATCAACATGCAATTAATCATGTCTTCTGCATGCTTCAATAGCTTTTGAGCATAGCGCCAATTAATGTCGACAAGTCATACTAGTTTTGGAGTGCTAGGGAGGACTTCACTTTGGCATCGGCCTACAAATTCTTAATGACAGGCGGTAAAACAAGGGTACCATCTTTGGATGTTTGGAAAGCACGTGTTTGGCCTTCAACGAGACTTTTTTCCTTCTTGCTTTTGCAGGATAGATTACTGACTCAAGAAGTGCTAGCTTCCAGCATTATGGGATGTGTTCTATGCAAAAACTGCCCGACCGAGTCCATCGGCATTGCACCTATTTTTCCTAGGTTCCTGGTCAGTCCAGCTGTGGAGTATGATTCAGAGTAGAGTTTCAGCCAACCTAATCTCATTCGGCCAATCAGTTTAATTTTGACATATACCTTGATTCAAAACAGGCGGACAGGGATGGTTTTAAATGGTGGCAGACTTTGTTCGTCACCACGACTTGGCATATCTGGTTGGAGCGGAATAGACGCACGTTTTAGGACGGGGAGACTCCCATTTTTGTGTTAGGAGACAGGGTTATTGATGACGCAAAATTGCAATACAAATCTATTCCCCAGAAAGGGGTAGAAATCCTATTCATGCAGCCATACCGCGTCAAACATTTTAAAAATCTTCTGATTTTACACTTATTATATAAAATAAATGCAATCAATGTCTGTATTCATTTCAGGTCTGGCTCTTATGTTCTCTGCACATTTAAAGCCTTTAATTTGTGAGGTGTTTAATGTTAAAAAAAAAACTGAAGACAAGGAAATCAAAGGATGCTTTGATTAGGAGTTGGTGGTTATAATTCATCCAATTAATTATTTTTACTGTTACACATTTCTTTTGTTATTTATAGCTTTTCTTATTCATCGATTCTCTCATTACTGTCTGTTGCCTCTTTCATATTTTTTTTTGGGAGCGGGGTGGGTGCACCCATGAGTGCACCTTTTGATTGTGCACCAACATTCTCAGCCGTCGGATCGATCTTATTAATTGCCATCGCCCTTTTTGAGTTTATATTCAACCAACGTGTCTTTGATTCCGTGCAACTAAGAATAAAAAAAATATCTTTGTTGAGGCCCGAGATACAATGGTCTATTAAAGATTGTGGAAGTTATGCATTCATGCCCTTTAGTTAAGCATCGTGAAATTGTTATAAGAGTCATGTATCTTCAACGACCCATAAGTATAAAACTATAAATTAATAAAATAAAACTTATTTAGGTATGTATTTTGATTTCATAACATTTTCAAACTTTACAGATCTAAAAAGAAGTTATGCAAATACGCATTCCAAGATTTAATTATTTTCATTTTTTTATCCGATCATATTCCGTACAAAATAAAGTCAAGATTCACAAAAATATTCATATATAATACTTGAAAAATAGAGCTATTTAACTATCGGGGTTATATGATGTTATTAAAAATTTTTCAAATTTTTTATATTTGAGGTATCCATCTACTTGTATATTGTCAATGACTTCAAAGGCATTATTATGTTGCAAATATTTCTTATAATTATAAATAACAATGATCAAAGGCACATTCAACTAGATATTAAACTAAACATTTGGAATAAGCATTTAATTTTTTTTTGTTTTCTTCAAAATTATGAATTTTCTAAATTAACTTCCTCTAATTTTTTTTTTACATCGATGTACTTTAATGGGTATCATTTTATTTTATTGGTAATGATTATTTTAGATACTTTAACAATAAAATATGAATTAATTGTGCAAACTTGTTAAAATAATTTCAGAATTAAATTATATAATTACTTAGAGTACTCTTGTATATAACTTAATTATACTTTGATTTGCAAAAGTATATTAGATGTGATGTATAAGTTTTGTAAATTATAAAGTCTGAAAATAAAATATTCAAGTTTGGGTTAAAGAATATAAACTATAAAGTGTACGGATATGAATACATAATGTATCAACCATATTTATATATATGTGGGGCCCACAAGTGTTACTAGTTAATTCCCGGATTGCTCCGTGGCACAAAGATTTATACAGTTCGCATTTGTAAGCCTGAGGTAATAAAAAGCATTAAATAGAAAAGTATCCGACGGCTGAGAATGTGAGTGCACAATCAAAAGGTGCACTCATGGGTGCACCCACCCCGCTCCCATTTTTTTTTTTGGGGGGGGGGGGGTTGGGGAATCTCATTGGATTAAGCTGGTAATGACTCTGACTCTTTCATATTGTTTTGTTATCATATTTTAATATAATATATTTATTTTATTTCTTTTTAATCACATAATCTACTTAATTATATAAATCTCTACTATGCATTCAAAACTATGTTATTATGCCCAAAATCATGTTCTTCTAAAATATACTTAATCTGCTTGTATGAATCTCTACTATGCATCCAAATTATGTTCTTTTAAAATGTACTTTTTTTTTTTATCCCGGGGCGCAGCCCGGGTATACAGCTCTAGTGTATGTAGTAGCTCTACATTGTTTTAACTTTTTAACCATATGATTAGTATATAGTTGTTGCAACGATTATTTAATTAAACTTAGCAATGTCCTATGCTACAACGGTTGTATAACCGTTGTAAAAGGCCAAAAATAACTGTTGTAAAAGGCCCATTTGTGTTGTAGTGGCAATGTGGTTGAGCTATGGACATGATACTATGGTCGAGGTGCAGTTGTTTAGCTAGTTTAGTATGATCTGAGGCAATGCTGGGCTGTTTTGTTAATTAGGATATTTTGTACATAAACTTTGTAAATAACTTTGGTTTAATTTTAAAGTGGTAGCCGCTGCCATTATTTAAAATAAAAAAAGAAAGTAATTATAAGCAAAAAGAGGGGTGAGAGACACTACAGGAAAATAGTACAATTATTGCCTTCGGTGGAATTCGCTATATAGGCATTAATATGTTTGCAGTGGACAAAGGTCATCGAATACCGCTGCGGAGGTTGTTGCTCCTGAAGGCGATGGGCTGGTGGGCAATGTGCCTCGTTGTCTCGGGTACGGTAGGGATCAACAATTGCCTACAACAACCCAAAAGTATTCCCCATCGTTGAGCAATAGGCTTTGCCAGATTATGGATTATGTAAAAACGAATACCCACCTAATCCGTACCGTAACCGTAGACATCGAGCTATTCCCACGGTTACTAAAATCAATTACAACCACTTTGAAGTAGGCATTGTAACATTAACCACTGTTTTTGTAGGCCATTCACCGAACGACCTCATTCATTATCCACCAATTGTAGTTGGTGCTTCTCCATGGTCCCAGTAGACAAAAATTAAATTTTTTTTTCAGAAAAACGACATTCATTGATCATTAAAAATGAGATGATATATAAGACGAATATTAGCATTCAAATTACTTTATTAAAAATACATATATCATCGATCCATCCATACATTAAACTAATATATTCTTTTAAAATAAATACAGAGCATATAAGGTTTTCCTAATTTATAACCACATCTATATTAAACACCCAAATTAAACCACAAACAACTAGGATGACCCTTCTATTGGTGCTTTCTCTGGTAAAAAAAAGAAGATGCATTGTCATGTGTTCCAAAGAAGATAGTTTAGAAGTTTACAATTAAATAACATATCAAACGTACTAATAGATAATGGAAAATATTCAGAAATCAAACAATATTTATAAGAAGGTCAAGTCTTAACATTGCATATCCAAAAAAGCTGGTGATTGACTAATGACATGTGATTGAGAAGATGAGACATACACGCCAACATTTATCTCAGTTTATGACAAATTAAGTAAGACTAACTGTGCCATTATTTTTGTTCAAGTAAGACAAGTTGTTTCATGGCAGTGATATGAGTAAGTTTTAAGGGAATAAAACAAGTGGCAGTGATATGAGTGAGTTTTAAAACACATAATTTTACTACAGGAAAAACTTATATATTCTTTCGAAATTTTCGCAAAAGTATCTCTAAATAAAAAAATACGATTAAACAATCTGCAAATTATAGAACCTCAATTGGAAAATCGGAATTACAATACGATCTTTTTTTGTGTGTGTGTGTGTGTGAATAAACCCTATAGACAATGCACAAGCCCATGGCAATTATATATATATATATATATATATATATATATATATATTTTACAATTATGACAATTAATTTAAATAAATTCATATAGAAAATATTTATAGTAATTTTCTTTTACTAACAGATGTATATGCTCAAAGAATAACTGTTTTCAAACTTTATTCAAATTAAATATCATTTGATACTACATCGGGAACCATCAATATTATATGGAAATCACAACGATCCAAATTTAATGATTTTTGATGGAGTATCAAATAACATTCAAATTGAATGAAACTTGAGACATTATCAATCTATAAAAATATGAATATATTTATTTGAGACTGGTTATCATTGTCGTCGAGATTAATAAACGAGAAAAAGTTTATCTCATCATCGATCGTCCAATCCCTCTTATTATCCCTCAACCTTCATCATCTCTAATAGAAACTAATCTAGCACATCCCTATTAATCTTTCCGATTTTGTAACTTTCTTTTCCAAATTTTGAAGTGCTCTCTCTAGCTATCTATTTCATCTCTCCGGCGGTCGGTTTTCCTCTCTTTGGCAATATGCCTTGTCTCCTCGTCGCCTCTGATGCTCCACCTCACGGACAATTTGTTTTTGTCTCTTTGGAGATCTGTTTCATCTCTACGAATACCTTTTTATTGGATATCTAGCAACACCTGCTATTCTCATCACAACATTTTTATTGGAAATCTAAACACTTTAGCAAACAATACAGACACTTATGTTTATCATCTATATAAATATTTTTGTAAGAAACCTAAACAATTTTGCAAACAATATGAACACTTATTATTCTCATCTAAATACTTATATAATAAACCTAGACGCTAATGTAGACACCTAATGCATTTGTCTTAACATTTGTGTGACACCTATTTGAACACCTTGACAACTTATCTAACCTTTTAATTCACCTATCTAAACACTTTTGGCATTTATCAAAACATTTAAGTTACCTATCTAAATACTTATATTATTTATCTAAACACTTATGTAACATATATAAAGACTTTTGTAGCTCTAAAACATGTCGTTGGAGTGCTTTCAATTAAGCATGTAGCTAGAGGAATAAATAGTCTGCTAAAAGTCGTGAATCTACCACATTTAGCGACATTCTACATGCGTTCTTTTACCATTAGGGGGATTTTTTAGGGGATTCGTTTTGGGGACTACCTATAGTTGGATTCTAAATATATAGTTGTAATGGATTCCTAACTATAACCATAATGTTAATTATTAATTATATAATGTGTTAATCCTAATGCATCTTTTATTGTACATTATCGTTATTTCTTCTAACTTCATGGCAACACATAAAAAAGTATCAATAACACCATACAATAACAGCCAAAAAAAACAAATCATGTTCTTCAAATTTATTACAATAACAATATCATAACGTAGCCGTTGCGGAATATCATTATGCAGCCGTTTCCGCAACCAGTAATTATCAAGTTGTTGTCTCATTTGGAAATATATGATGAAGTATAAAATATGCGAACTTCACTCTTTTAGAAATGAAAACGGGATTTTTAGAAATAAAAATTGGGAAACGAAAAATATATTTTGGTTTCAAGAAAACGAAAAAAAAGAGAAAAAACAGAATGATGCCAAACATCTTTGTCGGCATTGCCGAACCTGTTGCCTTCTCCACTGCAGGCTCCTTCACTTAATCGTCGTCTTCACCTTCATCGTCATCTTCGTCTTCGCCTTCATTGCTATCGTCATCGTCATTGTTGCCTTCGCCGTCGTCCTCCTCCTCTTCCGCGTCGTTGCTGTCCTCCTCCTCCTTGTCGCTGTCATCCTCACCGTCGTCCTCCTCGCCGTTCCAGAAGTCCCTGCTTAACATAATTGATGTATTAGTTAATTAAGAGTATAGCGGTTATAATGCAAAGTACAAAGAAAGAAGTATTGACAATCGAAAATAATGCTTTATCACAACACAATATATATACAAGATCAACAAAAAGTCAAAAATGGAGAGTAAATGAAAAAAAAAAAAAGATAGTTAAGCAATTAAAGTAGTATATTAGACTTACGGGTCATCGAAACGAACAGAAGGGATATGTTTGATTTTGTACAGGTCCTCTGACAGAAGCCTCTCCTTTTCCTCAAGTAAGTATTGGCTGACTATAAGCTCTTGAAGACTTGTAACATTTTGTAGCTTCGGAAATGGAGAGAAAGAAGTACAAGCATTTATTGTGAGCTTACTAAGAAAGGGCATAGCGCCCTCTTCTATCTCCCATTCATTAAGCTCAAATAGGTTTCTAAGCATCAAAATCTGGAGTTTTGGAAATCCACCTGTTGAGCGTACCATTTTTTCCCCATCATACGCCCAAACCAACCTAAGTATTATGAGGTTTGGCAGCATTTCCAATATAGGCATCGGATCTTCCTTGAGACATGAGCAAGTCAACCTTAATTTGGTGAGGTATTTTGGGAATACCTCAAGAGATGGGATACATCCGCTTTCCCACGACCCTCCGATGTACAAACTTTGTATTGTTTCATAACATGGTAATTGCCTCATGCCAACAACATTAAATATCCATGAGAACCGCCCAGTACCACTATATCTATAAATTACATGGAGGGAGATCAAATTTTCTGCTCGTGACAATAGAACTTGGAGAGCTTTCCTACTTTTTTTAGGAGATTCGAGCTTCCCACTAAACATAATCTTTAGGGTGCGTAAATTGAAATTGATTTCCAATTTAGGAATATCCTTGAGAACCACCCATTTTAAAGTTTGTAGATTCTTCAGATTATCCCATTTTGGTGGGCCGGGTACGTATTCTAGACGGTCAAATATGACATGTCTCAGAGTGGTCACTTCCCACAATGGCCCAAGTGTATCATATATACGTCTAGTCCATGATTTATAGGAATCAAATGTTTCTAGGTTTTTCATAGAACTGAATGATGTGTTGTCAACTATTTTCTCAATGGCTATACAGTTTCTAAAACCTAGATATCTCATGTGGACCAAATTTGCTAACCAATTATTACCGACTTTGACTTTTCTAAAGTCAATGTTCTCAATAACTAACACTCTTAGTTGTGTTGCAAACCCCACATCGCTTGGTACCGTACTCCCTCCAAAACAGAGTAAAGAACGGATATTTGTTGAATGAATGTTATAACCTGTTGGGGTGTGAAGTTGCAGTGCCACACGGTGCATCTCTTTGGTAGCATGCTGACTACCGTCTTCGGTTTTTGAGAATACAGTGAAAAAGTTTTCCTTCTTGGCTTCGTGGATAGCTAGGTCCCTAAGAAGATCGTGCATACCACAATATTGACTGTCGTCACTCCAAGATTTTTCAATGACTTGAACCAAGCACCTATACATCAAAATATTGAATATGAGTTAATAATGTCAACAAAGAATTACAAAAATGTTTCATTTTTAAAAAATATATGGACCATCATGAAAATTTAAATAAAATTAAATTAAATGGGCATTTATATAGTCAACTTTTCTTTGACTCTAACGAGAGAAGGTTGTTACGTACTGATATTAATTAGTCAACTTGTCTATCACTTTATTGTACTATAAGGTTGCTACATACGGTTTTACAAGATCTTCAAGTTAAAACTATGGATACAAAATTTAATTAGATAGTATATACCTTTTTACAAGATCTTCAAGGTAATCCTCAGCTCGTTCTTCCATTGTTCCCTCACCATCTACTGAAATTAATCTTTCGGCAATCCACAATCTTATGATATGCTTTGATGATATCTGGTGATCTTCTGGAAAGGCCGCAAAGTACAAAAAACGTTGTTTCTGCTCATAAGACAACTCTTGGTAACTCAAGCAAAGGGTTTGTGTGCACTTTTTTACCTCGTCATTAAGGTGCCAGTCCAATGTTTTGTACACATTCATCCACGAGATGTAGGTACTAGGTTTTGTTCCGAGCACACGACCTAACACCACCAATGCTAATGGTAGTCTTCCGCATTTTTCAATTAGTTTTTTTGCTACATCAACAAGATGGGAAGGGTATTTGCCAAGTTGTACATCTTGTTGAGCCTTTCTGAAGAGGAGAGTTAGGCTCTCATCTTCAGTTAGGTACCGAAGGTTGTGATGTTCTGTTTCTCTATCCGATGCCAAAGCAATGTCCAGGTTTCTAGTCGCAATTATGACACGACTAGCATTATTGTTATTAGGTATAACCTTTTTTAGTCGCTCCCATAGATCTGTTGTCCACACATCGTCTAGGACAATTAGGTATCTCTTCCTATTCAAGGATTTCTTAAGCTCCTCCCAAACTTCCTCATCGGGTGGACTTTTGTCTTTCATTTTAGGCTCCACTAAGTAAAGTATTTTTCTGCATACCTTAGTTGCATCAAAACTTTGAGATATGGAAAGCCACGTGCGACAAGGAAATTCCACATTCAATTCATCACTGTAAGTGCAAAAGATAAATAATTTTGTTAAATAAAACTAGAAAAGAGTAACCGTGAAAAAATAATCACAATTGAAGAAACGGTCTTCTCCATGGTTATGTATACACATGATACCTCCTCCTAGGATTGTTCCGACAATTTGGATCTCTTTTGGTGACTAACTTAATTGTGTTGATAGTACATTAAGATCTTCAACCAATAAAAAGTACAGTAAGATGCTTACCGCAGCTTAGGTCTTGTCTTGTCTTGTCTCAACTCTTGAGCCGGATTTCTATTTGTTCTGACCAGACTAGTCACTTTCTTGTTATTGAATTGTTCATTCATACGAAAACACAATTTTATTAAATCTTACCTTTGGTATACTTTGGAAGCCAACGTAGTCTTGCCGAGGCCGCCTACACCCACAATAGATAATACTGTGCGCCTTGAAATGTTCTTATCGAGCAGGTGGCAAATAATTTTGTCCTTGTCAGCATCGAAGCCAACGACTTCTGAGTCGTCGATATCAATAGGTTTGGTCGGCCTGAAAGGGAGTTCAGCAGGCTGTTCGATCCCACTACCAAGCTCTGTGATTCCCAGTTGGGTTCTGGTTATATAGATCCTCGTCATCTCCTCGTTTATTTCCTTAAACTCGCCACTGAGTGTGTTGAGTTTAATGGGATGTTTCAAGACCCTCTTAATTTTTTTGAAAAACCCTGAACTCTTCGGACAGTTTTTTTTCAATCTCAACCAGGAACGTATCCATTGCACTTCCTATCTATATGCCAGTTCTCTGACCTGGCTCACCCACACCTTTCCCGATTCGCTTTTATGTTGGTTACAATCGGCGTCACGGAGAAAAGCTTGAATCATTTCGAGATTGCGCCGCATTGGTTCTATTTGATTGTGGACCTCATAAAGTTCCAGACCTTTCTTGGCTGCAACAACAGCAAGCTTCTGCAGTGCTGAGATTAATGCGGCCTCTGCCATTTTTTTGTTTGTTTGTGAAAGGGGTATGGCAGTTGACTTGTTGTTTTGGTGATTGTAAAAGGGATTTGTGTTGCTTCTCTGTGATGGTAGGTACTTCAGCCGGACTGGTGTGTATATACACAGCTTCTGGCCAAAATTCCACAAAGAGGCACTGATTTGTACATAATAACTTTTGCATGAGGACATGTAAATAAACCACATAACAATGTTAGTTTAAAAAGGTATGGTCGATATTAAATAGAACCAAAGTGGTGTGGTTCCCTAATTTTCCGGATCTGAGATTTAAAGTTGGCTTTTTTAAAAAAAAAAAAATGAAATCGTTGACCTTCCATTAATTATCCTCATGAATTAATCTATCACCAGTTCACCAGCGACGGTATAATTAATTATTGATTAGGAACTTTTCTATGGCATTTGGATCAAATCTTCGTCCTAATTTAAGCAATCTAATCCGTGGGATCATATTTAATCAAATATATCTCCCACAAAAGAGGGGGAGAAATGAAGCCCCATGGTTGATTTAGGCTTCTGGACCGTTGGATATCATGATCCGACGGTCCAAACAACTTTCAGGCATTTCCATTTTTGTTCCAAATGGAGAAATCGTTGAGCGTACTTTATAAAAAAAATTTCATAAATAGCCTCACTAATAAATTATTTCTCTTAATGGTTGAACAATTAACTTTTTTTACAAATGACTTTGACTATAAAATAACAATTTATCTGGAGTCATAGACTGCATGACCCAAAACTTATTTAACAATCTATACTCATGTATTAAAATTATAGGATTTATATTTGTAAGTGACTTATTTATAAATGGGTTAAAATTTTTTTAATCAACTCTTACATTAATTGTTTCGGCGCCAATCTCTTATCTTGATGTTTTTTCTTAAAAATCAATTAGATATCATGTTCTCAACACATTTTCATTAGTTTGGTGAAATATATGACTAAATGATAGCACTTTTCTTAATTTAAATTAATTAGAAAAAGTAAAATATTAAATTATTGATGTATCATACATTCAAAATTTGTAAAGAGTAAAAAATAGATTTATTTTTTGCTTGGCCTATATGTTTTATCTTTTTTCTCCATTGATCAGCTAGTTTGCCTTGCACAATTAGTTTGTTTAGTAATATGTTGTCCAGTCCAAATAAAATTTTGCAGTGGATACAAAGTATATATTATCCCACTGCGAAGCGCGGGGACTTGCCCAAGTTTTTATTAATTAACGCCAACAGCTAGCTCTTAGCGTTGCTCCATTAAGCTCATCCTCTTCATATATACGTATAAGTCCGTATAAAACAACTAGTATTAGACCCGCGGCATTAGGCCATTTTAGTTTGCACGTCTCTTTAAATTTTAAAGTAATAATAATAGTATATGCAAACTATCAATTTCAATATATAGTTCACATTTAATTTGTAAAGCAACTGATTTCTTTGCCTCTTTAACCTCTAAATTAATTACATCTGTTATTCCAAGCATCCTGCTTGTAAGCTCAAATTAAAATACCACCTACGCAGAAAGAAAGACATTCAAACCGCAGTGAACACAAAAGCAAGGCTCGCAAACTCGGAATCGGCCATGGGACTGTGGACTCGGAATCGGCCGGACCCGGGCGACTCATATCGGAAACTCGGAGTTTTTCATAAAAAGTTTATTTTTCACTTAAAAAAATTGTAAAAATGTAAAAAAATATTTAATCACAAAATAATGTTAAAACAACATATTACACACAATTAAACCACTAATTTAATTTAATACAAATATTCAAACTAACCAGATAGCTTGATGAATTCTCACATATAGTACAAAAACATATAAAAAAAAAGAGAAAAATGCTCAAGTACATATTTATTTAATGACAATTCGAACTGCATATAAATATTCAAACTTAGTTTATATAGATAACAATTGAAACACACTCATTTACTGCCAGAAACTGTGTCGAGCTGGCTGGATCCCTTCACCATCTTCTGTGTTGAAATACCAAGGATGATACTGTTCAACAGAGCCAAAAATTGAAGAAACTGCAGAGCTAAATTGAGGATTATTGCCATATTCATGTCCTTCATATGGGTTCCATGTGCTAGAAGTTTCTTGGCTGCTGCTTGTATTGTAGCCAGGTTGTACACCATATGTATATGGTATATACTATCCCTCACTTAAATCTGTTGTAGTTGTATATGGTATAGAATATCCCTCACTTCATATAAAATGACATTAGAAGCAAAAAGCGGGTGAGAGGGCTCACTTCATATAAAATGACATTAGAAGCAAAAAGCGGGTGAGAGGGATGCTCTTACGGACGAAAATTTAGAAAGAAGAAGTTTATCGGAATTGATTCGCAGACATGACAGCCTTCGAACATTTCGTTGAAGACGGTCGGCAGCGTTGCATTGAATCCTCATCGGTTCGGTTGATCTGCCGCAATAGAAGTCTCCTTTGATTGGAGAAGATCGAGAGCGGTGTACCGATGAAGGAGAGTCAAGAGAGTACGAGGACGCGCCGGTTGAGATGAAAAAGTATGATGACGAAGAAGGTGCCGGTTGGATACACAGGCGGACTGAAATCAGTAAAATGATTGTATTTTTCTTTTCTTATTCAACACTTCTGAGAAACTCCCATCTGAAGAGATCTCATCCGTTGATATACCATCTAAAGGCTCTCAATGAAAGTGATGACGTGGCTACCTGAGAGTGCTCATAGAATAATTGTTTTTCAAATTTCATTGAAGTTGACTGTCATTTGATACTCCATCGGAAACCATAAAAAATTATATAGATATCACAACAATCTAAAGTTAATGATTCTTGATGGAGCATTAGATGATACTCAAATTAGATTAAACTTGAGATACTACCAATCTATAAGTATATGAATATATTTACTAAAGATTTTCTATTTTTAATGTTGTTTATGAATTTATTTAAGATTGGTTAACTGTCACTGTCGTGAGGATAAATAAATAGTTGGGTCCCTAATTATGACTATATATACAGTGTGGGAATGTATCACCATGTTAATTATTAATTATATAAGGTGTTAATTTCAATACGCTATTCATTACACATTATCGTTATTTTTTTTCTCTATAACTCTTTGGCAACACACAAAAAAGTATCACAATAACATAACCCAATAACAATGTCCTACAAAAACCAAATCATGTTCTCCAAATTTATTACGATAACAATATCATAAAAACCAAATCATGCTCTCCAAATATATTAAAAATAACAATATCATAACACAACTATTGTCGCAACAAGTAATCAAGTTGTATCATACAGAATTTTGATTGTGCATAGAAATATGCGAACTTCACTCTTTTAGAAATGGAAACGGGATTTTTAGAAATAAAAATTGAGAAACGAGAGATATTTTTTGGTTTTCATAAAAAAGAATAACAGACAAACCAGAATGATGCCAGACGCATTCGTCAGCATTGCTGAACCTATTGCCGCCTCCACTGCAGTCTCCTTCACTTAGTCGTCATCTTCACCTTCATCGTCGTCTTCGTCTTCGCCTTCATTGTCGCTGTCCTCGTCGCCTTTGCCGTCGTCCTCTTCCTCCTCATCGTCGCTGTCCCTGGTCAACATAATTGATGTATTAGTTAATTAATTAGGAGTAGAGCAATTCTAATGCAAAGTACAAAGAAGTATTGACAATAGAAAATAATGCTTCATTACCACACAATCTATATACAAGATCAACAAAAATGGAGAGTAAATGAAAAAAAAAAAAAGTTAAGCAGTTAAAGTAGTTATAGACTTACAATTGTTCTTCGTAACGAATAGATGGGATGTGTTTGATTTTGTATAGGTCCTCTGACCGAAGCCTCTTCTTTAGCTTGTAAAAGTATCCACGAACTATTAGCTCTCGAAGGCTTTCCACATTTTGTAACTCGGGAAATGGGGAGAGATTATTACATATATCTATTGTGAGCTTACTAAGGCAGGGCATAGCACCCTCTTCTATTTCCCATTGATTTATTCCAAGGCCACAAAGCAACAGAAATTGGAGACTTGGAAATCCTTGTGTTGAGCATACCAATTTTTCACCATCGTGCACACAAGACAAGTTAAGTATTCTGAGGTATGGCAGCCTCTCCAATATAGGCATTGGATCTTTCTCAAGATCTGTTACTTTCAGCGTTAATTTGGTGAGGTATTTTGGGAATGTCTCAAGAGATGGGACACGTGCTCTTACTAACTGCCCATCAATAGACAGATTTTGTATTGTTTCGTAACATGGTAATTTCTTCATACCAACAGCCTTAAATGATATTTCACCATCTTCAGAATATATACCGAGGGATATCAAATTTCCTGCTCGTGACAATACAGCTTTTAAACCTTTCCACCTTTCTTCAGGTGATTCGAGCTCCTTTCCAAACTTAATCTTCAGGGTGCGTAAATTGACATTGCTTTCTAATTTAGGAATATCCATAAGTACCACCCATTTTAATGTTTGTAGATTTTTCAGATTATCCCATTTTAGTGGGAAGGGTACATCTTCATAAAAGGAAAATATAACATGCCTTAGAGTGGGCACTTCCCATAATAAATTAAATTGATCATTGTCATCTTTATTGCGAGTTATTGAATCGGAGCAATCAATTGTTTCTAGGTTCTTCATAGAACTGAATGGTAAGTTGACACCTATCTTCTCATTGAGTCCAAATTCTCTTAAGCCCAGATATCTCACGTGAACCAAATTATTTAGCCAATTTATACCGACTTTAATTTCTTCATATCTAGGGTTCTCAATAACTAACACTCTTAGTTGTGCTGCAGACCCCACATCGCTTGGTACTGTACTCCCTCCAAAACAGAGTAAAGAATGGATATTTGTTGAATGAATGCCATAACCTGTTGGGATTTGAAGTTGCAATGCCACACGGTGCATCTCTTTGGTAGCACGTTGGCTACCATCTTCGGGTTTTGAGAATACAGTGAAGAAGTTTTCCTCCTTGGCTTCATGGATAGCTAGGTCCCTAACAAGATCATGCACACCACAATATCGACAGTCGCCACTCCATGACTTTGTAGTGACTTGAATCAAGCACCTATACATTAAAACCATTGATATGAGTTAATAATGTTAAGAAGAATAAAGAACTGTTTCATTCTTTATAATTTATAAATAAATTTGTCATCATGAAATTTAAACAGAATGAAATTAAATGTGCATATTTATACAATCAATTTTTCTATGACTCTAATGAATTAAAGAAGGTTGTTGCGTACTTATACTAAGAGAAACATATTGCGTCCATTGAAAAACCATCAATACATCCCGAAATGTAATAGATACATTATGAAATGTAACCTAAGAACGCTATAGACAACTTTTCTCAAAGTGAAACAGATTTTTTAATTCTTCTCTAACAGATATATACATCAATAGGTTACATTTAGGCAAATTAATCAGGCATATATAATTGATTTGTAGTTCGATTCTGCAATTGGTGCACTTACGCGTAGGTGATATTTAATAATATCATTAAGAGAGCTCAAAACAATCTTTAATTTACAAGTATAATTTAAAATGAAATTATATACATATGTTTTTACAAGATCTTCAAGTTAAAAATATAGATACGATATGAAATTAAATAAAATATATATACCTTTTCACAAGGTCTTCAAGGTAATCCTCAGCTCGTTCTTCCATTGTTCCTTCACCATCTTCTAAAACTAATCTTTCGGCAATCCACAATCTTATGATATGCTTTGATGATATCTTGTGATCTTCTGGAAATGCCGCAAAGTACAAAAAATGTTGTTTCTGCTCATAAGACAACTCTTGGTAACTCAAGCGAAGGATTTGGGTGCACTTCTTTACCTCGTCATTGAGGTGCCAGTCCAATGTTTTGTACACATCCATCCAAGATTTGTAGTTGTCAGGTTTTGTTGCCAGCACACTGCCTAACACCACCAATGCCAATGGTAGTCTTCCGCATTTTTCTATGAACTTTTTTGCTACTTCAACAAGATGGGAAGGGTATTTGCTAGGTTGTACATCTTGTTGAGCTTTTCTAAAAAGGAGAGTTAGACTCTCATCTTCAGTTAAGTACCGAAGGTTGTAAGGTTCTGTATTTCTATCTGATGCCAAAGCAACATTTAGGTTTCTAGTCGTAATTATGACACGACTAGCATTATTTTCATCACGTATAACCTTTTTTAGTTGTTCCCATATATCAGTTTTCCACACATCATCTAGAATAATTAGGTATCTCTTCCCAATCAAGGATTTCTTAAGCTCCTCCCGAACTTCATCATCGGGTGGATTTTTTTCTTTCATTTTGGGCTCCACTGAGTAAAGTATTTCTCTACATACATTTTTTTCATCGAACTTTTGGGATATGGACACCCACGCACGGTAAGGAAATTCAACATTCAATTCAGCACTGCAAGTGCAAAAGATAAAATAAATAAAACTATAAAAGAGTAATCATTAAATAATCAGCATTGAAGAAATGGTACTTCATGGTTATGTTATGCATACACATGATTTCTCCTAGGATTGTTCAGACAATTTGAACCTCCGGCCTTTGATGACTAACTTATTCTTACATGTTAATAGTATATTAAAATACTTTTACCTTGTCTTGTCTCGACTCTTGAGAATGAATTCCTATTTGTTCTTCTGACTAGGCTTATCACTTTTTTGTTGTTATTGAATATTCATTGATACAACACACAATTTTATCAAATCTTACCTTTGGTATACTTTTGAAGCAAGTGTAGTTTTGCCAAGACCGCCCACACCCACAATAGACAGCACTGTGCGCCTTGAAATGTTCTTATCAAGCAGGTGGCTGATAATTTTGTCCTTGTCAGCATTGAAGCCAACAATTTCTGAGTCGTCGATATCAATAGGTTTGGTCGGCCTGAAAGGGAGTTCATCGGGCTGTTCACTCGAACTACCAAGCTCCGTGGTTCCCAATAGAGTTCTGGTGTTATATATCCTCGTCATCTCCTCCGTTATTGCCTTGAACTCGCCACTGAGTGTGTTGAGTTTAATGGGATGTTTCAATACCCTCTTAAATCTTTTGAGAAACCCGGAATTCTTTGGACAATTTTTTTCAATCTCAACCAGGAACATATCCATTGCACTTCCTATTCTATATGCCAGTTCTCTGACCTGGCTTACCCACACCTTTCCCGATTCGCTTTTCTGTTGGTTGGAATCGGCATCACGGAGAAAAGCTTGAATCATTTCGAGATTACGCCGCATTGGTTCTATCTGACTCTGGACCTCATACAGTTCCAGACCTTTCTTGCCTGCAACCTCAGCAAGCTTCTGCAATGCCGAGATCAACGCGGCCTCTGCCATTTTTTTTGTGACTTAGTTGTTTTGGTGGTTGTAAAAGTAGAATTCGTTGCTTTTTTGTGGTGATTCGTACTTCAGCCGGACTGGTTTGTATACAAAGCTTCTGGCCAAAATAGCAAAATACCACAAAGAGGCAGTGATTTGTACATATTTACACTTTTGCACCAGGATATGTAAATACACTATATAACAGTGTTAAATTAAAAAGTATGTTAGATATTAAATAGAACCGAATTGATGGGGTTACCTAATTTTCCGGATCTGAGATTGAGTTGGCAAAAGATATAATTAATTATTTCATCAATTAATGTCACCACTATAAAGATATAATTAAATATTGTGCCAGCTGTAGCAAGGTCTAAGATAACATCTTGACTTTGGGAGCGGGGTGGGTGCACCCATGAGTGCACAATCTAATTGTGTACCCACAATATTCACCGTTCGATCAGTTACAATTAATGCTTCTCTTTCTTTCTATCTAAAGGAGACACTTTTGCTCTGATTCGATAGCAGCAAAAGGTAAAACAAAGAAAAATAATTAATTCTTGTGCGTCCCATGAGAAATTTTTTTTGGAAACTTAATTTCCCTGTTCACGGTCTTAAATTATGTAATGAGCTATTCGGACCTACCCTTTATAATTTTATTATTTTACTATTGATGAATATCTTGAACTTAGATATTAATTAGAATAAAAGTATAGATTTTTGATATAATGAAAATAATAAGTTTCAAATTATGAGTAAACTAGAAAAATAATATTTTTTATGTCATTCAAAATTTTGTATTTTATTTGCTCAATGCACTTATTTTCATAAAAGAAAGCACAATTTGTGAATTAATTATTATATTATGAAATTACAGAGTATTTGCACCATGTCTAAATTAAGAAAAATAATACAAAATTGCGAAAAATTCATTAGAACTGTCATGGACTATAGGATTTTTGAAAAACACCCACAAACATTTAATCACTACTTGTGCACTTTTCTATATGAATTATTTTTTTTCTAATAAGATATAGACACGACATATTTATTTATATAAATAATTACAATCAATTAATAACTAACCTGTTGGAACTGATTTGGGAGAGATTTTGAAGACAGAAACTCACGAAATTAGGGAGGTCATTAGAGAGTAGTTATCACATCAAGAACTAGGGTTAGAGAGAACTTGGGAGAGAGACTTGGAGATCAGAATCGGGAGTTCTCGCGATATCTCGGTGTTTGATTTCCTCTTCCTTCTTTTCTCTCTTTTCTTTATGTCTTGCTTGAACATGGAACTAGACTTGTTTCTTGTAGCCATGAGAGGCTAATCACCTCTCTAGGGATGTAGGTTTTTAGTTTGAACTTGTAGTTTAATTTGCTTTGATGATGCTTTTAATTGATATGTTGTGATTTTGTTTCTTGTTAATTGCTTGTGTATTGTTTAATCGCCATGCATGACATCTTAGAAACTAGGGTTAGAACTTGACAAGTAAAACTCATAGTTTTGGAATTGAAGAAGCGAAATCAGGTTTAGGGTGAGATACTTAACCGTGAAACCTTGAATCTAAGAGAAACCCGTTGATTAACGATTAGGACATGTGAGGTACTTAACCGTGAAATATGAATTGATGATTGATTGACTTGTATCATGAACTTAATGAACATAAACTTGTAGGGTGAGGCACTTAATCGTGAAACCTGAGGGTTTAGGTATGATATTAAGCCAAGAAATTGTAGTTTAGTACCAATAATTGTTGATACTCTCTTACAACGATTAAATAAAAAGTATTAGTCGGGTAAATTACATCTACAAGGGATAGCGAAACCGAAATCCCTAAGTCACGTTTTATTGATTCAAACCAATTGTTGTTTGTCTTGTTCCAATTTTAGGATTAATTTAGTTAAAGCAAACCTTGAATATCGATTAGTCTAGATCGGTAAATTAGATTGAAACCAGTGCATTACGTGTTGTCCCTGTGGATTCGACACCCCTATATACTACACGGTAGGTTCATGCGCTTGTGAATCGAACCAAACTGTGTTAGGGATTATTAGCATAGACATTCCACATCAATTTTCTATACAATACTTCAAAATTAAAACAAATAGTAAGCGACCGTAAAAATTTTCTAAAGAATTCTTGATTGTTAATTATTAAATAATCATTATTTCCTTCAATTGTCAAAGTCATGTAAATTTACTATAAACAATACCTTCATATAATAGTTTTTTTACTTATAAAAAATTAATAAAGAAAAATTAGAAAAACAATAAGCTACCGTAAACTTTTTGAGATAATAGAATCGGCCGAACTATTTACTTACTCCGTCGCTAGATTTTATTTTAAAAGCTTTTGTTAAACCATATATACAACTCGATACGATAATGTTTTTCAACAAATTTAGTTTAAATTTTGATTTTGAGTTATATTTATTAGATTTTAGTTTATAATTTACATAAAACTTTAAATTTGTTTAACATTTTTGTAAATAAATTTTTGCATTCATTAGAAATAAAAATTCATCAAGTTTCTTGATTTCTAATTCATCAAAAAGGAATTTCAAACTTATAATAAACAAAAATTGAGAAAAACCAAAAAAAAAAAAATCGTGCGGCTGAGTCAAAGAACTCGGCCGTCGTATAAAATTGAAAAAATTATTTTATATACATTTTTTATTTGTAAGATTCTTGACGAACAAAACGACGAAATCCACAGTACGATTATTCCGTGCTATCATCCGTATAACAAACATAGAAACAACTAATTTTAGACTTCCTCACGTAAAACGATCACAGAAAATTCCGAAAAATATTTTTTGAAGCTCATCTCGTGCACGAAACATCGGACCAGGTCACAGAGATAAACAATCTATACCCGACCCATACTTCTACAATAAGGCACGATACAAAAGATCGACAAAAAATCGAAAATCGAGAGTTAATAGTCGTGCAAATTCTGAGAAAAAAGAGAGGGTAGCTCTGAATTAATTTACAAGGCCAATTGTTGGCAATGGGACCTCTGTCTCATTTTGGAAAGCCGGATGGTATGAGGAATGTCCTCTGTCAATTATTTTCCCTAACTTATTCTCAGTTTGTAGTACTGACAAATTGACAGTAGCTGAAGCTTTTGCATCACAACAGCTCAAAATTGAGTTTAAAAGACAATTAGTAGGGGTGTATAGGGAAGAATGAACAGAATTAGGGAAAATATTAGGAAATTTAAAACTTTCCCCCACCTCTTCAGATGGTATATATTGGAGATTTAACTCCAATGGTAAATTTTCAGTTCATTCATTTTATGTATAGTTAGATTTTGGAGGGACTACAAATTCAGAATACGATATAATTTGGAAATTAAAGATTCCTTTGAAAATAAAAATTTTTATGTGGTCTTTGAAAAGGAATAAAGTATCAACTAAGGATCAATTAAAAAAAAGAGGGTAGATTGGTGATACCTCTTGTGTTTTCTGTGGACAATTAATATGAAAATACTAACCATCTCTTTGTTACCTATCCTCTTATAAGTCAAATATGGAATTGGATAGCCTCTTTTAATAATTTTGAATTTCAAGGAACTACTATAGAAGATTTATGGACTGTTGATAAATGTATTCCTCTTGAATATCAACTATTAATTGAAATGGTTAGGAGCACTACTTGTTGGGATATTTGGCTTGAAAGAAACAATGTTATATTCCAACAGCAAAACATGAGCAATATAAAATCCTTAGGACTTAAAATTATCAATATGACATCTTTTTTGTGTCAAGCTCACAAAAATTCTAGCTTTCTTAAATTATCTTGTATTTTTACCACAAGATGTGCAAGGTCTAAATTTTCAGGTAGAGAGACCACTTCTCATGGAGGCAGAGCAAGAAATGTGACTAAGGCTTATGAAAAATTTGTGTAGAGAAGGCCTGTCTAAGTCACTTCAAATATGACATCTTGTAGTTGGTTAATCTCTCTATGTTTATAATAATGGTGATTAGGTTTTAGCTATGTGGTTTTAGAAATTAGCTGTGTGGTTTTGGATCAAATTTTCGGACGACGGATTTCAAAATTTGAACAATAAGTGTTTCGGTCCAAAATGTTTATGGAAGCACCATAGCCGGACTCCAGTAATTATATTCATCAAAAAAATTATATTGTTTTCAACATATTAATGTTGTATGTTATAAAACACTTATAACAAAAATGCTAAACTAAAATATTGATCAATATTTCAATTTGAATATTATCATTACGCATTCAACATATTAATCTATTATATTCAAAATCAATTATAAAATATGCTAAACTGAACTTTCATAATCAAATAATTTTTTTAGAGGGTAGGTATTTAACAGATCAGTGTATTTTCAATCGAAAATCAGTTGTAAGTTGTAACAAATAAATGTTGAATTAGCTTATGAAGTATTATTATTTCCGAAAGGTGAGTATACGTAAGGCCCAATATAAATTAACCTGTTCAGTTTTCGTAGATTTTTTGTAGACCTGGGCCGGAGAAAGAAAACTGGTAGATTAATTCTCCATCTCATGAAAAAGGAAAAATTTAGGACGGTTGGGCTGTCTCCTAAAATACCTGTTAAACTCGAATTAATTAAATTTACTAAATTGAATATTATATCCCCAAAGTGGTTACAATTACATATACGTAGTGTTGTGACAAAAGGGCGGGTAAGGGTCCGACGGGCGAAGGGTCCGGCGGGTGACGGGTCCGACGGGCGAAGGGTCCGACGGGCGAAGGGTCCGGCGGGTTTGGGGAAAAACCCATGCCCTTACCCGCCCCTCGCCCTTCGGGCGAGGTCGGGCACGGGCGGGCAAGGGCGGGCGGGGGGCGGGTGGGGGGCGAGTGCGGTCGTGTTGGCTTCGGGCGGATCGCCGGCGGTTTCCGACATTTTCCGACGTTTTCGAGCGGATTCCGGCGTGTTTTTTTTTTTAACATTTTTTTAGAAAATTTTTAAAATAATTTTTTAAAACATAATATTTTTAAAAACACAAAAAAAAACGAAATAAATTTTAAAACAAATTTTTTTTAGAATCCGAACTCCGAAGAATGTTAAAACCCGAAACTTTAAAAATCCGAAACGATAAAAACGAAGTTATTTTAAAACAAACGTTTTTTTAAACAAAGTTTTTAGAAACAAAGTATTTTTTTTTTTTTAAATCCGAAGCAAATTTTTTTTTTCAAAACAAAGCATTTTTCAAAAAATCGGAAACTTAAAAATCCGAAATCTTTTTAAAACAAAGTTTTGTTTAAAACAAATTTTTTTAAAACAAAGTTCTTTAAAACAAAGTTCTTCAAAACAAAGTTTTTTTAAACCAAATATGTTTTAAAACCAATTTTTTAAAAAAAATCCGAAACTTTAATTTTAAAAAACAAATTTTTTTAATTTGATTTGTTTAAAAAAAGTTACCCTCCTCCTTTATTCCGGGCTTGGGACCGGCTATGTTATGATATTATAAAATAACATAGGCGGAGTTCTAACTTTTTTAAAAATGTTAGTAAATATTTATAAAAGTAAGAAAATGTTTAATAAATTGGAAAAACGAAAAGAAAATAGAATAGTGTGTAGAGTTCGTACCGAAACCGAAACTACCTTTTTAGTTGACCGATCTCATATACCATTGGCCGGTCTCTTCTTCAGGTTCGCATTCATCATCTGAGGGCGGCTCCTCGCTCCCTTGAGTTTCGGCACCGGATAAAGATGCTTCTATTTCCTTATATTGCTCACGATGTTCCGCATCAATCCAATCCTTGAGGCATACGAGTCGCTCAAAAACCTTTGGACCCAACTTGCTTCTAATATCATTAAAAAACAAATGTAGTAAGTAAAAGAAAAAATGTGATTTAAAATGAATAAAAAAATCGTGTAGATGTAAAAAAAAATATAGGCATTTACCTTTTATCGGTAAGAATCCGATTTGCCGAACTAAAACAAGATTCGGAGGGCACGGTTGAAACGGGAACGGCAAATATGTCCCGCGCCATAGTATATAAAGTTGGAAAAACATTTTTGTTTTCCTTCCAATAATCAAGAACATCAGTTCCCTCCGGTGTTCCCTTTACGGAAAAAAAGACTTGTAAATCGTTGGAGGCGTTGTACATAATACTATCCAAACCATCGTCCTCCAATATTGACAATAATCCATCGCCCGATTGGGTCCTATGAAAATTTAAGAAATAAAAAATCAAATGAAATTAAAAAAATCCGAATTAATTAAAATCGGATTCAAATTTAAAAATCCGAAATAAAGTTTAAAAATCCAATTTAAATTAAGAAAACCGAATTGAATTAAAAAAAAACCGAAATTAATTAAATAAATCGGAAATAAAAAAATGTACCGCGAGATTTGACTTGTAGAAGCCGGTTGTTGGACATTCACTTGGGCGTTGTATGCGTTGAACAACCCTTCAATCGCTTGGCTCACGGTTTGATCCACATTTGTGTTCATAATGTCCAAATTAGTGTAATACTTTCGTAGCATTCTTACCGTGTAGACCTTCTTGTATGTCGGATGGAGACAATTTGCAACAATCGTGAGGGGTGGTACGGCTTCCCAATATTTGAGAAACTTCTCCTTCATGGCTCCTACGATTGGAGCGAGAGAAGCGTCGGTGTCTTCGAGAACTAAGAAAAAAAATCGAATTAAAAAATCGAAATTAAATTAAAAAACCAAATTAATATAAAACCGACATTAATAAGAAAACCGAAATTGATAAAAAATATGAAATTAAAAATGTACCTTTCATTTCATGATATACTTGGGAGATTCGTAAGAGGTGGTGAAGCAACTCATGCGCAGTCGGTTTATACGAGCAAGACAATGCTAACGTCGCTTTGAAGAATACTTCAAGAAATTTCATTAATTTGTTTAATTGATCCCATTCACCCGACGAGAGAGCTAATTCCATACCCTCGGGCGTCTCATTCAAAATTGCATTAATAGCATGTGCGTAAGGAAAACACCGTTTCAACATTCTATAAGTTGAGTTCCAACGGGTATCTACGTCCCATGGCACTCTTAATTTAGTAAATTGCATTCTACTACACATATCATGAAATCTTTGTTTTCTAATGCCGTTAGTAAAAATATGAGTTACCGCCTTCTTAAATTTTGTTATTAAATCATTAGCACCGGACGTTTTAAGTCCCGCCTTAACGGTGAGGTTTAAAACATGACATGCACATTTTTGGTGAAAGAAAGCTCCATTCGCAATTGGAGATAATGAACGCAAAAAATATTCTATGGCCTTACCATTATTACTAGCATTATCAAAGAAATTGAGAAAACTTTATTTTGGAGATCATTTTTCAATTTAAATTCATTCATAACACCCAAAATTGCATTAAAAACTACTTCGCCGGTGTGCGGGTATTCTATAATCCGAAAACTTAGTACTCTTTTTTGCAATTTCCAATTATCATCAATGTAATGTGCGGTAACACAAATATAAGATAAACCATGTTTACCGGCAGTCCAAATATCGGACGTGAGTGCTACTTTAAATGGTGCGGTTGCAAATATGGCAATCAATTCATTTTTGCGGTAAGTAAATTGTTCTTTAATTTCGTTTGACATTTTCCTATAATAAAATGGTTTGTAAAATGGTTGAGCGCAACCTCTAATAACTAAACGAGCAAAACTCAAACAACCGCTCATACTAATTGGTTGTTCCTTGTGGGTAATATACCGTGCAAACTCACTTAACATTTTTTTTCGTCATATTTTTGGTGAGTTCGTGTACCATCCGGATTAATTTGGGTTTGGACAAGTGTATTATCGGGTTGTTCTTGTGGTTGTTCACCGTTGGTGATATGTCGTGCGGCATGTCTACCCATAGAACTATTATTATCATCATAAGTAAAACTAGATTTGCAACATTTTACCTTGCACCGTGCGCTTACGCACTTGCCGGTCGCCGGGTCGATGATTTGCTCGAAGTAAAGCCACCAATGTGCGTTGTACTTCGGGCGGGGGTTCCTTCTTTTTCTCGGCCCCGGTGGCGTGCTTGCCTCCGGCTCTTCCTCTATTGTTTGGATTTCGGGATATTGATCGGAACTTCCGCCGATGGTCGGAGGAGCAAATGTGCTAGAACTCCCCGCGGCACTTCCGACGGTATGATGTGTGTAGTCCGTCTCATAGGTAGTTTGCGGATAAGTGGGACCACCGAACAATTGATCACTTAATTGTTGGATCGTGTCGGTTACGGGATTGGGGGACGGGGCCGTCGGGTAAGAATAGTCATGTGGTGGAGTTGTCATTTCTCACTACAATAAGGAAAAAAAAACGGATTTAATTTATGTAAAGCAAAACGAAATATAAAAATAACCGAATTAAACTAATTGTGTATGAAAAAATTTATCATAAAAGAATAAAATATTTTGACTACAACTTTATGATAAAACTACAATTTTTGAAAAATTGAAATTATTTTACAAGTAATGAAAAAATATAAAAGAAATAAATAATACAATTATTTTGAGTACAATTTTATCATATGTTGCCAAATCCGATTTAAAATAATTGTGTAATTGCATAAATCAAATTATAGTATTCTAATAATGTTATAAAAAAAATAATACAAATAGAACGTACCTCCGAATTTTTGCGGAAATGCCGGCGAGGCGAGTATCGGATTGACTAATGCAAGAGATTGTAATAAAATAAATATGCTAGTTTTTTGGAATTTTGGAAATAATAAATATAAATTAGAATATAAAAATAAAACTAGAATTGATTTATGCAAGAGATTGAGAGAGTATTGAGTGAGAGATTGAGAGAATTTGATAGTTTGTTTGTGAGAAATGAGTGTTGAATGTATGGGTGTATTTATAGGTGTGAATTGGGGGGGGGGACATTCAAAAATCCAACCGTTGGATTCCAACGGTTCAAAAAATGTGTCAGACGGGTCAGGCGGGTCGGCTCGGGCGGGTCGCACGGGTCGGCCGGGTCGGGGGGGCGGAGTTCGCGCGGGTGCGGCTGGTGCGGCGGGTCGGGGGGGCGGGTGGGACGGGTCGGGGGGGCGGGTCCGGGGGGTGGGGCGGGTCGGACAGGCGGGTCGCGCGGACCGAGGCGTGCGGACGGTGGGAGTGGGAGCGGGGTGGTGTCAGACGGGTCCGAAGGGCGGGTCGGGGGGGCGGGTCGGGTCCGAAGGGCAGGTGAGGTCGGGTCCGAAGGGCGGGTCAGGTCGGGTCCGAAGGGCGGGCACGGAACGGGTCCGACGGGCGACGGGCGGGCACGGGCACGGGCACGGGTCCGACGGGCGAGAAGGGCGGGTAAGGGCGGGTAACGGGTAAGGGCGAGCACGGGTTTAGACGGGCGGGCGGGTTACGGGGGGTGAGGTCCAAAACCCGGACCCTTACCCGCCCTTACCCTTGACCCGTCGGACCCGGCCGACCCGTCTGAATCCCCGCACGGGCGGGTCCGCACGGGCGAAGGGCAAGGGTCGGGGGTGCGGGTCGGGGGTCAGACGGGTTTTGTCACAACACTACATATACGATATATCAAAAGGAGAAAAAAAAAAAACAAAAATATTATTGAACAGCTTGAACTGCAAACTTGAGACCTGTATACATACATAGACCAGTATACATATAATGGGAAATGTAATCCAAAAATACATTGATTTCAATCCACACTCAAGCAACTAAAAACTTGATGAAAACAAAGACACATGAAGGATTCGATTTCTGTTTAGCAAAACCCGAAGCAACTCATTCATGGTTTCCAGAGAAGTGTGGTCTCAGTGATCATAGAAGTGACAACATATGGGTCCATGTTCGATGCCGGCCTCCGATCTTCGAAATAGCCTGTATTTATTGGGACAGATATACAAGTTATCAGCAAGATGTAGCATGTATATATAATATCTCCAGCAAAAACATTTCATCTGATTTTTACTGTATTTTTGGGAGTGAACTGGATTTTATTCGTTCGAAAAGGTATAAAGTATGTTTTTTCTTCAAGCATTCAGAGAAAGAGCACAGATTTTACCTTTGCCTTCCTTTTCGGTATCACGACCAACTCTAATCGAAGCTCCACGGTTTGCAACACCCTAACAAAAATGAATGCATAGATTTAACTCAAAAGTACAAAAAGTAATGTTGAGAATCAACGCTGAGGCCCAAGCCCATCAAGCTCAAGATCAAGAATTATCTAGAGTAATGTGGTGTTTAGATATTTATTAGGAATAATCTAGAACATTATGGATATAAGAAAAATATCTTAGGTCTAGAATTATCTATAGAAATATCTATGGAAAAATATCTAGGTTCTAGAATTCTCCATAGAACTAGTATAAATAGGGGTATGGAGTTGGATGTAGGAACCAAGCAAACCAAGCAAGAGATAGTAGTGAATTGGAGGTTAGGTTGTAGTAAGAAGCTAGGGGTATATGGAGGTTTAGTATTTAAGTAGTAGTTGTAACAATATTTTGAGATATAATAGAAAATATTGTTATAGCTAGTGCCTCCATACTCAACAATCTGGTATCAGAGCCGGAGTTGTCGGAGCTTGTTCAGAGTCGGTGGTAGGGGTCAAGCATAGAGCCGGAATTCTGCCGGTGTTCCGCCAGTCAATATAGTGGTATCGACAAGTTGTCGAAGGAGCCGCAGCTTGACGACAGTCCGGGACTGCGAAGTGCGGTGGAGGAGAAATCTTCAAGAAGGCTTACTAGACGTCGGCCGTCCTAGTTGAAGCCATGGATTTCTCAGGTACGATTGGTGGAATGAAGAAATTGAATTCTAGTAATTATATATATTGGAAGGCATGCATAGAGTCCTACCTCCAAGGGCAGGACCTATGGGAGGTAGTAGGCGGGTCTGAGACGACCCCGCCGGAAGTTAATACCGTAGAAGAGACGGTATTGGAACAGGTTGCTGACCCCAAAACGAAAAAGAAGAAGGCTTCAGAGAAGCCAGCCGAAACTCTGTCCGTGGAGAAGCAAGCCGAAGCTCTGCGGAAATGGCGAATCAAGGCCGGGAAGGCGATGTTTGTACTCAGGACAGCCGTTGAGGACGAGCTACTGGAGTACATCAGAGAAGCGCCTACGCCGAAGGTAGCCTGGGATAACCTAGCAACACTCTTCTCAAAGAAGAACGACGCGCGCCTCCAACTACTTGAGAAGGAGCTCATGACAATCTCACAAGGTAACATGATGATTAACCATTACTTTACGAAAGTAAAATCTCTTTGTAGTGAGATTGCTCAAATAGACCCTGAAGAAAAGATCAGCGAGCAAAGGATGAGAAGGATTCTCATCAATGGGCTAAGACCCGAGTACAGCGGGTTCATAGCAGCCGTCCAAGGTTGGCCAACGCAGCCAACACTATTGGAGCTGGAGAATATGCTCGCAAACCAGGAGGCTCTAGTGAAGCAAATGGCCGGAGTCTCGTTGAAGCAAGAAGAAGAGGCCTTGTTCAGCAACCGAAAGACGGGTCGACCTGACCGAAAGTCAAGAGGTAGACCCGAAGGAAGGTCTAGCCAGCAACGAAGGCCTAAAGAGAAGACTAATTCTTCAGGGGGAGCTCGAGACTCATCCGATGACGATGAAGACGATGACGATCGGTGTTATAATTGTGGCAAAAGAGGGCATTATGCACGAGATTGCTGGCGTAAGAAGAAGAAAGGCCATGGCAATGTGGCGACCTCAAGAAGCCAAGACATAGTCCATGAGAGCAGTAGTTGTGAAGAAGAGTGGGATGCAGAAGTAGCACTCACGGCTGCAATCGTGGATGATGAAGAAAGCCTCGCGGCGACCAAAGTGGAGATGGTGCCGGAGGAGGTCCCATATGAAGAAGATTGGGACGCGGGTGACGACTGTTGGAATACAGTCGGTAGTTGGCATAGAGGTTGCTGACAGTGATGAATCAGAGGAAGAGGAGTTTGACATGGAGTCGTGGCCGATCAAAGATGGAGAAGATGCCACAGAAGTCGAGGTGGAAGAGATCAATTTCGAGTCATCGTTCTTCATGGAAGACACCGAAGATGTCAAACAGGAATTGGTCGATGAGGAGGCCAAAGTCGTGGAGAACACTAGAGTTGTAAATTGCGTCGTGGCTGATAAGGAGAAGCTACAGAAGAGCGTTGAGGAGGAAGTCGTCACCGAAAAGGAAGATGATGATGACAAAGGCAAGATGACACATAGGAGTGTCGCTATTGCCAAAGGACGGGTGGTTATGCGAGAAGAAGCAACCCATCAGGTGATTCGTCGAGAAGTCGGAGCTCGACGAAAACTAGTGCCGGGACCACTAGTAAAGCGGGTTCAAGAAGTCCATCGGGAAGTTCGATCGCAAATAACTGAGGAGTGCCAAGCTCAACGAGCACAAAGGCGAGGTTGCAAGTATGATGATCCGGATGGACGCGGAGTACCAAAATCGGAATAGTACAAAGTCAGCGTTGAGGGGGAGTGTTGAGAATCAACGCTGAGGCCCAAGCCCATCAAGCTCAAGATCAAGAATTATCTAGAGTAATGTGGTGTTTAGATATTTATTAGGAATAATCTAGAACATTATGGATATAAGAAAAATATCTTAGGTCTAGAATTATCTATAGAAATATCTATGGAAAAATATCTAGGTTCTAGAATTCTCCATAGAACTAGTATAAATAGGGGTATGGAGTTGGATGTAGGAACCAAGCAAACCAAGCAAGAGATAGTAGTGAATTGGAGGTTAGGTTGTAGTAAGAAGCTAGGGGTATATGGAGGTTTAGTATTTAAGTAGTAGTTGTAACAATATTTTGAGATATAATAGAAAATATTGTTATAGCTAGTGCCTCCATACTCAACAAGTAACAGGATGATGAGATGCAAGTACCAAAGAAAAAGCGAAGGCGGATGACTTCTTGTCATTTTTGTTCTGAACTTCTGATAAATACTTGCATGACAGTTTCTATATGATAAGTGGAATAACCAACAATCTGCAACATCTACCAAATTCTAGATGATGATTTGTTAATTAGAAAGGAAACATACCCATTTGAAGGTGTTGATGTCAGCAGTCTCGTGGCGGCCAGTGAGGCGACGTTCATTGCCCTCACCGTAGGCAGCGATGTGCTCCTTGTGCCTCAATCCCAGCTTTTCGATGGCCTTCTTTATCACCTCGTATCCTCCTTCCTCCCTCATTGATTTCGTACTGAATTTTAAGATAATAGAATTATGTTAATCACTACAAGCATGAAAACAATCGAAGTTACAAAGAGGAAATTTGATTACTGTGTCCTACCTGTAGTTGGTGTGAGCACCAGCACCATTCCAATCACCCTTTAATATAAGAAGTAAAAAATAAAATAAGACAAAAAGGAAAAATTGAAATGAACTTTTAAATAAATTAGAAAATATGCGTTATATACTGACCGGAATTGGCTTGGGGTCAAAAGATAGCACCACTCCGGCAATCTCTGTTATCCTCTGATAACATTGAAGCATAAAACATTTCAGTAGAAATCAGAAAGATGTTTCAAAATTCAAAATAAGAAACGCCCATTTTAAGAGTTGTTACAGTATTCTGATCTTTCATATAATAAAAATACGGAGCTGCTGCTGTTATTTACCTCGAGGATGTAACGTGCAGCCCACATCTGGTCACCCGCTGCAATTCCAACTGAGGGGCCTACTTGGAACTCCCACTACACAAGTATTATGAAAAAATAAGATACATCGAATTAAAACAAGATGAGACCAAGAAAAATAGAAGTGCAACAAAAACTCAGTATTAACATGTAAAATTGTAAATCATACCTGGCCAGGCATGACTTCGCCGTTGATGCCACTGATGTTGATGCCAGCATACAGGCAAGCCTTGTAGTGAGCATCCACTATGTCCCGGCCGAACGCCTTCTCTGCACCGACTGCGCAGTAGTAAGGGCCCTATTTGAAAAATGTAGTAAAATTAGAGACTAATATATAACGGATAATCGATCACTAATTTGAATTCAGAGGGTTGAAGGATTACTTGAGGGCCAGGGAAACCACCGACGGGCCAGCCAAGAGGCCAGTTCACATCCTTCTGAAGAAGTGTGTACTCTTGCTCGATACCAAACCTGTTTCAGAAAATGCATATCAATCATTGAGAAATATAATTCTCTAAAGGTACAAAAATATTTGTAATGACAAGTTTTTTTCACTATACCAAGGTTCTTCAGCTACAACGTCAGGATTGCTGAAAATCTTTGCAGCATTGTGTCTCTTGTTGGTCCGGATGGGCTCTCCTTGTGGGGTGTAGCAGTCACAAATGACCTGTTTATGGATCAAATATATGGAGTGAGTTAAAATGTTGTTCTTCAGTGTAGGTAAAACTTGAAACCAAAAAAATATATACATTTTAGGGAAATTTTGGGGAACGAAAATTTTCACTGAAAATATTTTGAAACTCATTTTGCCAGAACAGCAGTATCAAAATTGCAGTTTTTGAAATTCCTATCTTGTACTGAAATTCCTATTTTGCTAAAAGAGCAGTATCAAAAAACAAGAAAGGTCCCATATATAAATACTCACAAGGATGTTGTTTCCTCCCCTGAATGGATCCTTGAAAATGGCTTGAGGGCTTCATTGACAGAATGAAGGATATATCATGGTTCAATCAATTAGTGTCGCCATAGAAGGAATATAAATTCCTAATTTCTAATTAGAAAGAAATAGAGATTGTAATCAAATGATCATACTAAAGGATGACTTCGCTGTCCTCGCCTCGAGCCTGGCCAGTGCTCGACCCATCATAATTCCACTTCGGGAGCTCGCTCGGGCAGCTGACAGGCTTTGAAATTGTCTGCTCAAAAAACAGTTCAGGTTACTTAACAGATTAACTTTTTATTGTTCAAATAGACGCAGAACGGTTCTCTTTTATTGCATAGAGCGCTTTAATTTTATTTTGAGAAAAGAAAGGGGTCACGCCCCAACTTAGAGCGCTTTAATTTGGTCATCAGAATTTAAATTATATCATCATTTGTCAGATCACAACAACTGGATGTCACAGTCTCACAGAAGCATCCTGTTTTTCAAGGAGGGATGCAGAATTATGTACCAAGTGACATGAGCAGGTATATATTTTTCTGTTACTTTCTCGTTGTTTTGGGAGTACCCATCATTATAAGAAGACATGTTGTATGTCTGGTGTATCTGGTATCTGTCTGATACAATTTCCAACAGAAACTTTGTTGAGAATTTTGGGGGCCAAGACCATATGTATTGAAACTTGCAATTTGAAAGTATAGAAAGAATGCACTGAGTATTAAATTTCTAAATTTTAATGTGAAAATCTATTAAGCAACTACATACTCTTGCTTTGCTCCTCATGTCCATGCCAGATCCACCAACCCTGGTACAAGGAACACCAAGCTGTTAGGTAAATGTACATTTTATTTTTGCAAATAAAATGACCATTAAAAGACAAATAAATGTTTTTAGGATTAAAACCATTGAGGTGACATGTATATATGCAAAGCAAGATAAATAAACATAATCAATTACAAATGAGGGTCAAGTACTTTATAAAGGATGAATTTGTAAGTTTGTGTAAATTTGTTCTTTTCCACGAAAAAAAAAAATGAAGAAATTAAATTGTATCTTGACAAGGTGACCAAAAGAAAATAAAAGACAGGGCTAATTGTATGTTATTTTTCGTGCAAAACATATACATCAATTTATATATAAAAATATATATATATATGCTGACCAAACAAGGGAAATGTATATGTATATTTGAAAATAAGAGAATGCAAACAGAATAAAACAGGGGAGGATATATAGAACAGAGACATACCATATGTATTCAGCAATGATCTTCTCAGTTTGATCATTGAGGTTCATGTTAATCAGGTCATTAAGAAGAGCCATCAAAGCAAGCTAGTAATAATAACTAAAAATCCAAGTATTATTATCTCTAGGATGGAGGAGAGGATATTAGAAAAGCTATAAAAGTTGTGGAGAAAACAGAGAAGGGAGATGCATATATATACACATGAAATATGATGTGCCGGGTTGCAGTCCGGTTTCTTGAAGAATATTAAATACAGTTGTTAATGTTATTAGATTAAAAAAAGATGGTATCTTAAACTAAATTATCAAGCAGTATCTGCATTATTATTTATTAACAAAGACAAATGCAAGTTTATATTGCCTTAATGGCTGACAATAATATCATATGCAGTATTGCTGTCAAAGCCCCTTCAAGTGGGTTTTGCTTATATGCCCCTCAAAATATCCCCATCTGCATAAAAAAAAAAAAAAAAAAAAAAAAAAAAAAAAAAAAACTCATCTTTGCTTTTGTCATTATTTACTAGGTAAATATCTAATTTATATGGCTCGCTGAATCCTGTTTTAATTTTTTTTTTAGATAAAAGATGAGGGTCGAGTTTCTCAAATTTAAATGTTTGGTTTCCATCCAGATTTCAAATGTGCCAACTCTGGTCGCATAGAGAGCATTGTCCTTAACTACTAAATCAAATGCTGCTTCTTTTTTTAGACTAGAAGCGTACCCGCATGCTGCTGCGGGCAATTTTCATTTTCATTTAAGCCATATAGGATGAAAGAATAAAAGAGAAAAAATGAGTTTATGACTTTAGTAGTCAATACTTTAAAAGGTCAGTGCTTTAAAAGGTTAGTCATACAATTCGCCACTTCGATTTTGTGATGAGATAGAAATGGAGGGGAATACAATAGGAAATTGATGCGATGTGAGCCTTTTATTATTTGATGGACGGAGATTAAGATATGAGTTAGACTATGACCATTAATGGAGGATCCATTTCTTAGCTTTTTTTTAAAGGAGTATAGATAAAGATGAGGGTCAAGCCACTCAAATTTAAATGTCTATAAAAGACCCCCCATCAAGGTTTCGAACCCACGACCTCCCACACTGAGAGCGTTGCCCTTAGCCACTCAAATGCTGGTTCTTAGTACCGTTTTCAATTTTATACTAGGCAATGTATGGAGCAAATATACCGTGAGCTTAACCTCAAAAAACCTATCAAATCACCTCCAAATTTTGATTTATATGGCTCATTAAATTCTTTATATCAAAACCTTACAGGATACAAAAATTTTCCATTTTTGAAAATTTTTAAGTATTTGTTTAAGATTTTTTAAAAGTGATACATAAAACTTGATTATTTTATTAATATTGTATAGTCATTTTTAAAAAATCTAAAACAAATACTTAAAAATTTTCAAAAATGAAAAAATTTTGTATCTAGTAAGGTTTTGATATAGAGAATTTATTGAGTCATATAAATCGAAATTTAGAAGTGATTTGATAGGTTTTTTGAGGTTAAGCTCACGGAAAGCTCCGTGAGCTTAAGCTCACGGTATATTTGCTCCAATGTATGTATAAGATTTCTAATTTATTAGGAAAAATACTTTCTAAAATGATAGATTTGGCCATATTTGGGAGGTCATGCAGGCATATATTAATTCTATAGGAGAAAATTCAAATACAAATACCCTGTTTTCTAAAATAAAATAGATTAAGAAGAAAGTCAACTTAAAAGCTCTATGAGAAGAGGAAAACTGCAACTAAACTAACGGCTCGCGTTCGGTGTGGTGCTTAATTATCTAAAGCTTAACAATGAGATGGTTTACATGTACATATTTTTCATTTATATATGAAATATTTGAAACCAAGACCCTTTACTTTTAATAATAAAAAAAACGAATGTGATGGGCTGTTTATTGGACCACATATCATGAGATAAATGGATATTAATCTTATAATAATATGATTTTCAGTATTCAATATATTTTTTTAAATGTAGTAAGCTATTGTTATAATTTAATTGTTAATCAGGGACTTGAAATTGATACTTGGGCACATAAAAGCATGCAATAACTTTGTCAATTTTTAAAAATGCAGTTGTCTAAAAATTTTATATGAGAAATCTTTTGTCTAAAAACGTCGCAGATTTTGACTTTCCTTTTCGTTTTTATTATTCTGATTAATAAGGTGCTTTGAGGTAATAATTGATCGCGTAACGTCCCAAACGATCATATTTTAGTTGCAAATTGCTATTAACAATTCCGTGTTTGTTGCCAAGTCCTTTTACAGAACCAACCGATGAATATGATCATCTTTAATGGCAGAATTTAATTTGCAATAAGAATCATTTAAAAAATTGTGCTGGAATATTATACTATTCTCACCATTAACAGTTTGGCACTTATACTTTCGTACTTTAATTCGTTAAAAAGATTTTCCATACCTATTAAAAATAAGCTCTATATCAGACAATATTAAACAATTAATCCATAAAAAAGATGTGACTCAATTACTCAAAATGGTGCATGACATAATATGATTCTTACATGAGACGAGAATCAAAATCTAGAATTTTGAAGCTGTAATTAATTTTGCCATGCATACCAATACATACATCTGATGCATGGGATATGAAACTCAAACTTAAGGACATGTTCGGCGACACGGCGAAAACAAAAAATCGAAAAGAAATTAATTTTATATTTCCCAACCGCTCTCCCTCCTCCTCTTGCGAATCCAAAAGGGTTCGACCTACCGTCCACGGAGTGAACGTTCATAGAATGTAACAACATTACTGACAAATGTGACTATGGACCTCCACTCTATGGACGCAAGATGTTTCCCAATCCAAAAGATACATCTGGCGATAAAGATTCCCAAAATGCCTCAATTTTTTAATATAAGCCTCGAAAAATAAAAATTCACGAGTTTCGACCCTATTACACACATTTTTTATATTTAGAATGGACGCTAGCGTCCCACAGGAACGTTGGGAAACCACAACATCCCTTTCTTTCACAAGGACGCTGCTGATACGAAGCATCTTCATTTTATAAGAGGGACACTGCCTTTCCATAATGAAGTTAAGTTTGGGCCTTAGGCCTTTATAAAAATCGTCCTTATTATTTTTTATAATAAAGGGTCGATAACCCATCTTTTATGAGGAAACTGACATGGGCTTTAAATTTTAATGGGCCGAGACATTAAAGTACGTCAAAAGTAGTAGTGATCAATTAAAGTAAACAATCGATGACTGCGATCCGTTTTTTGAGTAAGATAGATCTTTCATATCAAAAAATCCAATCTCATTTTATCGGTGTTGGTAGTAAGATCTACAATACATGGAATGAAATAAGGGGGTAAAGGTGTAGCCGTACAGAAGCACCGGACGGACCAATCTATAATATAAACCACCTTATTTATGAGAGTCTTATTACTTATCTAATTAAAATATTAAATGCTCAATTAATTAATTAATTAATCACATGATAGACCAAGTTTAGGCAATCTACAAATCATCTTTTCAATCACATTGAAGAAAATTAGTATTTAACTTTATGAGTATAATTTTTTTATAAGAGAATAAAAGGCTTATAATAATATGAACTTATAAAGCAACTTCATTACATAGTAATACAAAGTACAAACAATAGACCTTCATTGGTATATAAAAAAGGAATCCAAATTTTCTTATTTCAGTCCCCTAAAACTTCTCAAAACTCAGTTAAACAAAAACAGACAAAATATTGTTTCCAATTATGCAAAAATCAATAATCAGTTCAACATGGATTTTAATTTGGTTGCCAGAGAAGTGTGGTCTCAGTGATCATAGAAGTGACAACATATGGGTCCATGTTTGATGCTGGCCTCCTATCTTCAAAATAGCCCATTTCAGATGGATAAAAAAGAGCATCAATTATGTAATTTATATTGGGCCAGTTGAGATTTATAATATATGGGCCATGATTTGAGACTAAATTGGGTATTTAATCCAATTTTGAATAGTATACATTGTGAATACTAGAAGCGTATCCGCGCATCGCGACAGGGAATTTCAATTTTTATTCAAGCTAACGATATAATGATGAATTGTTTTTTCAATATCTGAAGAATAAATTCATGCTCGTTTGTATGTGCACAGACTTTCACGTAAGCATAAGCTGAAGCTTTATCAGTTCAATCCGTGAGAGTGTGTAATTTAAAGCAGTGGCTATTCAAGTACTGAGAGGAAAACTTTTTCTCTATTTGATGAAAACCGTGACCAAATGGACGAATCCAATTTTTACGTGCTTTTTATAATAGTATAGATATGGTATGAAATTATAATATTTGAAAATATTTAGCTGAGGAATTAATTGAGCTCAAAAATAAAGAAGTGGCTCAAATTGAATTTACCTTTGCCTTCCTTTTCAGTGTCACGGCCAACTCTGATGGAGGCTCCACGGTTTGCAACACCCTGAAAAACAAAAACCATAAATTCAAGTCATTCTTCTGAACTTCTCAGATTAAGAACAATTACAAAGATGATTGAAAGCAAGAATTGGAGAAAAATTGTGGATAGATGGCAGATCATTACTTGCTAATTTTAGTTTTTCAAATGGTAGATACTTGAATTCAGTTCTACTATAAATTTGGAGCAGTCGAACTGAATATTAATCAGAGAGAAAAAATACCCATTTGAAGGTGTTTATGTCAGCAGTCTCGTGGCGGCCAGTGAGGCGGCGCTCGTTGCCTTCACCATAGGCAGCAATGTGCTCCTTGTGCCTCATTCCGAGCTTCTCGATGGCCTTCTTTATCACCTTGAATCCTCCTTCCTCCCTCATCGATTTTGTACTGATCAAGGTACAAAAAAAGTAACAATTAATTACTAAATTCATGATCTTTATTCTAATATCACAGGTTGTAAAGTATGGATATAGCCACTTAATCAAGAGGTGGAAAGAGGACGTCGAATTTTCTTCCTTACCTGTATTTGGTGTGAGCACCGGCACCATTCAAGTCACCCTACAGTATAACATAATGCAAACAAAAAGTTTTGAAGCTTAAAGAGTTGTTTATAAACAGTGAAAAATGAGCGACTGAATTCGTTGGTAGCTAGTACTAGCCGTTCGAAAAGTGAAATGAATGACAAAATTGAGAAATTTGGATTAGAAAAGTGAATGCTTAATTTACTGACCGGAATCGGTTTTGGGTCGAAGGACAGCACCACACCCGCAATCTCAGTTATCCTCTGGTAACATCAAAACATAATCTTTAATTTAGTAGAGACAAAATTATACATTTCTAAATAAAAGATAATAGTTTCATAACGCGATTTGATCCTTCTAAAATAAATAAAAAATCTAAAATTTACCTCGAGAATGTAACGAGCAGCCCATATCTGATCGCCTGCTGCGATTCCAACCGAAGGGCCGACTTGGAACTCCCACTACACAGATACGAAACAACAGGAACGATTCGATTGAATTCAATCAAATAAGATGAGAAAAGGAGAAAAAGAAAAGGACCCATTCACAAAGTATGAACATATATAAATTGTACCTGGCCTGGCATAACTTCACCGTTGATACCGCTGATGTTGATGCCAGCATACAGGCAAGCCTTGTAGTGTGCATCCACGATGTCACGGCCGAACGCCTTTTCCGCACCGACCGCACAGTAATACGGGCCCTATATATTGAACCAAAAAAAAAAATATTAAACATTAGAGAACAGATGTTCCTTGGTACAAAAATTTCGACAAGCTCGATCTGCTCGGTGCATTTAGAGGGTTGATTAGAAGAGTACCTGAGGGCCAGGGAAACCACCGACGGGCCACCCGAGAGGCCAGTTCACATCCTTCTGAAGAAGTGTGTACTCTTGCTCAATGCCAAACCTAATTTTAGGGGGGGGGGGATAACAAATTGTCAAGAAATTTATCTCTCAACAATGATACAGGAATTGAAATGAGTGTACTTAGCAGAATACCAGGGCTCTTCAGCTACAACATCAGGATGGCTGAAGATCTTTGCGGCGTTGTGCCTTTTGTTGGTCGGAATTGGCTCCCCTTGTGGTGTGTAGCAGTCACAGATGACCTTGTTTGTGAATTGAAGCAGGGGACCGAATTAAAATAATTTTACTTAGTATAATTGAATTTTAAAAATATAATGATTATAAACAAACTTTAAGCAAATCTTCCCATATTACTGGATGCACAGTGCATATATATATTATTATTTCTCAACGTGCAGAAGCTATAAATATAATTCTTAGAGACAATTCAGAAGTTAGTGCTCCCATGCATAGGTAGAAATTCCCATTTGAATAATCAAACATCTCTCCTTTGAAAATAAGTTAAAAAAAAAACAAACAAAAGGAAAAGTTCCAATAAATAAATACTCACAAGGATGTTGTTCCCTCCCCTGAATGGATCCTTGAAAATGGCTTGAGGGCTTCAAAAGCAAAATTTAACAAACATCATGTAAGTTACTATATGTACTTATAAAAGGATAAAAAAAATTCTAGGATTAGAAAAGGCAGTTTGAATTAGAGAATTAATTAGAAGATCATACTAGAGGATGACTTCGCTGTCCTCGCCGGGAGCCTGGCCAGTGCTCGACCCATCATAGTTCCACTTCGGGAGCTCGCTGGGACAGCTTACAGGCTTTGAAATTGTCTGTTTGAAAACAGTTTATGTTACTTGAACTAATTCATAGTATGATCATTCTTATGAACTCGATTGGTGAATCATGCAGTGATCGGAATAACTCAGTGTTTTCTTCCCAAACTTAGGCTTAACTACTCTATCGCTGTTGAACTTGGAGCTTATGTGTAAGTATGTTTTATTCTGCGACTTTCTCATTGCCTCGAAATTATTCTTCAAGATATATATTTGAAGTTGTATTCGGACTTGTACTTGTATGTGTAATATATCTGAATTTGTTTCTGAATTGTGATGATGTGCAGCAATTTTGAGAGCCAAGATCAAATATTTCTTGCAACATTGAAAAAACTGAATACGTTATGTTTTGAGCTTTTAGTACTAGTTCAAAAGCCGAACATAAAACAATAAAAGAAAACATAAATAGTTTTGAGTTAGATATACCGTTGCTTTGCTCCTCATATCCATGCCAGATCCCCCAACCCTAGTAAAAGTAATATCAATCTGTTAGCAACTTAGCATAACATCCTTACAAATGAAGAGGATTCAATTGTTTTCTTATTCCCGTTCCTTGAACCCGACATCCTTACAAATGAAGGCTATATAATTTTGTCAATTGTCATACCGATAAATACTGTCATTACTAAAGTGATAACAGAGAATTGTGGAAGATAGGGCCAAATACTAATTCCATGCTAGTACTCTGTTTTTAATCAATACAATCTAATTGATATTTACTAGTTACAAAAAAAGGCCCAAAAATATATGAGTTGCAAAATTTATTGGCAAGTAAATATTATAGCAAAATCCTGATAAAAAAAAAAAAAAAAAAAAAGAACAGGGGAGGATGGAACAGAGGCATACCAGATATATTCAGCAATGAACTTCTCAGTGTGATCAGAGAGGTCCATGTTGAGAAGGTCATTGATAAGAGCCATCACACAGCAATGCTAGAGAAGAATTAAGGAACCAAATTATGCTTTCTAAGAAGTAAGCAAGAAATTAAATCAGGAAAGATGTAATGTAACAGGTACATAATCCAACCTCAGACCGGACATATCCAAACCATACATATACGGACCAGGCATATCCAATACATGCATATCCAAACCAGACATATCCAAACCGAACCATATCCATACCCAAATATCAAACAAATAACATAGACCGACGTCATATACTCATACTCCCAACTCCAAACCAGTATCACACATGCATCCCAAAACCATCCCAAAACAATATTAAACATACACAGATAACAACATCTAGAGAAACAAGACAATTCAGATTAACTAATCCATATCACAAGTCACAAAAAACTCAAACGAACAATTGGAATCAAATACAAGTTATAGAGAAGCTCAGTTACCTGATACGAAACGATTCCTATTACGAAACTGATTACGTCCTTAACTCGAATTCAAAAACCCGACCGCGATCTCGAACCGACATCCTATCACATTCCAACGATCTTGATTAATATGATTTTTCAATTTTCTCTCTTTAAATATCTTTCTCTCTCTACTCTCGGCTTCTCTTTTCCTTTTTATTTCCATTTCGGTTTCAATTTAATTTTCGTTCTTATCCGTTAATTGATATAAGTCATGTTATATTATAACAAGTGAACCGAGCTTCTAAGAGAAGCTATTAACCAGACCAACCCACGTGGCAGCAAGAAGAACCGAGAAGGAGCAAGAAGAAGGTCACGGTGTCCCTTAATTAATTTGCTTCACTTTTATAATTAAGTCCCTCAAGTTCATGTAAATTATAAATAAGTCCAAATAAATTAGAAAATAGTCATTTACCTTAATATTCCAAATATCAAATATTTGGGATATTACATTTCCCCCACCCTTAAAAATAAAGTTCGTCCTCGAACTTTCCGAGCTAAGATTTGTACGAAAAATAGTCGTTTAGATAGTCATTATGCCATGTTAAAAATATATAACGACGTACAAAAATATTTGGATACTGAGACTTGTGGGTTATGGGCCCACTACGTTTCCGCTGCGCACTCTGATAATCAAAATTTAGATACTTATTCAAAAATCATATGTTAATACAAAAGTAATAAATTCATAACTTCATGATTAATAGAGCTGGCAATCTAAGATATATATCACATCAAAAGTTAACTATTGGTAAATTTAAGACCCCATAAGATAGCTTAATATATAATCCTCGTGTTACTTGTATAAGCCTAAATTGGTATAATATCTCTATATCTTATGCACCAACACTCCCAACTGACACATTGTTAGTGATAAAATGCTTCAAATAAGTTGTACTATCATTAGATACTTGCAATATAATTCTTTTAAATTCTTTATGTGTATGTGTATGTATGTTTTTGTTTGTACTTGTTAGATATCATTTTAGTGAAACTTGGCCTTTATTTCACATATAGAAGCCATAAAACTCAAAGCCTCTAAAGAAAACCGAAACCTTAATTGATTTTCATAGTATTTGATTTTGATCAAAAATAGAGAGTCTGCAAGTGATATTATTTTGCTACTATACATATCAGAACGACAGAGGGGTAAAGAAAGCAACAATTTAATCATTATCTTATCGATTTGATATATCATAGACTATGCCACGTAAGTTGGAAAAATTTCTAGACTAAGAACTAGAACAACAACCCGTTCATGTGAGAATGAACCAATGAGAGAGAATTATAATTTTATACTACCTCTGTCCCAAAATAAATGGATTTTTTGTAGTTCATTTGAACTACAAAAAATCCATTTATTTTGGGACAGAGGTAGTAATTAACTACTGGAAAATTTAGAAGTTATTTCCACAGGTTTTAAAAAGACTCGTTTTAATTGATCATTTTATCTTAATTATGTAGTATTATGATTATACAACAATGAAAGTTCTAAATATTTGAGAAATATTTTGAATATCACATTTTCTCGCCTCCTAAAATAAAGTTTGTCACCGAACTTTCCAAATTGAAATTCTTGTTTTCAGTGACTATGTCGGTTACTTGATAATTTATTATCCCGTTATGTAGTTGAGTGCTTAGGTCGTACTATATATTTATATATTTATATATTTAGTATTCTTATGTTGCGCAACTCTGAAAATAATTGTGGCGATTTTTCTCATATTTAGTTAATAAAAGAACAACAAATTCATCGCTCTATGATTATCATTTAAAAAAATAATGTAAAGCAACTTCATTACAAAGTACAAACAATAGACCTTCATAGGTACATAAAAAAGTAATCCAATATTCTTATTTCAGTCCCCTAAAACGGCTCAAAACTCTGTTAAACAAAGACAGACAAAATAAAATTGTTTCCAATAATGCAAAATCAATAATCAGCTCAACATGGATTTAATTTGCTTGCCAGAGAAGTGTGGTCTCAGTGATCATGGAAGAGACAACATATGGGTCCATGTTTGATGCAGGCCTCCTATCTTCAAAATACCCTATTTCAGATGAATAAAAAAAAAGAATATCAATTAGATTGGGCCAGTTGAGATTTATCTTATATGGGCCATGGTTGGAGACTAAATTGGGTATTTTGAATAGTATGCATTGAGAATATATTGTATGAAATATTGAAATTCTAATATTAATTTGAAAGTATTTAGCTGAGGAATTAATTGAGCTCAAAAATAAAGAAGTGGCTGAAACAATTGAATTTACCTTTGCCTTCCTTTTCAGTGTCACGGCCAACTCTGATGGAGGCTCCACGGTTTGCAACACCCTGAAAATGAAAACCATAAATTCAAGTCATTCTTCTTTACTTCTCAGATTAAGAACAATTACAAATTAAGATGATTAAAAGTTTTTCAAAAAATATATTATAAAGATGATTAACCAAAACTCTGCAACATTTTACCAAATTCTAAGTGATGATTTGTTAATTAGAAGGGAAACGTACCCATTTGAATGTGTTGATGTCTGCAGTCTCGTGACGGCCAGTGAGGCGGCGCTCGTTGCCTTCACCATAGGCAGCAATGTGCTCCTTGTGCCTCAATCCGAGCTTCTCGATGGCCTTCTTTATCACCTCGTATCCTCCTTCCTCCCTCATTGATTTCGTACTGATTTAAAGTAAGAACAAAAATGACAGTTAGTTACTAATTTCATGTGCTTCATTATTTCCGTAGCGTGTAAAATGTGACCCGATCAAGAAATAAAAGAGGAAGTCACTTCTTTTCATTACCTGTAGTTGGTGTGAGCACCAGCACCATTCCAGTCACCCTACAGTATAAGATAATGCAAACAAAAAGTTTGAAGCTTAATGAGTTGTTTATCAACAGTGAAAAATGAATGACAGAAATTGAGAAATTTGGAATCAGAAAAATGTATGTGAAATTTACTGACCGGAATCGTTTCGGGTCGAAGGACAGCACCACACCCGCGATCTCAGTTATCCTCTGGTGACATCAAAACATAATCTTTTAGTCGAGACAAAAGTATACATTGCTAAATCAAAAAGTAGATCCATAAAGCCTTTTGATCCTTCTAAAATTTAAAAAAAAAAATCGACAATTTACCTTGAGAATGTAACGAGCAGCCCACATCTGATCACCTGCTGCGATTCCAACCGAAGGGCCGACTTGGAACTCCCACTGGCCCGGCATGACTTCGCCATTGATGCCACTGATGTTGATGCCAGCATACAGGCAAGCCTTGTAGTGAGCATCCACTATGTCACGGCCAAATGCCTTCTCTGCACCAACTGCACAGTAGTAAGGGCCCTATTGAAAAAAAGAATTAAAATTAGAGACCAATTATATATATAACAGATAATTGATCACTAATTAGAAGTCGGAGGGTTGAAGGATTACTTGAGGACCGGGGAAACCACCGACGGGCCAGCCAAGAGGCCAGTTTACATCCTTCTGAAGAAGTGTGTACTCTTGCTCAATGCCAAACCTATTTTTTGATGTGAAAAAAGAACAAATTGTCAGGAAATTTATCTATTAACAGTGATACAGGAATTGAAATGACTGAACTTAGCAGAATACCAGGGCTCTTCAGCTACAACATCAGGATGGCTGAAGATCTTAGCTGCATTGTGCCTTTTGTTGGTTGGAATTGGCTCCCCTTGTGGTGTGTAGCAGTCACAGATGACCTTTTTTTGTGAATTAAACAGGGAATTGAGTTAAAAATACTTTACTTCGGTATAATTGAATTTCAAAAGGTAATGATAAAGAGAAATTATCTTTGCCCCCCCTCCCCCTAACTACACCCCTTATCCATTCCCAAACTAAATTAATAACTCTTTCTTTCTCATACTCTCATAAATTTTGAGTGAACTTTTTTTTATTCTTGATCTTTCTATTGTATATATATAAGTGGTTTGTTCGATTGAGGATGTGAATTGCAACCGGTAAAAGTGATTTGTTGTATTTGAAAAGGTATTTTTAACTAAAAATGTATTGGGGTGCGGTTAAGAGGGTTTTTTAAGGGGTGCAGTTATCAACTCCCTTTTTCTTTTTTTTTTCTTGTATTTTTTAAGGAAAGCTTCCCATATTAATGGATGCACAGTGCATATATATATAATTATTTCATAACGTGCAGAAGCTATAAATATATTTCTTAGAGACAATTCAGAAGTTAGTGCTCCCATACATACATAGGTAGAAATTCCCATTTGAATAATCAAACATCTCTCCTTTGAAAATAAGTAAAAAAAAAAAAAAAGGAAAAGGAAAAGCTCCAATAAATAAATACTCACAAGGATGTTGTTTCCTCCCCTGAATGGATCCTTGAAAATGGCTTGAGGGCTTCAAAAGCAAAATTGAACAAACATCATGTAAGTGACTTAATGCACTTATAAAAGGACAGAAAACTTCTTGAATTAGCAAAAAAAAAAGTTTGAGTTATTGGAGAAGTTAATTAAGAGATCATACTAGAGGATGACTTCGCTGTCCTCGCCGGGAGCCTGGCCAGTGCTCGACCCATCGTAATTCCACTTCGGGAGCTCGCTGGGACAGCTTACAGGCTTTGAAATTGTCTGCTTGAAAACAGTTTACGTTACTCGGACTAATTTATATACGAACGTCCTCGTGAACTAGATTGTTAATCATACAAAGATCAGTATAACTCAGTGTTTTCTTCCAAAAATTAGGCTTAATTGCTCTATTGCTGTTGTACTCAAAATTATCAGTTTCTGAATTGTGATGATGTTCAGAATTTTTGACAGCCGAGATCAAATATTTCTTGTAATACCCAAATAAAGTTAAGATATGTTATGTTTTGAGCTTTAGGCAAATGTAGCAAGTTCAAAAGCCGAACATAAAGCAATTAAATAACAAAAATATTTCGAGTTAGTTATATACCCTTGCTTTGCTCCTCATGTCCATGCCAGATCCCCCGACCCTAGTTAAAGTAATATCAATCTGTTAGCATGAAAAAATTATGCAAGAATTCTATTTGCGATGCTTTGTTAAACAAAAGGAACGAAATTATAAAGAGGATTCACTTGTTTTCTTCTTGCCATTTTAATCCTTGAACACAACATCCTTAAAAATGGAGGCTATATGAATTTTTCAATTGTCATACCGATAAACTGTCATTACCAAAGTGATCAATATAAAATTGTGGAAGATAGGGCAAAATACTAATTCCATGCTAGTACTCTGTTTTTAATTAATACAATCTAATTGACATTTACCAGTTACAAAAAAAGGCCCAAAAAAATATGAGTTGCAAATTTTATTGGCAAGTAAATATTATAGCAAAATCCTGATAAAAAAAACAGGGGAGGATGGAACAGAGACATACCAGATATATTCAGCAATGAACTTCTCAGTGTGATCAGAGAGGTCCATGTTGAGAAGGTCATTGATAAGAGCCATCACACAGCAATGCTAGAGAAGAATTAAGGAACCAAATTATGCTTTCTAAGAAGTAAGCAAGAAATTAAATTAGGAAAGATGTAATGTAACAGTTGTGGAGAAAACAGAGAGGGGGGATGGCTTATATATATGTGCTTGGAATGAGGCAAGGGTTGATCATTGTTCATTGGCAAACTGAAAAAGATTGGCAGAGAATTTGTTGGAAATAAAAAATAATATCATAGACTATACTAAAATATCAACAAATTATGGATAATATCTAGGATGTACAGAAAAGTCGTCCATAGTGTCCATATGTTACATTTTGGAATGTATCTGTTACATTTCAGGACGTATCTGTTATATTCCATACACGTTTATGGACGTATGGTCGGTTTTCCGATGGATGGAAGATGTTTCTCTTAGTTATGTGTTGCCTTATTGCCTTATTTGGGACAACTGCCAGAGGAAGTCAATTGGAGAATCTATGCAAGCTTATGGGCAATTCAATTAAAAAACAAAGAAAAAATACAAAAGATAAAGAAAAAACAGTTCAAAAAAATTAAAGATTAAAGAATAGAGAATAAAGAATAAAGAATCTATGCAAAAAGAGAATTGGGTACCGAACCAACGGTTTATCTTGTTTGGTAGTGTTTGTTAATTTAAAATTTGGAGTTTGGAATTGTAATTGGGCCACACAATTCTGTGAGATAAGTGGATAAAAAATATTAGATATGTCTACATCATACATAGAGATTCAATTATGTAAATTCCAAGATGTAAAAAAAAATATCAAATAAGTACTTAAAAGGATTAAAAAATAGAAAAGCAGTATAAATCGAAATTTGAAAGTGCTTTGATATATATATTTGGAGGATCGCTCACGGAATGATTTTGTGAGCTTAAAGCCCTCATGGTAGTTTTACTCAATAATATTTATATTACATTATTTAATTATTCGAGTTATATCAGTATCATTAGATACTTTTTTTTTCCACAAAGGTTTAAAGAAAGCTTAATTTTACAAAATATTTTCTATAGAACAGAAAATACTTATTTAAAGAAAGGATAAAAAAAAATTTAAACCAGCACAACAATATATAATTTATAATAATGCACATCACCTTCACTCCATAACAGACGAACACAATTTCAATTCCACAAAAAGGTGTCTAAATATAAATATATGAAACTAAAGTCAGAATTAACGAAATGTTATATTAAAAAAATACATGTTTAGCATTAAATTAGTGCCTACTTTGCAAGGTTAGCTAATAATTTTTTTCGTTAGAAATATCTGAATCGGTCCACGATTGCAACTTCTGAATTTTGTTTAGAGACTATCGTGCTATTTTAATTATTTTGCATAAATATAATTGTTTTATTGCAATTGCTAGGATCATATTTTGCCACATCAAGCCATGACCTAGCTTGAGCAATTTAAAATTAGTATTCTTAGAACTTACATGACAAACAAGTCTTATAAAATATCGCCACAAAATCTGACTTCCCTTCCCATTTTTTTTATCAATTTCGTAAATGTTTGCTGATACAGTTAGTTAATAACTATTCAATATATCTCTATGCAACAACCAAATTTGGATTTGAATTGTATATTTATTTGCAGTTCCAATGGGCCGTGTAATAAACTAAAATCAATCCAATGGGTAGCAGTGCAGATACGGACCCAACCGTATAATCTGTTGTCCCATATAACAAACATATTCTTCTCGAGTGCTCACCCTCCGCCTTATGGTAAAGTGCGGCATAGCACGTGGACTGTTGGATTACTTTAAGATTCATGCAGGCTCAAATCTCGATGCGATCCAATGGTCCACGTGTCATGCCGCACTTTACCTTAAGGCAGACGATGTGACATCGTTCTTCTCCTATGTCCTGTATTTGTAGTCATTAACAGTCGGAACTTATGTTTCGTTGCTGACGTACTGTATTTTGGATGGTCTCCGTTCAAAGAATTCGGAGAACAGTACAATATAATTGTTGACAATTAATTAATAGTGAAAGTGTATGGCCACATCACTTTAAATATAACCAGCATACAATATATCTGTATGCTGTTCCTATTTTTAACACTTACATGACTAAACTATATCGTTGATCAATTGCTAATAATTATATCGTACGGTTCTATAAATTTTATAGAAGGAGACTGTCCAAATAACTTTGGACAAAATTCAATTTCCTATTTCACTTGGCTTTTAACGTAGATATAATAAACTACTTGCCATCAAGCTATTGGATGCTTTTGCTATATGTTCTTGATTTATTCTATAAAACATCGGAAACTTGCTTGCCAAAAAGCTTAATTATCAGATGAATTTTCTTTTAATTTTGATCTTGGAGCAACTTTGAACCGAATATTGTATATGTATAGACTACACAAAACAATATTACATACATTTTTTCACAAAATAAAATTATGCATTTAAAAAAAGTTGGAAGAATTATTATTGTACCTTTGTCTAATGAGTAAGGCTACGATACTCTTATTTAACTACTTTTTTAGATATATAAAGTATTTAAATTATTTAACTATTTTTAGATATATACAGTATCCATATTTTTAAATAATCTATAATATTTACATAAAACCATTTTCTAATTAACTAAAGAGATAATAAAAAAATACCAAAAACTATAAATATTGGTATGCAATAACATGTATATTTAGTACTTTTTGCATTATTTTGTTTTTTTAGGGTTTTGTTTTCTTTCTATTTAAAATAGTCATCATGTATTTTGGCAAACAGTTGTTTTTTTATCAATTTATCCAAAAAACGAGAATCTATGAGTTCTAAAAAAATCTCTTTTTTCCCGTACTTTTCCATTACTTTTCTCTATGATTTGTGCATCAGCAAATTTTATTTCACTGGATCATTTCATATTAAAGCAAAGTAACATTACTATCACAAATGGATTAACAAACTACACCATTCAAGTAAGTACAAATATTAAAATTTAGAAAACAGGAAGAAAGTACATTACAAAACAGCTTTACGCTAATATTTAGAGCTCCATACATAAATGGAAATGCAATCAGCAATCCACATAAATTATTTCAATTCACTACCTCGCAAGGTTGCAACTCAAAACTTAGTGAAAAAAAAAAAAAAAAATTAAAACAGAGATTTTTTTTTTTTTTCCTGAAACAAAGCAACTCATCATATATCTTTGATTTTTGATTAATTTGGTTGCCAGAGAAGTGTGGTCTCAGTGATCATGGAAGTGACAACATATGGGTCCATGTTAGATGCCGGCCTCCTATCCTCAAAATAGCCTATATATTTCAGACATATAATAAAGAGCATCAGTTAGATTTAGTCTAAGTTAGACTTATATATAGAGTAATATCTAGTGTCCATAGCGTCCATAGGTTACATTTCAGAATGAAGCTGTTACATTTAAGAATATATCTGTTACATTCTTTATACATCTATGGACGTATTGGCGGATTTTCAATAGACGCAAGATGTTTCTCTAATTCTCTGTGCTATATTATGCTGTGCATTTACATTAAGAAAGGGCGCACAAATTTGTTACCTTTGCCTTCTTTCTCAGTGTCACGGCCAACTCTAATGGAGGCTCCCCGGTTCGCAACGCCCTAAAAGTACAAATTAAGCATGATTTTAAGTTTTTAACTCTAAATCCTAAATTCTCATGTAAAATAACATCAACAAGACAAATTGAATTCAAGGATCAGGAGAGGAATGGCTTGGATTAGTTTCATAATTGTCCTGGTAAATCTGTGACAGTAATTTTACTGACAATCATAATGGAAATATACCCATTTGAAGGTGTTGATGTCTGCAGTCTCGTGGCGGCCAGTGAGGCGGCGCTCATTGCCCTCACCGTAGGCAGCGATGTGCTCCTTGTGCCTCAGTCCGAGCTTCTCGATCGCCTTCTTTATCACCTCGAATCCTCCTTCCTCCCTCATCGATTTCGTACTGATTTGAAATAAGAACAAAAAATTAATAAGTAAAATAAATTCATGAGTATTTATAGTAGAACAATATATGTTCACAGTTAAACCCGATTAATTAATGGTCCAATTTTGTTTTTTACCTGTAATTTGTGTGAGCACCAGCACCATTCCAATCACCCTGTAATAAAAGTAAGATAATCATCGATAAGAAAAAAAGTACAGAAATTGACAAGTTTGAAATGAATTAGAAATTTGGAACATGCAGGTTTTGGTTATTGTACTGACCGGAATCGGCTTGGGGTCGAATGATAGCACCACTCCAGCAATCTCAGTAATCCTCTGGTAATTTAAACAGAATCATTTAGTACAAGCAAACAACTGTTTATAATCAAATAAGAACCAATGATTTTAAACAAATTTCACACATTTTGCAAAATAAAAATAAAACTTCTGCTGCGATGTATGTACCTCGAGAATGTAACGTGCGGCCCACATCTGGTCACTTGCGGCGATCCCAACTGACGGACCAACTTGGAATTCCCACTATATATGCACACAGATACGAAACGATAAGAAAAACTGACATAAAATAAAAACAAGATGACAGTAGCTAGAACAATAAGAGAAATGGCGATTAGGTACGAAAATGCAACACCGTACCTGGCCAGGCATGACTTCACCATTGATGCCACTGATGTTGATACCAGCATAAAGGCAAGCCTTGTAGTGAGCATCAACTATGTCACGACCGAATGCCTTCTCAGCACCGACTGCGCAGTAGTAAGGGCCCTACAGAGAAACAAATCAAAATTATAAAAAAAAATGAAAATGAAGAAATTAACAAATAATTCATACAATATGATTTATTGATGAGAATTTTTAAAAAAATATGCACTGTGTATTTGAAGGATTGAAAGATTACTTGAGGGCCAGGGAAACCGCCGACGGGCCAGCCAAGAGGCCAGTTCACATCCTTCTGAAGAAGAGTGTACTCTTGCTCGATACCAAACCTATTTCAGATAAAACGTACCAATCATTGAGAAACATACTTCTCAAAAAAGTATACAAATACTTGGAATGAATTCAGTTTTTCGCCATACCAAGTCTCTTCAGCTACAACATCAGGATGGCTGAAAATCTTTGCGGCGTTGTTTCTCTTGTTGGTCGGAATGGGCTCTCCTTGCGGTGTGTAGCAGTCACAGATGACCTATTTTAAGATCAAATCAGGGAATCAAATTTACAAACTTTACTTCAGTATAATTGAATTTGACTTTATTTCAAAAGAAAATTATGATCACAAGAACACTCAATATAGAATTATTGTGAATCCCTCACTGAACCACCTTTTTTTTATTTTTTTTGCAATGCTTTTACTTACAATCTTGATCAATTAGTTATGCTTTTATTTACGAAACGGTTTCCGCTTTACTGGAATTCTGGAAAACCCCTCTTTTTTTTTTCCAAGTGCGCGACATCTCGCCCATAAATAAATCAGAAACGGAAAAGAACAGATGTTCGATAAATATATACTCACAAGGATGTTGTTTCCTCCCCTGAATGGATCCTTGAAAATGGCCTGAGGGCTGCAGTTGGAAAAAAAAAGATGAACAAACATGTTATTGTTGCTCGTTTATTTTCCGATTACTGTTCTATAAAGCCGAAAAATTTGCAGAAATTAGTGAAGTTGGATATAGAAAGTGTAATTATAAGTAAAACAACTTACTAAAGAATGACTTCACTGTCCTCGCCCGGAGCTTGGTTCGTGCTTGATCCATCATAGTTCCACTTCGGGAGCTCGCTGGGGCTGCTGACAGGCTTCGAAATAGTCTGCACATAGATAGATCAAGTTTACTTCAAAATCATTAAAATGAACTTAATTGCTGAATTATCCGTTATTCAAAGCGATGCAGATCATCAATCGCAGTTCAGCAATTGAGTCCGAAATTAGGGCCGAAACGAGACTTAGATTTAACTTCAATTGAAACACTGAAAATACTAATTGGTTGGGCATTTAGAAAATGCACTGAATTTTAAATTCTGATGATGAGAATGTTTCCAGTTAGTTTTTTTTTTTTAATAGTATGTTTCCAGTTAGTTAGTGCATACCCTTGCTTTGCTCCTCATGTCCATGCCAGATCCACCAACCCTAGTAAATGTAACATCAAATTGTTAGCATAAAAGTACATTTATGAAAAAAAAAATATGATGATGCATCAGGAAAGAATCCACATCAAATATAATATTTAAGAAGATTTAGACTATAGATTATTTAAGGGAAAAGATTTACACATAGTTTATGCACAAAAACTAGCATAATTAATTATACATAAATTCAATTAAAAAATGTTTAAACTATTTCATGATTTCTGTTTTGATCTTTGAATGTAACTTCCATCAATTATGTATTGTTCTTATTTAATATTTATGATAGGAGAATGCATAGACAAAACAGGGGAGGATATATAGAACAGAGACATACCAGATATACTCAGCAATGATCTTCTCAGTTTGATCATTGAGGTCCATGTTAATCAGGTCTTTCAAAAGAGCCATCACAGCAACAGCAGGAAATCAAAACAACCAGGAATTAAATCACAGAGGAAATGAAATGAGAAAAGGATAAGAAGAGAGCTGTGAAGAAAACAGGGGAGGGGCAATGGCTATATATACTTGCCAGATTAATATATGTGGCTAGCTGAAAAAAAGATTCACCCTATTATTATATAAAACATGTTAGAGTGTATAAAATAAAATGTTATTGAAACTGAAGAATCTACACGTCTTTGCTTGAATTAACATAATTACATAATTGTTGTTTTTAAATCTCTTAGTTGACAATGATTTGTAACATTGCAGTGAAGGCCCTTGAAAGTGTCATTTATTGTTTATGTGCCTCAAATTATCCGCATCGACGTCTTATGATTTTTTTTTTTTTTTTTTTTTTGTGTGCTTGCTTCTGCCATATATAGCAGGGTAAATATTTTATTGGAAACATAATTTCTTAAATCCTGGAATTCAATTTTTTTTTTAGATTTAGTCAATATATTATGTGTCATCGTAGAGACAAATGATTAGCAAAATATATTATGGAATTCAATTTTCAATCTTCAATTATCAAAAAATTCATTCGAAGGTACTTGTGTGTAAAAAATTCAATTTTTAAATGGGTACTTAAATGTTACGCGTGTATCAAATTTTCCAATGCAAATAATGCCATACAAATAAAGAAAACCATAACAAAAGTCAGCCCCAAATTTGGGAATATATTGAGAAGTAAATTGCGAGTTTGCAGCTGCTAATTATAACGGCTGTTCTTTTTGTGTACTTTTGATTAAATGTAGGAAAAATATATATCATGAGACGTTATTGAAAAATGAAAACCTATCAGTGTATAATATATATCAGGAACTCAGGATAGTAAGCTCAAGATAATATGGGTTCAACTACTCATAAAGTTTTGCATATAATTACCGAGTTTTGCATATAATTACCGATGTACTATGTTTCTACCTAAATTAAAACTGGGTATAATCTGAAAATATGATGTGGCAATTATGATGATGCTAATTAATTGTTGTAATATGAAATGGATAAAAAATTAAAATTTTGAGAAAAATAAATAGCTCGCCAATACATATGAAGCAGTAGAACTAAAATTATAGTTATATGTTTTCAAGCTAGATCTGGATCATGTATGGTAAACATTATTTCTCAACGAATAGAAATATGAGTTTACAATTTTGAGTTTAAAATTTTCATAACAGATATTAAAAAAAAAAGTTATAATTTACTAATATTTTTTTTTGAAAAAGATAACCACCCATTTTATTATAAAATTAAATTTGGATGTAACCTGCAATTAATTGACTGAAAATTCTTTGACAATGTCCATTAAGGTCGACAATTTGAGCTTCTCATTGATTATTTTAGAACAGTCCTGCTTTATTAATTCAAATGTTTTGGGTCAAATTAATTGAATATAGAGACAGGAGCTTAAATGTCCCATTCTCATTTCGCCGCATAATTAAACACTTGCACTAAAATATACGATTTTGAGACCAATTGTTTCAACAATTACACAAGAATAAATGTTGTCATAGTTGTTAAAGAAACTCTAACTGCATCTACTTATAATCTTTTAGTACAGAGAGATACATAACTTTGTATTTGTTGATTGCCTTTAAGTTTTATTTGTTCGTCAAGATGTAATTCTCTGTTTTTTTTTTTTTTTTTAATCCGTCTCTTCATCTCTTTTATTCTAAGAAGACGTTTTTTTTTTTTGTTCTTTATTTGAGAGGGTGATGTCATAAATCATTCAAAAATGATTTTGTTCAAACTTTAACAAACTCAAATGGTGCTTTAAGAATTGAAAATTTGTGCAGTGCTTAACAAGTTTTTCAATCATTGTCAAAGAAGATGAATTTATCATAATAAGTCGGTAACTTCAAAAATGAATTGTGTGCCTCTTTAAAATTTGTCTCTCTATATGTAACTTATTGAGAACAAAATTGGTTATATAATTAATGTAGAAGGTTTGATTGATATTTTGTATCATTTAGATTTATATTGAGAAAAAAATATTTTATTTTCTTACAAATGTAACTCTTTGAGGTGAGTGAAATTAGTTGCCTATAACGTTAAAAAAAAATTGTCACATACGATTTTGAGTTTTTGACTTCCTTTGAAAGTAATTTAGTAGTTATGACATTAAAAAAATTAATACAAAAATAAGTACCAAGCTAACTCAAATTTAAATTGTATATAAATAACTTTTTATCTGAGTTTCGAACAAGCCCATCTCCCTCAGAAAGAGCACTTACCATTTACTTACTACTATTATAGAGCTCATGCTTTGCTTTGAGCTGAAATTATTATATCTTATAATAAAGGACCGAAAGCTCATACCTGGTAAAGAAACTAATATGGGCCTTAAATTTTAATGGCCAGGACATTAATGTACGTCAACAATAGTGATCAATCTAAGTAAAACAATCAACGGCTGAGGTTTCTTCTTTGGGGAAGATAGAACTTTCATGTCAAAAAATGAAAAAAATCAAATATCCTCTTTGAGGCCGTTCGGCAACCCTTCCTTAGTCCTCCTTAGATTTCCTTTAGCTTCCTTAGTCTCTTAATCCTTCCGAACGCAAGCTCCTTAGTGCGGATTAAAAGTTTCTCCTTAAGCCTCCTTTTGACCGGGGCTTAAGCCTTGCCAGGATTTCTAAGGAAGCAATACCCATGGCTTAAGACTTTTTTCTTTTTCCGAACGAGTGTGGCTTAGTGAGGCTTAAATATTTAAGCCAACCACATTGCCGAACGACCCCAAAAAGTTTGATCTCCATAAATTCATAATTGATAATGTAGGGGTTGTTCGGCGGTGCCTCCTCAAGGCTCCTCAACGTTTTGATCCTCCTTGATCCGTCCGAACACGTGCTCCTTAGTGCGGATCAAGAACCTCTCCTTAAGCCTCTTCTGCTGCCCGGCTTGATCCCCTGCCCGGATTCTTAAGGAAGGGGAACCCATGGCTCAAGCCTCCTCAGCATTTTTGTATCGATCAAGACATCCGAATGTAAACTTCTTAGTGCGGATCAAATTTTGATCCTCGTTGGATTACCGAACGAGCCCGTAATGATCCAATATCAGTGAAATTTAATATAGCAAAGTGCAGTTAAAAAGGGGTGCGGAGACCGGCCGGGCAGCCCGGCGTTTTCCAGTCCCTACGCCACTTAAGCCAGGCTCTTTAAACTCTTTTTTTAAACATTTTGGGCATTTTGGCAAACATAATACCCCAAAAATAAGCTCCAAATATCCTCTCCAAGTCTCTCAAGTATTACTTTCTTCTTCTTCTTCTTCTTTTTGTTCTTTTCTTTTTTCCTTGCTGATTTTCCTCATCCCAGCAAAAAGTAAGTATGTGTTTGTTGGTTTTATATTTTTTTTCCATTCTTTTGTTATACTGTGCGGAAAAGGTATAAATTATTTACTATTTAAATAATATTTAATTGTGCCACCACAGGTACGTGGAGAGAGAGGAGGGCATATTACTTTGTTCCTTTAAATAGGATTTTTTATCCATAAAAATCAAAAAAGAAACAAATTGATTCCTATTCCTTGTTCCAATTCTCTTCTGAAAATTTGACCAATTCAGATGTGATTTAATCAGAAGCATCAGATTTTAATATTTCATGACGAGATCAACTTCTTCTTTTTATCCAATTTTCTTTCTTATGCTCAAGTTGACATAAGATTCCTGCATTTCTATATTCTTTTTTTTTTCACTTACAACTTGTCTGATTAAATGTAAGCAATAATTTCAAATAATAGCTTTGATGAATACAATTAAGCGTTCGCTCTTTTGTCTACTGTGTTCACTTTCTCTTTATTTTACTAGTAAAGAGCTCACGCCTTGTTTTGAGCTGAATGTTATTTCTTATAATAAATTTTTAAGATATTATGTAATGGGCCTTAAATTGAGAAATTGATATGGGCCTTAAGTTTTAATGGGATGAGACATTAAAGTACGTCAACGGTGGTGATCAATATAAGTAAACAATCAACGGCTGAGATTTATTTCTTGGGGGAGATAGACCTTTTATGTCAAAAATTCCAATATGCCTAAGTAAGGATTAATGCAAAAAATTTGTTAGAAAAATAATTCTAAGGTAGGAATTAACATTTGAAATTTTGGATAAAGAATCTGTGTAATAACTAAATATTTAAGTGACTTTAGACCTCATTTTTATTTTCAAAAAAAAAAAAAAATTCTAACGTCTGTCCTGGGAATCGATAGTGAAATTTGTAAATAAATTATTGGTATATACGAAGATACCAAAACGAACTTCTTCTCTTCAATATTTGTCAACGTACAAGGGAACATGACAACCAAATAATAAAACTTCAAATGGATGAGTTAGAGATTGTAATCTCTTATTACTCTTTAATATAATGAATTTTAAAAAAATATTTTGTGGGTTGTCAAGATTCCAACTATACTGAATCTTGGCCCTCTTGCATCAGAAAATTAAAAATATTACCCTTCTAATTAATTAATGGGCATGTTTGTTAACATTGTCAACCAACTGAATATTACACTTCTATTAATTAATTAATGGGGATGTCAAAATATTATTAAAAATGTTAAGTGTCGCCAATTTTTTGTTCACTTGTTTGTTTCATATTGAAATTTTGAGACAATCCAAAAACTCTTTGGTTATAAAATTAATGAAGTCGATTTCACTCATTAATTTGATAAATTAATATTCATGGCTCAATAAGAGCCACTCCAATAAATTTATTATTATGGATGAATTTTTTTAATATTCGTTAATCAGATTTTTTTTTTCCTTTGTTTTCCCTAACAAGTATAATATTTTAAAAATAGGAGTTGGGGGATTAGATTTTTTTAATTTAATTTTATTTACTTGAAAGGAGAAGTTTTTCAATCAAACAAAAATTCTGATAAAGTCAATAGTGAGTTGTACACGCTTTTCTTTTCTCCAATGTGACGATGATCAATGGTTATAAGTTCTTCATGAATATTCAACTTTTTTTTGGGTGCCTGCTGAGATCTCTTAAATTTTAGATCATGCGTAGATAAATACAATTTGGTTCCTTTAAACAAGGTATCTCGTATTTTTCTCATAATTTCTGTTAACTGAAAAATCAAAATAGTTGATAAAATAAGTTAACTCCATGCAGAATATGTGAAAATATTTTAAAATTAGTTGGAGTCCCTTATTTATTTATTAATTTTTTATTACCAATTTTGCCGTGCATTTATGAAGGTGGTCAGGAGTCAGGACTTAAAAATGAAATAAGCTAATAATTTGGAAAAAAAATTTTATTTTGGAGATAAAGATGAGGGTCAAGCCACTCAAATTTAAATTGTCTATAAAAGACCTCCATCTGGGTTTCGAACCCACGACTTCCCACACGGAGAGCGTTGCCCTTAGCCACTAGACCAAAAGCTGGGTTTCGAACCCGCAACTTTCCACACGGAGAGCGTTGCCCTTAGCCACTAAACCAAAAGCTGGTTCTTTAATTTGGAAGAAATTAGTGAACTATTCTGAATTTCTGATGCAATTGTGTTATGAATATCCTCCTAAGAAGATCAACTCTTTATCTGGTCAACGTAGCTACAGGGATGTGGAAATTAAAGGCCTAATCAAACATAAGAAAATATTAAGAATAAACTATACATTGACATTTTATAATTCGTATGGAAAGAATCTGTCAATAACCAAGTATCATGAATCTTGCATCTCCGTTGCATCTATTATTGATTGCTTTTTGCCTCTTCAGAATCCAAAAAGGTACTTTGCATATGACAAAGTTTGTGTGCTAACTGTCCAATTAAATATTACACATTTTTTAATTGCCAAATTTCTTAAGCAGAACGATGACCTACGTTTCATTATTTTTTATAGTTGTTTTACATCTTCCACCAGCTTATTATTTAGTTTAATTCATGTTACATTTTTCTGTACTATTAAACTAGTAAAAGCTCACGCCGTGGCTGAAATTATTATATCTCATAGTAAAAGTCAAAAACTCATCTCTTATGAAAAAACGAATACGGTCGTTAATTTTAATGGGCCGGGATATTAATGTACGTCAACGGTGGTGATCAATCTAAGTAAACAACCAACGGCTGAGGTTTCTTGTTTGGAAAAATAGAACTTTCATATCAAAAAATCCAATCTCCTTTCTTTTTAATAGGAGCAAGGATATATCAAATCTCATTGCATGTAAAACCTCCATTTTACCTTTTTTTTTTTTCAAATTTATTCCAAGTTCCAACTACATTTAGAATACAGAAAAATCAAAGAAGACATACAGGAAAAAAAGCAAAAGAAAAAAAAAGAAGAAGCAAAGCTTGAAAAACTATTGAACATAAATTCTTTCTAACAGAATTAAGCAAGGAAACACTTCCATGTGACTCATACATACATATGTCACAGGTATACATATGAACACACAATTTTGTTTATTATAACATATTGAAATAACACCCATCATCACAAAGTTAGTGGCATGATCATACATATCAAAGCATCCATGAGATGAAATGACACAAGGAATTGAAGGTTGCATTGCAGCAACTGCTTTAGCTTGCACTTAGGTTGGTTTTCAGAGAAGGGTGGTCTCGGCGATCATCGAAGTGACGACGTAGGGGTCCATGTTCGAGGCCGGCCTCCTGTCCTCGAAGTAACCTGAATTTCGACAAAAGTGATTAGGAATTTTGTTTGAAATGATGTAATTTGAGATGTAAAGATTCAATTGGTTTTGTCAGAATAACTGTAGAATTTACCTTTGTTTTCCTTCTCAGTGTCGCGGCCAACTCTAACGGAAGCACCACGGTCTGCGACACCCTGAAAAGAATAACAATTGCAGTTGATTAACCTTTCCATCAGAGAAATCCAATTCGTCACGATCACATATACGAAAGACAAGTGTTATGCGGCGATCGGAAATAATAATTTGTTGCAATGGCAATTCAAGAGCAGCAGATGTGGCGATTACCAGTTCGTACCAGTTTCACAATTGTTCGTAATGCAACAAAAATTGATAAAAATTTTGCTTTTCTTTATTTTCAATTTAGTGCATACCCATTTGAAGGTGTTGATGTCGGCGGTCTCGTGGTGGCCAGTGAGGCGGCGCTCATTGCCCTCACCATAGGCAGCAATGTGCTCCTTGTGCTTTTTTTCCAGCTTCCCGATGGCCTTCTTGATCACCTCGTATCCACCCTCTGCTCTCATCGATTTTGTACTGTAATTATTATATAAAGGAAATTAGTTAGTAAGATAGAAAAGTTGCAAACAAGGTACTGGTACACTGGTACTGGTACTGGTACCGGACCAGACTGATGCGTGTCAAAACTAACCCAGAAAGGTAATTGCTTTTTTTTTTTTGTTTTTTTTTTTTTTTTACTTATTTTACCTGTAGTTAGTGTGAGCTCCAGCACCATTCCAGTCACCCTACAAGTTCAAAATTGTAAGATAAAATGAAAAATATTTTACAAAAAAATTGAAATCGAGGGACAAGTATCGAACTCGGCCAATTTCAAGTCCTCACCTTGATTGGCTTCGGGTCGAAAGAAAGCACAACTCCGGCTTTCTCAGTGATCCTCTGGTAATTGTCAGAAAAAAAAAATGTCCTTGTTAGCAATTCTAACATCAACATTGTTTCAGTTCAAATTCTGTGCTGAAATCAACAACTTAAGTGCCAAAAAACATGAAAAAAAATGAATAAATGTGTAAAAAAATGCACCTCGAGGATGAACCGGGCAGCCCAAATTTGGTCGGCGGCGGCGATACCAACTGAAGGGCCAACCTGGAACTCCCACTGGCCCGGCATGACTTCGCCGTTGATGCCACTGATGTTGATGCCAGCATACAGGCAAGCCTTGTAGTGAGCATCCACTATGTCCCGGCCGAATGCCTTCTCTGCACCAACTGCACAGTAGTATGGTCCCTGTAATAATTCGTATAAAAGAAAAAATATTAACTGAAGGACCAACAATAATTTCTGATTAAATTACCTCGTTGTTTTTACTGCAAATAAGTAAAATTAAATATTAACAGGTACGCCCCGGAATGTAACAGATACATCTCGAAATGTATTCTATGGACGCTATGGACGGTTTTTCTATAGACACTAGGTATTACTCTAAAAATCATCATGTTTCTAGTAAAGAATAGAACTAAAAATAGCTATTGCTTAGCGTAATAGTTCATTGTTCTGAATGCCTTATTACACAATACACTACAAAGTATTTTTGTACATTGTAGTGGGTAACTAACACTACTAGTTCTGTCTTTGTGACCACTAATTAAATCTGTGTTTTCCTAAACTAGTCAAATTTATCATATCTGTTTACCAACAAAAAAACAAATTTCCACAAGATTCTGTATCCTTTTTTGATGTTGAGTCATAAGACCAACGATGCACATTCATACACTTGCACTAATTGCACATAGCCAAAAGTTTAAAACTTGACCAAGAATAACAAATTGGGCATGATTTAATTGCACTAATTGAGCTACAAGAAAGTAATATCATATCTTCCTTGAAGCCCTCTGATTCCCTGATGGTGATGGTTTTGACATAACAAGAAAAAAGAGAAAAAGATGCAAACTTTTTGTTTATTTATTTGTTTATGTATTTATATTTATTTACCTGGGGACCAGGAAAGCCACCCACAGGCCAGCCAAGAGGCCAGTTGACATCCTTCTGCAGGAGAGTATATTCTTGCTCAATTCCATACCTATTTCCCAAAAAGAAGCAAACTTTTTCACATATAAAATTCCAAAAATTCAGATTACAAATTTATGTTAGGAGGAAAGATTGTAAGAAACACCTTTCTGTTTTCAGAATTTTTTTTAAAATAGGAAAAAGGTGTTTTTTATATACCAGGGTTCTTCAGCTACCACTGCAGGGTTGCTGAAGATCTTGGCAGCGTTGCATCTCTTGTTGGTGGGGATGGGCACTCCTTGAGGCGTGTAGCAATCGCATATAACCTAAATATATAGAACAAATTAAGAAGAAAAAAGGTATTAATTTGAATTTGTTATGTTAATTCAAAACTAATAATTGTTCTTTAATATATTCAGTTTATTTATAAAAATGTTAACATATATTTCATTTATTTAATAAATTTGGTGAACTTGGATTCTGATGAGAAGAGAATATACATATATATATTCTGGTGGGACCCATAATCTCTTCATTGACTTTTGGATATCAAAAAATTCAGAAGTATAAAATTATTGTGAGCATATTTTTCTTATAGAATTATTATTGTGTCTTCTTATAACTATAATCCGATTAAATTCATATTACTTTTGTTGTTTGCCTTTTTTCTGAGCGCTTAGTGAACAAAAATTACTGTATAAAAAAAGCATTTTTTTTTTTTTTGGGGGTAGTGTTGCTTGGAATGTCACAAAGAGAATTCCAACTTAAATCACTCATATGCAATTAGAACAAAAGAACAACAATTAGTAAAAAAGATAACTTACAAGGATGTTGTTGCCTCCCCTGAATGGATCCTTGAAAATAGCTTGAGGGCTTTAAAATTGAAGATATCAAAAAACATCAGTTAAAAAAGTTAAAACAAGCCAGTAAAACACAACAATAATTCAGATTTTTTTAGATAAAGATGAGAGTTAAGCCACTCAAATTTAAATGTCTATAAAAGACCCTCATCCAGGTTTCGAACCCTGCGACCTCATAATTCAGATTCTTAGAGTAAAAAAAAAACAAAGAAATCAACAAAGGTAGGAGTGTAAGCTCTTACTATAGAATGACTTCACTGTCCTCGCCCGGAGCCTGGCCGGTGCTGGAGCCGTCGTAGTTCCACTTCGGGAGCTCGCTCGGGGACTTGACGGGCTTCGAGATCGTCTGCTCAAGACAATTATAAGCTGATTATTAGAAGGCAAATATATAGAAAGCAAATTGCCAAATTCATTCATTTATTTTTCTATATCTTTTTTTTCTCTACTTTTCTCTTTATTTTGTACTTCTCTGTGTTTGAAACTTTGAATGGGTGTTTTTTTTTGTTGGTACTTACCCTTGCCTTGCTCCTCATGTCCATGCCTGATCCACCGATCCTGATTCACCCAAAAAATTCAACATTGAGAAAGAAAAAAACACAGATGAATTGTAAAAGCATTCATAAAGTAACCATCTTTTAGGAACTTGCATAATACCAAGAGCATGACCAAACTAACAACTTTTGGAATAACAAATTTCAAACTATGAAATGCAGACAATCAATCTGTTTCTAATTTTTTCGAAATCTTGACAGCAGCTGCCAAGTTGAAACTTTATTCATTCTGTTCATAA